>OY282449.1:145640555-146240555 GCA_958295655.1 Palloptera scutellata
CTCCAACCTCTATCACTAATCCACCAGTTATTTGTTTGCGGTAGGTTTTTTAAAGCCCATCCCCCCCACCCCCCTGCCCCCTGCTATAGTCAAATTCCCAACAAAAAAAGCGGCTGTTATCCTGTTTTAAATTGCATTTTCAACAAAAGAGAGCATATTAGAAAGATGCAAAAAAACTTTAAAATTTTATTAAATGAGCATCCCATTTTTTGAAAACCGAGTTTAAACCGAGTTTAAAGCGGGTTTCCTTTTTCCAACCAAATGAATTTAAAACAATTTAAGCTTTACTGTTAAACAACCAAAAAAATACAAAGTTTTATTTAGCATAAACTAAACAAATAATATCCATAGACGTGTTTATTTATTAAGACCATCTCACAAGTGCTAATTAGAATTCAATTAAACTAAAAAAAAATGTTAATTCAAATACCTGCTTGCTTGTTTATTTGATAAAAAAAAAGAAACATAACCAAAAACAAACTAAAATAAAATAAATAAAATACAATTTATTCACTTTTTATTTGAGATTTCTGTTTATTTATTTTTCAATTGATTAAAATAGTATTTCAAATTAATGCTTCTCACACACACACAAACAAATACAAAAACACAAACGCACATGCACACGCACGCTCGCTACACCCAAACACAAACGCACACCCACTCACACAAATGCATTCACCAAACTGCACTCCAATGTCTAAGCTTTAAACTCACCATAGCTTTAAACTCACCACGTAGAGACATTCTAGCAACGTTTGCTTTAGCTATTATTTATTGCTTTCAATCGTAATTGCTGCGCTTCTTCACTTTTTTGCGTTGATACACGAACGATTTTTGAATTGTTCGTACGCTTTTTCATTTGTTTTTGTTTGTTTGTTATATATATTTTTGCTTTTTGTTGAAGTTATGTAGATATTGTACTACTGCTACTGCCACTGCTCTAATCTCTTCCCAAAAATGGATGACTTTTCATGCTCACTTAATTCGCAGCTTTAATTTATGTAACTAATTGTGTTAATAATTTAAGCTTTCTTTGGTGCTTTTACTCATACTTATGTATTAAATATAAATGAATATCTTATAAAATTATTAAGTCTCAAATTATCTTAGTTGCTAATTAATTTTAAATATACACTGAGAAATTTTGCATGTATTTTTCTTTTGTTTAACTAATTTGGCACTAACCTACAACAATAAACAAAAACAAAAAAAAACAAATTTTCTATAGAATATTTAATAAATCATAAGAATACATACATATGTTTTATATATACATATACATATATACATACATAACACACATATAACAATATACATTTTAATGAAACAATTAAATTGAATTTTCTTTTATTTTTAATTCTTTAATTGTGATTTTCATCAATTGCAGTTTTTCGTGCGCTTGGATCATATACGAAAGTGTTTTGCATTGAAAGGTGGCATTTTCGTATTGGAACAATATAGTAAGTAGAAGAAAATATACCGTACATACTATATTTAAATGGAATTTCTGAAATGTCTAAGATTACTATTATTCCTTCCACACAATAGGTTTTTTTTCTTTTCCCCTTCGCAATTCGAGTACGACATAAAATCAAAACAATATTTCCAAAATTCACTGATACCGCTAAATCCTTGATAGATTCACATGCAAACAAGCCGCATGAAACCTTTTTGGTCAGAACCACAATTTGTAATTCTGTTAGACTAGAAATAGAAATTTGAACTTATTGATTTCCGCTACAGTGAGTTTATAATTTTTGAAGGACACTGCCCAGATCAGTAACTCCGACGATGCATTTAGACTGCTCCGTCACAATTTGTTTCAAGGACACAATTAGGGTTCAATAAGAATCGATTTGAACCTTTGACGTCAAGAAGAAATGGAACAGGCAGATCAGTCGATTGATTCGCAGATAGTTGCTCATCAGTGATCTTATGTAGTATTTTAGTTCTTTGTGTTTTCAACAATCTTTATATGCTGCTCATATTTGAAATTGTAATCGAGAATTACATACCTTTACAAGAATTTAAAACTATCGTCCGATCTGCCTGTTCTGTACATAATAAGTATTTTTTTTCTCTCTATGGCAAACCAAAGGTTCATTAAGCTTGTTGAATTGGGCAATATGACTCCCAGGGATATTTTAGCATTTTTAAATGCTACAAGCCTAGGAAGAGTATCTTAGGGTATTCAATTGGCTCTCTTCACAATAGGTCTTCACAATAGGCCTTGTTAGGCCGCAGTGATTTCGTACCTTGTGCCCAGCCCCTGTTTCAATCTAATCTTAGCTTCTTTAATACACTGAATATTAACAGGTTTTAATTTTACACCAAGCCTCTACATCCTCCCTGGACCCTTATGTTTTAGAGTATTTTGGCAAACATTTTCCTGAAATGCTCATATTTAGAGTGTTAATGGCTTATATGGTAATAATGACATAGTTTCTGTGGGAAAAATGGTTCAAATAATTAAGGAAAGAAGGTGTCGATATATCAAAATTAAGTACTCTTTTAAGTACAAGTAACTGAAATTTGTTTCAAACATTTGTACCAAAAGGACCCGAAAAGAGAGGTATAGTGAGGATGTGGCTCTTCTATCAAAAAATGTTCCATCGCTAAATAAATGTGAAATATCTGACAAGAACTACAGAACAATGCCAAAGACAAAACAGGTTATAATCACTAGTAAAGCCATCTTCTGTAATCACGCTTCTGTGAAGTCTGGTTGTGGTCCAATATTATGAGAAAGTCGGTAGAATTTAGTCAAAATAAATCACAGTCAGTTTGCAATTAAATATTCTTAATTCCTGAAATTGTTGTATTCAATGAAGAATTAATCAAAACATCAATAACTCAGGCTTACAATTTTCTAACCCACTTATCCGAGTAGTAATTTTCTATGCTGCTATGATACTACCATATCTTAAATCCAAAATGGCCGCGGAATTGCTCTATTACGAGGATTTTGAGAAAGTCCAATGAGTGAAAAATGTCACTATCTATAAAGTCTACATATGTACATTTTTTTGCCCAATTCACAGTAAAGTACTGTTATTCACCTTTTAACAAATTTTTGGTTTGTCCTGATCCGATTTTTGCTAAGATACAACAATTTAAATTTTACCATTTCTCAACTAGTAAGTAAGACCA
Source organism: Palloptera scutellata (assembly GCA_958295655.1). Classification (NCBI taxonomy): domain Eukaryota; kingdom Metazoa; phylum Arthropoda; class Insecta; order Diptera; family Pallopteridae; genus Palloptera; species Palloptera scutellata. Next base: position 145,643,709 of record OY282449.1, read on the forward strand.
GGCTGTTTCAATTGATTTATTTTGGTTTAGAATAAAAATGGCCTTTATCTGAATTGAATTCTGAGGGAATGCCTTTCACTTTGTCCTACTACTAACTTAGCTTTGAGCAAAAATTTCTTAAAGAAATATACTTTCAGAGAAATGTATACCGAGTAGAATATCCTCCAGAAATTTTATTTTTATTAAAATTTATTTTAAATAATTTCGTTTCAAATCAAAATAAACAAATTTTGTATTCTCCATTTTCTCTCATATTGATGATTTCTAGATCCGCGATTGAAGCTATCGTGTTGATTAATGTCTGATTTGGTTCAGAAAAATCACAATTTTTTCCGTCACTTTTATTTTTGTATATTTTTGTTTGTTCTTAGCTTATCAATTATATAATTCCTATGTTATAATAGCATTATAAATATCTTAAATATTCTTAATTTTAGATCCAAAAACGAGACAACTTTTTCAACGACAATACAAATCGACAATGGTAAGTTAGTTTTATGCAAAGTAAAAAAGCAGGCTTTTTATTTTATTCTGAAAATTTATTACTACATATTTATATTTATTGTTTAAAAATGTTTTTTTTTTACTGTTGGCTCGATTTAAAAATGTTAGCATGAGTTTTTCATTGATTTTCCCTTGCACTTTAAATTTTTGTATACTATATCAAAAAAGTTACAATCTAAATGTGCTCATTTGTATAAACAAAATAGTATCATTTCATTAATGTTGGTAGTGAGATATAAGAAAACTTTATTTAATTGTTTGTTTAACTTACACTAAAAAAATCTTTTCCCATTTTTTTACTACTAAAAAATGATTTGTTTGTATTTTTTATTCCATACATAAAATAAAAATCACACATACATACTCACATCACATTCTTTGTAAAAACATCAACACTCAACTAAAATTCAAATAATTACTCATATGTATGTCCGTCCATATATGTATGTACTCGTATGTTACACCACCAATCAAAAATCGGCAACACTGCACTACTCATGCCACCACCTGATAATTACCAATACAAAAGACATGCGAAGCGGTATTTGCTTTCCTTCGCGTTTGCGCTTATGTCTATGCCAAGACATTGGATGAACGCAATAATAAAGGCGGCTCATGTATGATTCCTGTGATAACAGCAGCAACGACTGATGATGATGAGAATGATGATTCAGCCACTACAATGGCAACAAAAACATTAATTGATGATAAAACTACTACAACCACTAAAGCGACAGCCACTGATGATGAAGATGATCAACGAAACACCGATGTTGTTATAGAAATTTAAACTGTAATTCTTAGGGTTGATATCGTATAAAAATCACTTGCTGATTCAATTAATACATGAACAACGACTATAAGGACTGATAATGCTGACAACAATAAACCAGCAAAACCACATGATGATAATGATGATGATCCCGTTAGTGATAAAAACGTTAATTTGAAAATATGCCTTAAATTTGTATAAGAAATTGCCAAGCAACACACACACACACATAAATATATACACAATATATTATTTTAACATTTTTTCAGAATATTCACAAAGCTTAAAGCAAATTCTAAAACAAAGAAAAAGCATGTGTATTATTCAATTGTTATGTAAATAAAAATGTTTTTAAAATTTTTCAATAATTATTAATAAATGTTTGTACTTCTACTTAACTCATGCATCCCTTTTAATTCAAAGCAGGTTTTATTAACACTTTTTTCTTGGTTAATTTCACAAGGCATAAACAAATTATTTCATTTCCACTTTTTATAAGAATTTAGAGAGACAAATACTCGTACCTTCATTTTTTATTATTTTTCATCCTAAACTTCTTAAAAACTTTCATGTTTAGCGATGAAAAATTTATCACAAACTTGTATTGTCTTTCTTAAATCATTTTGTGTGTTGACCAGTGTAATAGTGAAGTATGGTTCGTCTTGGCATGTCTTCTACATACAAAAGGGAAATGATATATAAATTTTTGTCTACTCTTTGCTTAAATCGATTTATGTATTTATTTGTTAGCCTTTATTTACTATCATATTGCAATATATTTATATTTTCAAACAACCTCCAAATAAACAATTTTAAAAGAATATTATGAAAATGAATACCATATTTAAAATTTCTTTAAAAATTATCACACAAAAAAAGGCCGATCAAATTTGTTATTCGGTCTTGTGCGTCTTCTCGTATGTGGCAGCTGGGCAAGATCAAAAGAAAAATCCAGTTGTAATAACACCACAAATTCAAGATATACATGCACAGCAGAAGCAACAACAGGCACAACAACAGCAGCAGCAGCAGCAGCAGCAACAACAACAGCAACATCACCAGCAGCAAGAACCGCAGCGTACATCACCCAGTCCATCTGTTGCTTCGACCAGTAGCATTACAAGTCCACGCTTAAGCGGAACGCACGTACCGATAATGTCACCAAAACTACCATCACAGCAATCAACGGCATCTTCGCCGATTGGCAATAAGCATCAAACGGTAACAATACGTCATACAATGCCAATGCAGAAACCAACAATCACCACAACTACGGTGCAACCACAGTCAAAATTACCGCATACAACAGTCACATCACCAGCAGGTTCCGCAACGTCCGCCACAGCATCGACAACAATAACAACCGTACAACCTCAATCACACCCTTATCAGCAGCAACATTTACCTTCATACACCGCACACACAACAGCAGCGCAAAGTGCTGCCACACATGCCCCTCCAGGTTCACGCATAAGTAGTGGAAATACAACTGGCCCATTGCCACAACTGCCACCACGCATACCATCACAATCATCGACTGAAAGTCACCTAACCTCACCACCACCCGGTGGTAGCAAGACACGTGGTCCACCACCAGGACCACCTCCTGTAATACCACCTCGTACTGGAGCAATAGCACGCAGCGGCTCATTACAAGCGCACTCATCCTCATCGCCATCTGCTGCTGCCTCAGCTGCCGTTACCGGTGCATTTTCTGGTGCACGCAATTTCGTACGACAAATATCTACGAACTCAACACCACCACAATATACACCACAACCACCGCCACCATTCGTTATACCAAAACGACGCGTTTCCCTTTCACGTGCCTCGTCGGTTGCATGCCCTCAGTCATCCTATTCATCGTCATCATCCGCCACATCGAATACTGCCGCACCACCCAACACCACCACCACCACCTCCACCACCAGCACCACTACCGCACACCAATCCAGCTCACAACGCCCTTCATACGGCAGTGTTAGCATGGGCTCCTCACAACAATCTGGCGGCAGTGGCGGCGGCAGTGGTGGCGCCAGCAGCAACACAAGTAGCTCAACTTCACCACAACCTCATCGCAAGCACTGACGAAGGAGTTCCTTCTTTAAGTTTAGTGGAGGCGGAGGCGGCGGCGGTGGTGGAAACACTGGAGATGAACCGCATCCTCGTGAAATGTGTCGTTCTATTTGTATCCCGTGGTTCTGAATGGAGAGCTTCACTATAAAACATGGTATAGCTTAGTGGTACTAATTAAGCTTTTTGATATCAAGAAATATGGATTATTGAAAGACAAAAGCATAAAAGCTTTAAATATTATTGTTAGATTAGCTTAATTTAATTGAAACAACTTTGTAAAGCTATGCATTATGCTTATGCCCTACCTTTAAAATTATGTAAGCTAAATGAAATGCTCAAAGTTAACTGATTACATTTTGATTACATTTGGGAGCCTTTTCATGTACAGTTTGTTTTGGTTACTTAATTGCATGGATTTGGAAAAAATTTATGAATTGCTGATGAGATCAGTTGATAGGACTAAATATTCAGTAAATACTTAAATCTGACGTCATAATTTCAAAAATAGGCAACATAAAGAAGAAATGATCAGTTGAACGAATCAGTCTTATATCAATACAGTGGTCGCTGGGGTGTAGTGGTAGTGCGTTTGACTGCTACGCAGAGTGTTCGGAGTTCGAATCTCGGCACATTCTAAATCAATAATTAAAAAAAAAAAAGCATTTTTCCTACACGGCACCACCTCTTGGCAGGCAATGGCAAACCTACAAGAGTAAAAATTGCCTATGAAAAGCTTTTCACTTCGCAGTTCGGATTCGGCATACAACTGTAGGTCCCTTCCATTCATGTACAAAAATAACAGGCACGATATAAGTGCTTTTGTGTGCCATTGTGCCATTAAAAGAAAGAAAGAAAGAAGGAATAAATTGGCATATTAAAGAATTGAATTTACAATTTATGATACCCTCAATTTTAAAACTATCTAAAAACTACTATATAGCCCTTTGTCATTTCGAGATATTTGATAAAAAAGTGTTTTCAATCGATTTTTCTATTTTATAATATTGAAATTCCACCAAAATTGATTCTGTCCATCTACAGTAATTTTGTTTTCAAAGCATACTCGTAGTTTATAGGAAATTTAAAGAAAATTAATTTGAATAATTCCAGTGATTTTTCAATATTTTTTTGCAAAGCGAGATGTGGCCGGGCTCATATGTAAAACTTTCTTACTTACTTTCTTAGCTGGCACTACAATTGATGATCGATCTTGGCCGTCTCGATAAAGCTTCGCCAGTCGCCTCTGCTATGCGTACGCTGGCGCCAGTTAATAAGGCCTAGTGGAGTCAGGTCGCCCTGTACCAACGCATATTAGGACGTCCTCTACCGTGGGCTCACTTCTTCCATTCGCTCAACATGACACAGACGGCGATGCCGTCACGATCGACATACAGCTCATCGTTCCATCTTATTCGATAGACGTCGTCCATGCATATTGGACCGTAGATCTTACGAAGTATCTTCATCCCGAACGCTCCTAACTGCTTCTCATAATTGGCAGTCAATTTCCACGTCTCCGCGCAATATATTAGGACGGGAAGGATGAGCGACTTATAGAGCGTTATTTGCATCGGTCGAGAGAGGGCTCTGATTCTCAATTGCCTACTGAGCCCGTAGTAACACCTGTCGGAAAGGGTTAATCTTCGCTTGATCTCAAGGCTGGCATTATTGTTAGTGTTGATGCTGAATCCTAGGTAGACGAAATTCTGGACGACTTGAAAAGTATAATTTTCAACTCTTTGTTTGTTGACAGAAGGTATTTGGTTTTTTCATCGTCTACCACTAGACCCACTCGATGAGACTTCATTTCCAATGCTGCACTGACTGCTCGCAATGATGTCAATATCATCAGCTTGTACTCGCAGCATAACACTATTGTAGAAAATATGTAGTGCCAGAGATGTCGATTTTCGCAGCTCGAATTATTTACTCCAGTATAAGGTTAAAGAAGTCGCACGATAGGGAGTCACCTTGACTGAAACTCTGAAGCAATTTTCACCCCAGTTAATAATGTTTAACATCAAAGTTATTTGAATTCTTTTTGGTTAATCTACTTTTCTCTCGATAATTATTATTTTTCACTTACACTGATTGGATCTTCTTTTTTCATCTGACTCTAGTTTCGATATTTTTACGCTTCTTTTTGAAACTTGCTGTGGTTCAAAAACCATTTGCATCACTTCTGTTCCAAATTATTGTAGCTTCCTAATTATGGAGAATTCTCTCAAGATTTAAAGTCGGTCTTAGAGCAAACAATGTGGTTTACCAAATGAGACGAACATCATAACAAAATATTAAATAACAATAGTTTCCTTAAAAGCTTTACTACAATGAATATTGAACTAAAATAAATACTAAGTAAGAAAGTGTGTTAGTTAATGTTTTCCTGATGCTGTTAAATACAATTAAAAGTTTTCAATAAAGTTTAATATAGGCGAAAATGGAATAAAGCTAATTAATGGAGTATTACAAAGTTAAGTTATCAAATTATATTTGCTAATATTTAGATTTAAATTGCATTGAAAACAAGAAATTATATCATAAATTTAATGAAAATTATAAATATTATAAACATAAAATTTATCACAGAACTACAAAAGAAAAAAACACACTAGTTAAAAAAGTAAATTGAAGGCAATCTAATCTAATGAAATGTATGTAAATTAGTACCTATTAAATAAAATAATAATAATAATACATAATAAAGTTAGCAATTTCAATGAAAAAAACAACAAAAGCACACAAATATAAAAGCAAAAACAAACAAAAATCCTTAAGTACGATTCATAATCTTAGTAAAATTGTATCAAAGAAATAAAAATATTGTCAGGGAGCAACCAAAAACCAAATAAAATGTACGAATGTATGTAATGTAAAAATAAATTGAAATTGCAATTGGGAGAAGCTGAAGGTTTATTAAAATTAAATTAATTAATAAATTTAATATTTACATAAAACTCACAGATGCGCTGGAATTTTGAAAATGATAACTTAATTTTACATTTATGTTTAAAAAGCATTGGAATATTTTGTATTAGATTGTTGACAAAGAAAGTTGAAAAAAAAAAATACTGAACAAAATTTTATCATGTAAATTTTGAAATACTTAATTCTAGTTAATAATTTCTGCGTATTTATATCATTCAGTGTCAGCAAAAAAGAAAATTAATGTAAAATTAATAACTGATTTCAATTTAAATTTCTTCAAAAATATTGTAAACGGTTTTCCAAAACAAAAAAAAAGAAGGTGGAAATATAAAATAAAAAACTGAATTCTTTATGAAATATTTAAATATTTTGTCTTTTAATAGAATCTGCTTGCTAGCTTGCTTAGCTGGAACTAAAACCGATGACCGGTCATAGCCGCCTCGATAAAGCTTCAACAGTCGCCTCTGCTATGCACTTGCTGGCGCCAGTTGATAAGGCCAAGTGCAGTCAGGCTGCCCTGCACCTGGTCTTTCTAACGGAGATTAGGACATCCTCTTCTTCGTGTTCCTCCACCATGGTTCAAAGCCCAGCCATCGAAGCCGCCAGATTTTATTACGCTTGACTATATCAGCCTCGGCGTACAACTCATGCAGCTCCTGGTTCCATCTTATTCGATACACGTCCACGCATATTGAACAATAGATCTTACAACGTATCTACCTCTCGCAAGCTTCTAACAGACTCTCATCATTGGTGGTCAATGTCCACGTCTCTGTGTTAATGCTGGATCCTAGGTAAACGAAATGCTTGACGACTTCAAAAGTATAATTGTCAACAGTGACTCTTTGTTGACACAAGGTTTTTTCCTCTTTCACCGCTAGACCCACTCGACGAGACTTCCTTTTCAGATTGAAGAATGCTACACTGTCTGCTCGCGCGTTGGTGCCAATGATGTCAATATCTTCAGCGTATGCTAGCAGCATGATACTATTGAAGAAGATAGTGAAAGAAATGTCAATGTTCGTAGCTCGAATTATTTTCTCCAGTATAAGGTTAAAGAAGTCACACGATATTTTGGAGAGGTCTGCCCTAATTTTCACTGCGCTGGTGGTGTCGTTCAGTGTCATTTTGCCAAAGACCAAAATCAGACATTGCGGCGTACAAGTGATTCCTAATCGTGCTGTCGAAGGCTAATTGGCTGTTTTATAATCGACGAATAGATGGTGGGTGTCGATATGTTCATCTCCGGTCTTTTCCAGGATTTGGCGTTGTATGAATATGTGGTCGATTGGGGATTTACCAAGCCCGAAGCCACATTGATAAGGTCCAATCAGTTTATTGACGATGGCTGCAGTCTTTTCCGCAGTAAGCTCTATAGAACCTTATATGGAATATTTAAAAGATTTAATCACCTTTTTCATGGATTTATAAAAGAAGCAAAGGATTGATATTTGCTTCATAATGGCATTGAGTCATTACGTTGGCAAGAAGCTGGTCTTTTCTGGTTTTTTTTCAAGGCAAGGTAGCAAAAAATCATTATACCGGATTTTTGTGATTTAAACTGGATTTAATAACATGGAAATAAGATAACTCTTGTAAAACATAACATGATTTTTACTTATTTGCTGTATATTTTATGTAGTAGCCCCTTCAGTTCTGCATCTATTTAAGGAGGTTTTTCTAATTTTGCCGACCTTTGGACAAAATTTATCAATAAATTTAGACACTAGACCTCAAAACTCACAAGAGTATATAACGTGCTGAAAAAGAAAATAAATATATTTGCGAAGAGTGAAAGATGTACACAAAATCTTAAGAATAAGCTACAAATACAAAGTATTATTCCACCTGCCTTTACATTTTTTATATACATACATACATACTCGTTTTTTGACTTTACTTTAGGATTTCTACATATATGAATTAATGGATATGCTGTCCATGAGTTTTTAACCTGGTTTACATATATTAGTTATTTAACCATCTACATATACCATATTTATCAAAAAAAAAATTCTTAAAATTTTCCAAAATTGTTTAATGCAAATATCTTAAAACCCTTACGTGATGACGAAAAACTGGATACAATATCGTGATCACAGCCCGCGATAAGTACATAAGTATCTCAATATTTATTATACATATTTATTGTGTTTGTTTTCGAAATTATTACCTTTCATTAGACCTAAACATGCTTAACACAGTTTTTTTATTAATAAAAATCGTATCATTTAAACTCAAATATTAATAGTTTTCAGTAGATTTTTAAACCATTTTTGAAGGTTCAGAGCTATACTGGAATGTTGGCATTTTCTGTAATCACGCTTTTGTGAGGTCAGGTCAGAATAACCAAGCCTACCCTATCCAGTAGCAGTCCATCAGCTGACCACCGATTTCATTTATTTTGTCTAATGCAAATTTTCTCTGGTTTCCACTTACAAGAATACTCTAACAAGGTCCGAAATTTAATTCCTAAGCCGATCTTAAGTGGTTTTAATGGGAGTTATTATAAAAGACTAATAATGATATCTCTTCTTCTTTCTTCGCAAACGAGGAGCTCGGCCTAGGCCCTCCATCGGATTTTGTGGCATTAAAAGAAAAAGAATAATGGCATCAGAGATGAGAGATTTCCAGGCAATAAATAAATTAATAAAAGATTTTGGTTGATTTTTTAATTTTTGTTAATTTTTAATTCCACTGAAAAGTTTCGGCAAAAAAAAAATTATAATTTTTCTACTACAATGCAAATACTTCAATTGAATATTGAAAAAAATAACTTAAAACAATTTCGCTTTGCAAATTTTCAGTGTAAGTTAGCAATTGTTATACGCTATCAAAAAGCTCATTCTTCACTACATATGTATGTATGATGTATATCAATATTTAATATTGATAGTTTTAAGTTCCCTGTCTATTAAAACTTTACGCTCTCTATGAAATGATTGATATTCAATGCAATCTAAGTAGATGAGTTTTTCTTTGCAATAGCAAAATCAGCTCACAATGCAATTAAATGAGAAAACGTGATGAGAGTATATTAACCTTCCTTTTATTTGTAAATAGTTTATTGAATAAAAAAATAGATCTGATCTTCATTCCAATGTACTTTGTACTGCTCAAACCAGAGGCAATTTTAAAAAGCTGTTAGTTGGTTAGAATAGTGATGTAGCATGCCTTATACCATATTATCTGATTTAATATTCAATTATGGCTGCGAATATTATTTGGGTAATTCCAGCGAACTTCGACTAAAGTTGTTCCTTGTTCCAGAAACAGCTAGTCAGAGAAAATTTTATGATTTAAGTATATTTTCACGTACAATAGCCACTCAAAGTTTACTAAAGAGCGGCAAAGAGTCATTTTTAAATTAAAAAATCATAAAATCTCTGAAGAAAATTTTTCAAGAACATAATATCTTTAAAAAATGTATGATTATCTCTGAATTTACATTTTTGTCTTTACTTAAACTTAAATATTTTGTGGCCCTATGAATATGAATTAAACACTGAGAGCTCCACACTGGGTTTACTATGGGTTTACATTTTTTTTTTTAACTTGTTCTCTTTAACTCTCAATAAAATCATATGAACATATTAAAAAGTTTTGGCACTTTTTATTCGCTTGTGATTTTTTATTTAAGATAGCAACATTATATCAGACAAGGTGATTTCCTATCGTGCAACTTCTTTAACCTTATGCTGGAGAAAATAATTCGAGCTGCGAACATCGGCATCTCTGGCACTATCTTCTACAAGAGTGTCATGCTGCTAGCATACCCTGATGATATTGACATCATTGGCAAAAACGCTCAAGCAGTAAGTGCAGCAATGTCCTATCTGGAAAGGAAGACCCACTCGAGTGGGTCTAGTTGTGAACGACGACAAAACGAAATACCTTGTGTCAACAAACAAAGAGTCCTGGCGTCTTGAACAAAAATGTCACTGTTGCCAAATATACTTTTCAAGTCGTCAAGGATTTCGTTTACCTAGGATCCAGCATTAATACTAACAATAATGTCAGCCTTGAGATCAAGCGGAGATTAACTCTTGCCAACAGGTGTTACTGCTCAGCAGGCAATTGAGAAGCAGAGCCCTCTTTCGACCAACGAAAATAAAGCTCTATAAGTCCCTCATCTTTTCCGTCCAAATATATGGCGCAGAGACGTGGACATTGACCATCAATAATGAGACACTGTTAGTAGCGTTCGAGAGGAAGATATTCCGTAAGATCTACGGTCAAGTATGCGTGGACGACGTGTATCGAATAAGATGGAACGATGAGCTGTATGAGCTGTACGCTGAGACTGATATATTCAAGCATATAAAAATCTGGCGGCTTCGATGGCTGGGTCATATTGAAAGAATGGAAGAAGACGCGCAGGCTAGAAGGGTGTTTTATTCGAACCACGGTTCGAATAAACCACACGCAGAAGAGGACGTCCTAATCTATGTTAGTAAGACTAGGTGCAGGGCAACCTGACTGCACCTGGCCTTATTAACTGGCGCCAGAGCGCGCATAGCAGAGGCGACTGGCGAAGCTTTATAGAGGCGGCCAAGACCGATCATCGGTTGTAGTGCCAGTTAAGTAAGTAAGTAAGAAACATTATATATCATTTCTATATAATTCGTAGAAGCTGATTTCAATGTCGTTGTCAGGTTTTCTCTGTCACTTAAGATTTTTGAGACTTTTTTTTAATTCAGAATACAATATATAATACATATTCTTGTTCTCAAATCCCAAACTTCCTGTGATAACATACCAAAAATTATCGAGATTGGAGGATATTCTTAAATCTTAAAACTTTCTTTGTCTGCATTAGAAACAACATCATGATTGGGACAGTGTGTCGGATACCATTTTACTGTATTTTAATCGAAGTTCGCTGGAATTACCCATTTCATAGATTTGATATAACTTCTTACAGGTATTACGTCAACGCTCTCTATTTCGCGCTACACACAACTTATTCAACTATTATACACACATTTTGCACTGTTTACCAAATTCACTAACATATCATATCACTAAAAATTATTTAGTTCTACTTTAGTATACGCATGGAATAGACGCTCGTGAAAAGAAAACTTGACAGTATCTGTAGCAGGTTAGCATACATACATACAAGTGTATGTACGAAGAACGAATTTTTCAGTAAATACTTACCAAATATTTTCATATTCCAAACAGACTACGTGACATGAATACGTTGGTGTTGATAGCGTTTGCGCTTTGGGCGCTTTTCATACGCTATTTACCAAATATTATAGAATTTGTAAAAGTACGTAAATTTGCTGCAACTTTACCGGGACCAACAATTCGTGAATTAATTGAGAATGCTAGAAAAGGGCGTAAGTTAAAATTGCACTTATAAATAAAAGAAAGCACTTTAGAATTTAGTAAAGTCAAGTGAAAGTGAAAATTTGAATAGATTATGCGGGCTTAATCTTGTTTCTAATGTGGGAATACATTTTATTTGTGTGATCTTATCAGTTGTGATAAGTAAATAAGAATACAGTTGCAGCCCAATCGCTATATACCACTTAGCCTCTTTTCATCTTATCAAAGTACAAAAATTATAAACATCATTAATGAATGCAATTATTTTTAAAATGTAATATAAAAAATACAGACGCCTTAGTTACTACTTTTAAAACTTAATAAGTAGTGTCCGAAGTAACAATTGCATTATGATTTTGATATCTCGGCACAGACAAAATCAAAAAGTAGAAAAAACTATTTTTCTACACGGCACCACCTCTTAGCAGGCAATGGCAAAGTTACAAGAGTAACATTTTCCTAAGAAAAAGCTTTACATTTCGCCGTCCGTTCAAATTCGGCATAATACTGTAGATCCCTTCCATTCACGTACGCACAACATGAGTAGATGCAAAAAGCTTGTCAAGGCTCTCCACGGGCTGTTGTGCCATGAAAAGAAGAAAGAAAATTGTTACCTCCTTGTAGGCGGGATGGGGGAAATCTTTGAACTCTTAACAAAGTTACCCCTAATTTTTATTGCAGATTCCTATTTTACGACTAAAGCTACGGAGTATTTGTCTAAAACATTTTTTTCGATTTATGATACTTGGCGATGTAATCGACTAAATTCAATTTTAAGCGATTTCTACTACTTATGAGCATTTTATGAAATCGATTCTGCAATTCATTTGCAATGGAAAAATTCCACGTTTTCACTGTAACTTAGTCGTAATTTTGCAAATTGCAATAATTGGGAAATGTAAACGGCAGGTGCATCAACTAGTTTAGAGTAACTGTCGTAATTTCGTCGATAGCAGCGCCATCTGTTATGAATCGAAAAAAAGTTGGGTCATGAATTTGCAAAGTTTTTCCTTTTGCGTTGCTGGTTGCAATGAATCGTAAATCACGAATGAAGCCAAACCGGCAACATCCAAAACGTTGTAGAACATATGCAAATAAAATTTTATAGATTTTTGTTTCATTGAATTCGATAATCGTTGATAACACAGTGAATTTGTGATCACATACTGAGAAATCACGACTTTACAACGCCATACAGTTACTCCCGATTAATGGAGTCGCGCTCAATTGATTTTTTTTAATGGCGCCAAATCTATTACGTATTTAGTTCAATATAGTGAATCACAAATTATAAATTCATATATACCATAGATGCAATTAAGCGGGGATTACGGTTCCACTCGTCACAAATAGAAACAAACACATCCAAACAAAGGGAAACCATGATCTAGTATCTATCTAGACCATCTAGTATGACAAAATAATGCTGCAAAAGTAATAATAACAACATTTTTCTATTCGATTGAACCGAGCCATTTTTTCGAACAAAACTGCTTTGGTTCAAGTGAAAGAAAACAAAAATGCTTTCATGTATGATTTGGTTCAAGTACATAAAGTCAAAGTGTGAATGGTTCCGTGCAAAATAGTTTGATTCTAAAGCGGTTTGCATCCCCGCTAGTTACATATGTCTAATTTTAACTCCTATTTGTTTTAGAGCTTATCAGTGTTGCACAGCAACACTGTCCGTAACAGTTTATTCTTTGTTTTCGTTTAAAACATTTGACTTTCACATTGGGACTGTTGTTGTTGTCTGTGATTAGGGACACGATATCAAATAGAAAGTATCGATAGGGTACTCACTTAAAGTATCGACTGATAAAAAAAATTGAGCAATAAAATTTAGTTTCAAAACAAACATGGCGATGTTGAGAGGCAAACAAATATAAGAGAGACTTGTCTTAGATTTAGATTCAGTTAACAGCCTTCCAAAACAGTCCCATTCCATTTATTTACACATTTTGCTTTCAATGGTGAAGCTAGAATTTGATCTTATGTGAACAAAAAAATAAAAGTGTGCTCCTTGTCATCTATGCACAGGACTGGTGATATTGAAAATGGTGTAACAGCAAAGCCAGAGATTATTTTGTATGTATGCATTACAATCAATTAAACACAATGGCATCGCTGGATGAGCAGCCCTTGTATGTTACATGTACATATGTATATGGTTCATATATGGATCACAATCCGAAGATCTCAGCAAGAAATTGGCGTCAAATCTTTTTGAAGGACCTTGCAAATGCATGCGATAAAAGATCGCAGAAAAAAGTCTGGAGTTTGAAAAAACCAATGATTCGAAATTGTATTGAACTTGTGTTGTAAAACCCAGATCCCTTGGTTTAGTTTTTGCAATTAGAAAAGAAATTATTGTAAATTCATCATGTAAATTATAATTGAGGACTCCGAATAAAATATCAAGAGATGTCACGAAGACTCTGCCACGTAAAACCTATATTTTGGGAACTAGCTCAGTCTAAAAACTATTACGGTAACCGGATATCATATCAGCTGGTTGAGGGTTAACCTCGAAATGGACTTATTTACGGCCAGGTGCTCATTCTAGAGTTAAGATTGAGTAGTGTTGCGTTTAGAGCTTTTAGATTGATTTGAAATTCGACAAATAACAATTAATCTCCTATATTTTAAATGAATAAATAAGTAATTAATTAATCACAATATACATAAAATTAATTTTCACAATTTCACATTTCGTTTTCTAACTACAGAGATGTTAATTTGGCTCAACGAGCTTCGCAAAAAACATGGTTCAGTTTTTCGCATTTGGTTCGGTAAAGATTTAATAGTTTTCTTCACCGATCCCGAAGATATCAAACAAATGTTGAGCAATAATACGCTATTATATAAGTCGAGAAATTATAAAATGCTTGAACCATGGCTGGGTAAAGGTCTGTTGACAAGTGGCGGAGAGGCTTGGCACCGTCGTAGAAAGTTACTGACACCCGCATTTCATTTCAAAATTTTAAGCGAGTTTAAAGATCCCATGGATGAGAATTGTAATATACTAGTGCGTCGATTGAGTGAAAAGGCAGATGGACAAGCATTTGATATTTACCCCTACATAACGCTCTTCGCATTAGATGCAATATGCGAAACAGCGATGGGTATTAAGAAAAATGCTCAATTGCAAAGTGAATCGGAATATGTGCAGGCGGTAAAGGAGTGAGTATAAAATATTTAAAAACTACTTCGTCGGTTGTAACTAATTTACTTCACATAATAATAGCATCTGTCGCATTCTGCACAAACGTTCCTTCTCCTTTTGGCAACGTTTTAACATTTTCTTCAGCTTGAGCGAGGCGGGCAAACAATGTGATGCCGCGCTCAAGATTCTCCACGATGAAACAAACCGTGTCATTAAACTGCGACGTCAAATGCTTAAAGATTCACACATCAACACGATGGCCGATGCTGAGAAAACTGCTGAAGATATTGGTGTTAAACGTCGATTGGCTTTTCTTGACATGCTGCTAATTGCACAAATGGAGGGTGGTAGTCTCTCGGATCGTGAAATACGCGAGGAAGTTGATACTTTCTTGTTTGAGGGGCACGACACTACGAGCTCTGCTATAGCATTCGTTATATTCTTGCTCTCGCAGCATGCCGATGTGCAACAAAGAGCCTACCAGGAAGCAATATCAATGGAGGGAAATGAAAAAGAAACTATGCGTTATCTGGAAGCTGTTATCAAAGAGACGTTACGCTTGTATCCGTCGGTGCCATTTTATTCGCGTAAAGTATTCGAAGATATTCAAATTGATGATATTACTGTGCCGAAGGGAGTATCAATTAGTATATTAGCCTATATGGTACATCGTGATGAAGAAAATTTCCCTGATCCCGAAAAATTCGATCCGGAGAGATTTTTAAGTACTGAAAAGGATTTACATCCATTTGCGTTTGTTGCATTTAGCGCTGGGCCAAGAAACTGTATTGGTATGTGATGACCGATGGGTTAACTAATCTAGTGATCTTTTCGAATTTCCATTTTAGGACAAAAGTTTGCCATGCTCGAATTGAAATGTACGCTGTCGAACTTACTGCGCAGTTACGAATTTTTGCCAGTTGCAAGTTTCAAACCAAATCCTTTGGCGGAATTGGTCATGAAGAGCGGCAACGGCATTCAGATACGCTTGAGGCCACGTAAATGAAATTGAGATTTATTCCTTTTTAATTTTTTTGTACTGAATACAGTATACTTATGTATGGATAAAGAATGGCATTATTTTTGATTTTTAGAAACTAATAAATAAATTTATATTTTAATACATTAAGCACAACAAAAAGTATGTATAATTATTTACCTAGAGTTCGGTAAAAGTTATATAAAGATATCATAATCAATCATGGTTGAACATAATATTTTTTATTAAATGAAACATAATATCAATATAATTGTAAATATTCTATAAAAATATCATTAAAATTTGTACTAAAAATACACATTATCTAATACAAATGCATTTTTAGTAAGCCTTCAAGTAACCTCTCTTTTTTTTTTTTTTTTTTTTGAATTTTGGCTTAAAAAACATTATATAACATAGAAAAAAAAATTTGTCTAAACATTTCTACTACGCAAAATGCACTCCTCACTCCCACTAGCAACGCTACTGCTACTTAAGGAAGACTGTGTATTGGATGCAAGATTAGAAACAGGTGGTTTCAGCACATGTTGTTCCATCTCTTCGCATAACCATTCGCGATTTTTAGTTATATTAGTGATTTGTGTTAATAGAAACTCTTTGTCTTTGACTTCCAAATATAACATCTCTTGCAGCATCTTAGTCGTCATGCAATGAGCACGTGACTTAGCATGTAAATAATAGGCCATAACCGCCATTATTACAAGTAAACCACCAATTGCAGCAGGCCGAATCAGGGTCATGAGTATAGACCATAATGTTACATGCTGACGCAGCTTCAAAACACCGTCAATGAAAATTTGAAACATATAATTATACTCTCGAAAAGGACCACAGGTTTTGCTCACTGGAACTCTGTCGAGAAAAAACATGCATACACATCGAAATACAATAGGAGTATACATAGGAGTATAAACATTTTTAATTGTTTAAGTTATAGTTAAATACTTACTGTGTCATTATGTAGCCAAGTGTAAGGATAACACCCAAAAGCGAAAGAAAGGTGAACACTAAATAAAGCGTTTGTGTTTGTGCTGAGCGCCAAACATGACGCGGTGACTTACATAAATACAAGAGCATTGCTTTATTTATGTAAAACATTAGTAGCATTTTCAATACCATCACAGCGGCAAGCATTGGCGCAAATAAAAGCCCAATCCATAATAGAGTTTGATTATAAACGAGTCCTAAACTTTTCTGTGATATATCAAATTCAGGACGACCGCTCTTAGGCCAAAAACCACTGATGGAAGTTAATGGTTCACAAATAAGTTATATGGTAAGAAAAATTAATTCAGATGAACTTACATTATAATAAAAAGGCGAACGCCACTAAACAAAGGCACTATTAATAAGCTGATGATAAAATCGGATACTATTAAACGATATACTTCTTGACCAACTGATGTCTCCCAGCACTGCAATAAAATATGTACACAAACGGAAATGCAAATTGACTTGAAGTTTAGCTCACAAAAAGAATATATGGGAATAATACTGACAGCATGTTCAAATATTTAATATAAGCAACTTACCATTTCATACTTTCTAGTAAGCAAAAAATATACAATCACACTAATAAAAGCGAATTCCAGCATAAAATTTCGCACCAAAGTCACATGTAAAGTACGTCTAGGCGAACGATAATCTTCCAATCTGAAACCGTAAAAAAAAAGAAAATATGTATTAAATCAAAGAAAATAATGACCACAGACCTATATTAAAACTTACTTCGCTATCCACGATAGCAGCAACTGAATAAGTAGCATTGTTAAATTCACTGCGGTAACAATTAGTAATTTACTCCAGCCAGTGTCAAATTTTTCACCAAATTGCTGAGCGATTTTGATATTTTTGTACATATATAATAAAAAACAGTAGGTATTATATATAAAAATATACCTTTAATAGAATCCAAATGACTATTCCACAGCCCACAATAATTGCAGCGACAAGTAAATGTGATATTGCACGCGTACCTAAAATCCAAATACGCCACAGTATAGTCAGTTTCTCCTTGGATTCACCAATTTCGCTAAGCACCTCTTTTAATTCGGTGTATATGCCAAAATGCTTCAGTTCTGCAGCTTTACGATTCGATATACTAAAATCCCATGAACAGAAAACTTTTTGGGCGTACATGCTGCGCGTACTACCTGAAGTTGCTATAAAACTTGTACGATACGAACGGGCCATGCTGTGAATAAAATCACAGAATTAATGAGACATGTGCAAAACATGTGCAGTAAATTTGTTTCCATATTTGTTAGTTACCTTGTTGAGATCACCACAAAAGTGGACAAATAAAGTAATAGCATTGTCATGTAGTATGCATATGGAAGACTGTAGGTGCTTTCTGCAAAAGTCTCATTGGTATAACTACCATAAAATAAAAGTGTTGATTTTAAGGCACCCTATAAGAGCAAAATTTATTACCGTTATTTTCATCAAACGACATCATCGAATTTACCTCCCCCGTTAATAAATCAATAAAGTGCCAATCGCTTCTTTGTTGCGCAACAATTTCTCGATTGTTGATTGCTTCTACAGTCCAAACTTCATTCCTATTTAAATTTAGTTTCTCAACTGTTGGTGTTTCATTAATTTCCACAGATTCTGTATTATTAACAAGCTTGTTCGCTCCATGCAACATTTGAGGAAATGTAATAAAACTGAACACGCATATAAATAGCATGAGATTGAGCATAAAGAGCCAACGTAAAAATTTAAAGTATGAGCTTAAATTGCTGCCAAAGTGACCCTCGATGGTTTTTAATGAATCATACCAAATTTCTATGCCATTACAAATTATGCACAATAAATGCCATAGCTTGACTAGTATAAACATGCAAATTTTATAGCAATGTCTCCACTGGCTATGACGCTGATCTTCTTCTGCTGTGTGCTGCTCAATGGTAATGGATAACTTCTGCTTTAGTAGGCGTTTTGTGGACAATGATTGTGGTAGCGATCGTAGTATGTCCCTAGTCAAATAACAATTCAATATATATAAATATAATAGAATGATGAAACTTTGTTAATCACTCACAATCTGTTTTGTTTGCCAATTTCATTATCTTGCATCAAACCCTCATGTTGTTCGATTTCTTGGACCAACAGTTCAATCTCAGCTTCGGGATCCACGCTAGTAGCGGAAAGCAGCTTTCCATCTACCTCAAAAATTTTCCGTGAGGGCATACGATAAATTGTTTTGTTACGAATACTGCGTTTGTTTTTGCTAAACCGTGCCAAACCTTGTGACCAACGACGAACCTGTCGAGAAAACTCTCGTGAAAATTGTTCTTAGCCAAGTAATTCGCAAAAACAATAGATTTACTCTTACCATATTTGTAGGTGTCGAGCCACGATTTGGCAAATCACCGAAACCCAGTCCAGTTGTCGCTGCATGCTCCCGCTTAATTAACTCAATCGATTCGTGCTGTTGTCCAGCTGCATCTGGGCTACTATTAGTGAGCACATTTTCACTTCCTGCAGTCGATTGCAGATCACTATGCGAAGATGCTGCTTGTATTATCACTTCAATATGATCCAAATCTTCATGGCTGTCTTCAACAAAGACCTGATTATAGACACCACCACCACCACCGCCACCATCGCCATCACCACCACCACCACCACTGCCACTGCGACTACCGCCGCTACCCCCACATGACGCTCCGTCAGTTTCGCAATCACAAACTTGTTGCTGCTGCTGCTGTTTTTTGGTGTTGAACATTTTCCGTTCTTCAAATATTCGAATGCATATTTCACATCTCGTTAAATTTAATCACACATGAAACAATCAATGATTTGAAGAAATTACAAAGTAAACAAATAAATGAAAATAAATAAAACACTAGCAGGAAATAGGAAGCTATTTCGCGATTTTTCAACTTTGGTAGCGCAACGCAACGTCAAAAGCAGCACAACAGCTGTTCCTTTGTTTATTTTTAGTGTGATTCATTTATTTGTTGGCACATTCAAATTCATTCCCATTCAAATTCATTCTTCATCATTACTGTGTCTTCATTTTTGAAAATAACGAACATTTCATTTGAAAAGATATTTCAGTGGGTTATGTGTGTGTGGCAACTAAATTGGAAGCATTGGGAAGCTTATGTATGTTGAAGCCTTACAAAGAAAACTTTTTGTACCAATCTAAAATTAAACCTCGTTTTATTTTATGATGATTCTCAAATTGTTTCAGCTCTATCGTTTTAAAAAAAAAAACATCTACAAATCATATTTTATATGGAAAAGTTTTCCTTTAGCTACTCTTCCGTGTAAAATATGATTTTTAGAGGTTTTTCTTTTTAAATAATTGAGAATCATTGCAAAATGTTTCAGCTCTATCGTTTGATGAAAAAACCACTAAAAATCATCTTTTATATAGAAAAGTTATTTTTTTAAGCTACTCTTGGGGGGAAAATCTGTTAGCAAATCCACGATCCATGGCTCTCTAGAGCCGAAACATTTTGGGTATCCTTATAAAATAAACCGGAAATAACGACAAAAACGACTTTTTTATAGGGAATGTGAGGCCCTATAATATATGTATGTATATAAGTACCTACTTATACTTATATACTTTTATTGAAAGAAAAACTTAGCTCACGAGGACTACACTTAATCCCACAAAAAATAGTCAAGAGTCGTCAAATCGGACGATCTAGGTGGATAAATCACTTTTTTTTATTTTATTTATTTATTTTTTATTGATACATTCAACACACAGGGTGTATCCCTATGAATGCAGAGCATTGTGTTGAATGGAAGGAAGAAGGAGGGAGAATGAGAGAGGGAATGCACTCACACAGGACACCGATAAAGAGATAGGCAGCCATTGTGGCAAGTGTTATGCCTTTACCACAATGAACTTCAGTTTATCACTGTCGACTATGACCGCATGTAGCGCCAAAGGCCAAGCTTTTAGCATCCACTCATGTTGTGCGTGTTATATTTGCACTTGTCCGAAACGTGAGATAAATTGCTCATCGAACTCATCTCTCAGTAGGTTCATTGGTTACGTGCTCTGTGGCATGTACGTCGTCCATGTGAAACCACATGTCGACAAAATTCATCCATTTTGGGCAAAAAAAAAAGATCGAAATAATTATCATATTTAAAGAAATACGTACCAATGATGCCGCCAGCATGTAAACTGCAAAGATACACGGGTAAGTGGACCGATAGCTCAAAATTGCGAAAAAGCTTTCTCACTTACTTACTTACTTAGCTGGCACTACAGCCGATGATCGGTCTTGGCCGCCTTTGAGGATTCATTGGGGATTATTTTAACGTAGTGGGTTCCAAGCCCGATGCACAACCATTCATTCAAGTCCACGCAGACGCCCGTCGCACACATTAATTAGCTAACTTACGGGTGTCAGATCGCTAGCCAGGGAACGCCACGAGGAGGCTGTGTGTCGACTTGAAACATAAAAGCGCAAGGATCGGACATAAACGCACAAGCGACTATCCTACGTCCCAGGTCCTCCTTTCTCACAGAGCACGAATTTTGATAATAAAATTTAAATTTAATAAGTTGTAAGCGTTATTCGAGAGTAAGTATTTCCATGTTTTTTAAATTGTTTTTTTTTTTAAACTGAGCATGTTTGGTTTTGAAACCTGATAATGGGCTAGTGTTAGTGAGCATCTGTGGAATTACAATATAATAAATACAAGAGTTTTACCCGGAATAGTAGTAAAGGGTGTTTTTTTCCTTTTGGTTTTTCTGTATTAAATTTTCGACAGTTTCCTTGTAATTGACGAAACACTAAAAAAAAAATAACCCTTTACTACTAATTAGAGCAAAAGGTCTTTGAAAAAACACACAGTTTTACCGAGGGCGTAATAAGTCTTTTTTGTTTTAATAAGAAAACTAGATTTTTTTTTATTTGTAATGAGAACAGCAATGCCAATGCTTTGATTAATTACAGCAATCACATGGCTTCATTCGCTTGCTAAGATGAACCTGCTTCGTGTTTTTCGATTTATCATATGCTATACTAATATTAGCAATAAAAACCACATGACTTCTAGAGCACAAGCAGTAGCAGTAGAAACTGATATATTTTATGACTTGCGTTGTTTTTAAAGCTAATTTTCATAATACTTACAAGGCAAAATGAAAGAATTAAAAGTTAGGTATTTGGTTAATAAAGAAAATAACAATAACAATAACAAAATGCATCAAGTATAAATAAAGACATTTAAAGCGACTGTTTACACTGGCGGAAGCATGAAAGAATGTGCGAGAAAGACAGGTAGAAAGGAAGATATAAGTTTTCCCCTCTCTTTCTTACTACGTACTTTTCTACCCGTCTCCTTTTTACAGTCTCTCATGCTTGCGACAGTGTAAAGAGCCACAAAGTCTATAAAAGTTAGTCGAAATTTAACATAGATCGAATATGGTACATCAAAAGTATAACAAATAAAATAATAACAACTAAACTTTTACTTTAATTTTTTAAAGTACATACAAGTTAACGAGGACGAGTCCCTCGACCTTAAAAATATAATTTCCCGAGCGAACACTTGCTCGGATTCAAAAGTAAATGACTTCGGTTTGAACTTATTTATTGTTCTATAATATGTTTTAGCTACACTTAAACTTCAACTAACTTACTAGCTTACAAGTTAGATGTTCTTATACTAATTTAATGCTGAGGTCAGCGATCCCACGGTGCGATCGTCGATGGTTCCATGCAGTCACTTGATCCATTGATGGTTGACCTCCGATATGCAGCGTATGCACTTAAAGCTTGCACGCGCATACGGCCTGCATATGAGTTGTTGTTGTGATATGCAGCGTATGTACTTGAAGGTTACACGCGCATACGGCTTGCATGAGTTGTTGTTGGATGTGAAGTTCTCGTTGGATGGGGGGTTGTAATTTACATATGTACATAAAAAATATCATAATTATTCATATAAAATAATATAAATACAAGATCTTCCTTACATATTTAAGCACAGCAATGGTAATAGTTGCCAATAGCAAACCTCATAAACAAGATTTTGATAACTTATTGATATAAATACATATGGGAAAATCTACACAAATAAATACTTCAGCCATATAAAAATTCTTTCGCATTAGCTAAAAATTAACACAAATTTATCAGCATTTTTAATATATAGCTAAAAATTGAATCGAACAACCTGAAACAGGTGTTTGAATAAATTGATAAGAGGCAATTTTATGAAATGATTTTATTAAAAGAAGTACTCGTAAGAAAGCTGCAGATAGTAGCAGATTAATATCACATCATAAAACAGTAAATTAATAACAATTACACTTAGTCACTCATTCGCAGTCTATTCCTCATTAACCAAGTGTTTTTTATTTCTATGTGGTGTTTCGTACTTTTGAATTTTTACCCGTGCCGAGAGGACTCTGCGAGGTAGCCCAAAATACCAACAACTACAACACGGCAACCTCGTTTCGTTTTAGAATGCATACCACACACTTAAAAATTGATATTGATCATAAAAAATTTCCCAGACTGCTACAATAACGCAGCTTTACCTACGGCCTATTCGAATTTGCAACCAATTTGGTTTTGAAAAAGAATAATGTCAGTTAGGGTATTTCTACATTAAGATGACGATACACAAAATACTTACTAATATGTAATACTGCTACATTGTATTATGCAGGTGTTTTAATCGTAATCATCAATTAACGAAATCTTATCATCTGAAATATAATACATAAAACGATTGATTGTTGATAAGTCGATTGATTGCCAGATTGCCAAAAATTATTCGATGGCAATAAGTGGTTCAAAACTTCAGTGGTACTTCTACTCTTCTTAATTTAGTTCGTGATCGAACGCGTATATTGCTGGTCGTTTGCGTTGTGATCATTACCAATTAAACATTCATCTACTTATCACTCAATGGAGTAAAAACGAATGTGAAAAAACAGGATCAAGACTCATATAATAAATTAACTGTACAAATTAGCTATAAAGAAAACAACCATGCAAGGTTTGTATGCAAAAAATTAGCAGCAAAAAAAAGGAAGTTATTTTATAAATTTCAATTGAATTCCGTTGTTTCGTTCAAGCAGTTAGAAGAAATGCTGTGATATTGCTAGTTGCCTCATTAGTTATTATTACCTGCGATATTGGAACAGTTCAGGCCGATTGTATTTGGTACGGTCAAAGTCATCAGGAGGGACCGCACTGGAAGAATGCAGCCTACGAAGGAAAGGCAAAACCATTGGAAAATGCTACTGCCGAAGCAATATTTAAACGTCGCTGTCCCAATTTATACAATGAATACAAAGGGAATAATTCTGATGGTAAGTACATAATAGATTAAGTTAAACCAAATCATTAACTCAGTACCGCAGAGTTAGAAGAAACAAAAAACCCTATGAATTGAATTTACTTTTATACATACTTATGTATATAATTCGACTATGCTAAGCAATAAATCACTATGCTGAGGGTTTTCAGCTTCGAATTGGTATTTATCGCCTTATAAATTTTCGGTTTTTTGATTTGGTGCTCTGTTGCCCCCCCCCCAGCTGAGGTTAGTTTGGTCTTAACTACCAAATATTACATCTTTATTTACATTAGTTTTGACAAACATGATAAAGCAATATTCTTAATTTTTATACAAAATAAGCTTGCAAGACTTAAACCACATGGTTTTCAAAACTCATGGTTCAATAGAAAAACTTAATTTAAAGGGAAAAAGTTTTCGACAACTTTGAAAACTGTGACAAATTTAAACCAGTTTTGAAAAGTCAGGATGTGGTTTGAAAGGTAGTTGGCCATTTGATATATGAAACTGTGGGTGTCTAAAAAACAAATTTGCCTTTTCTACTTTTTAACTTCCATGGTTTTTCATTCTTTAAACAGGAAGTACATACAATACAAACAATAATTAAGAGTAAATAATTCGAGTGCTTTAGCTCCTTTTTTCAACATTTGATTTTAAATATTTCAAAAAAACGTTTGGACTCCATACCACTTTTGGACTTACTCCTATTAAATTAGGATATCTGAACTGCGAAATTTTAATTGGGAAAAACATCAGTAGTACTCTTAACAAATTGAATTGGCTTTCATATGTATATTTTTCTAGCTCCACTCAATTTATGCTGCGATGCTGCACAGATCATTACCATGGATAGTGGTATGACTCAAGCTGATGGTGTCTACTCACGTTGTCCCACTTGTGTACTTAATATGGGTCTATCAATTTGCGCAATGACTTGTGCCCAAAATCATAGCTTGTTCCTGAACTCTCATACCAATACCAATGACGCTGGTGTGATATTTGTGGAAAGTATTGAATACAAGGTTAATGATACATTTGTGGAAAAAGTTTACGACAGTTGTGCCGGTATTCAACATCCACAAACTGGACGTCCTGCAATGGATTTAGGGTGCGCACCCTATAATGCTAGGACCTGTAACCATCAGCGATGGTTTACTTTTATGGGAGATGCCGATATTAACGATTATGTACCCTTTCTAATCAATTATATATTTCTGGAAGAGGAGCCAACGGACGGCGGTTGGCTTTCATTGCATCCATTAGCGTGCTCAGAAGCTTATGAAGGATCACACGCATGTTCGTGTGTTGATTGCTATGACTCATGCCCCATTAGTGAGCCGCCGGCGGACAAGGAGGAAGTATTCCAAATAGCTGGCTTATATGGCATAACTTTTATAGTGTCATTAACTGCTGGTATAATCGTTATACTGTTGGTGTTTTGCAACTCGTTTAATATTTGCTGTTTCAAAATCAAAATGCCATTATGTTGCGGTGGTATTGGCGGAGTGAATACTTTGCTGTACAGAGGTTTCAGAGCATGGGGTACATTTTGTGCAAAGCATCCGGTGCTAGTACTTGCCATTTGCTCTTGGGTAATTGGTGGACTTGCCTACGGCGTACGTTATATAGAAGTAACTACAGATCCTATAGAACTTTGGGCTGGTGACGGAAGTCAAACTCGTTTGGAAAAGGAATACTTCGATTCGCATTTTGGTCCTTTCTATCGCACTAATCAGTTTTTTGTCAAGCCAAAGGATAAATCTGTCGTAAGAAAACTAAAGCTATCGCTTAAATAAATGGCCTCAAGATTTAATGCTATTTTTATAGTTTACACATGTAACATCTGCTGGAGAACTCACATTTGGTCCAGCTTATGAGAAAAGCTTTTTAATTGAAGTATTCAGATTGCAGGAGGCTATTCAAGCCATTGGTATGGACGAGGATGCAGGTCTGAATAAAATATGCTATGCACCAGTTTTATATCCAGGCGAGAAGGCAACAATCGAGAACTGTGTAGTTCAGTCAATCTATGGCTACTTTCAAAATGATATGGCTCGCTTCGAAACGGAATATGAAGATGTTGATGGCTACACAATAAACTATTTGAATCATTTGGAGGATTGTCTCAGGTTTGACAAATTTAGAGAACATATAAAACTTAATATTTACTCGTATATGGTCCAAACAAAATCTTTCCAGAATTCCTATGTTGGAAGACTGCTTTGGTCCGTACGGTGGCCCCATCGAGCCAGGCATTGCAGTTGGTGGCATGCCTAAAGTCCCAGTTGGTGGTGATCCTGATTACTTGTTAGCAACTGGTCTAGTTGTTACATTCTTAGGCAAAAATCAAAACACCGAAGCACTGTTAGCGCCAAATAAGGAATGGGAGAAAAAATTCATAGAGTTAATGAAGAACTATAATAGCGATAACCTCGATGTCGCCTACTCTGCTGAACGTTCGATTCAAGATGCTATTGTTGAGCTATCCGAAGGCGAAGTATCCACCGTTGTCATCAGTTATGTGGTGATGTTCGTATATGTTACAATAGCGTTGGGACGCATCCGTAGCCTTGTCGGGTTCTTCCGAGAATCGAAAATAATGTTGGCTATTGGTGGCATAATAATCGTTTTGGTATCAGTTGTTTGCAGTTTGGGTTTTTGGGGTTACATTGGAGTAACTACAACAATGTTGGCCATAGAAGTGATACCATTTCTGGTGTTGGCTGTAGGGGTTGATAATATTTTCATAATGGTGCATACTTATCATCGTTTGGATCGCTCAAAATATGAGAGTGTCGCAGCAGCGGTCGGTGAGGCGATAGGACAAATGGGTCCATCAATTTTACAAACAGCTGGCTCTGAATTTGCATGTTTCGCAATTGGTAAATTTGAAAATGTTAAGGCATCCATCCTTACATATGAATGAACTTACTTATGTATCTGTATTCTTTTTATCACTTATGCATAGGAGCAATATCCGATATGCCTGCAGTGAAAACTTTTGCTATGTACGCTGCAGCTGCAATATTCCTTGACTTCTTTTTACAAATTACCGCTTTTGTGGCATTGATGGCTCTCGATGAACAACGCTACGAAGCTAACCGCCTTGATTTGTTTTGCTGTTGTCAAGCCAGTAAAAAAACGGACATCGATAAGGCCAACGATATTAGCTTTCTGGAAAAATTATTCAAAAATATTTATGCACCATTTTTGCTCTCGAAGTAAGTGGTAATATTCATCTAGCTTTGCAATTTAAAACTAATACGTCAGCTAATACGTCACTGCAGACCAGTCAAAATAATTGTTTTAATTGGATTTACGGTAGTGACGTGTCTCTCGTTAATGATAGTGCCATCAATCGAATTGGGTCTGGATCAAGAAATGTCAATGCCAACGGATTCGCATGTAGTGAAATATTTCCGTTATATGGATGAATTGGTAAATACTTATAATCGTATTGTACACACTTATGAAGAGTAAGGGATGGCAAAATTTGTTCTCCTTCTAAAAAGATTAAAACTTAGAGTTAAAGCTAATATTGCCAAACATAGTACGAGTACTTACTATTGTACATATATAGCAAAATTAATGTTCTAATTGTTGTTTAGCTTTCAATGGGTGCACCGGTGTATTGGGTTCTAAAACCAGGACTCAATTACACAACTCGCGATCATCAGAATTTAATTTGCGGTGGAGTCGAATGCAATAATAATTCTCTGTCGGTTCAGTTATATATTCAATCACGATATCCAGATATGTAAGTGCATATGTACATACTATTTAGCTTGGCTCTTTTAATCATTGAATCATGTTATCATTGCATTTTGTAGTACTATGTATTTAGTAGTAATGAAACCTTTTGATTTCATTACTTGTAGCACATTTTTGGCACGGCCTGCTTCTTCTTGGATTGATGACTACATCGATTGGTTAAGCATAAGTGATTGCTGTAAAGTGTTTTCTAGCGATGGCTCTTTCTGTCCAAGTAGTACGTATAAATTACAAGCACATCTAATTAAAGATAAAACAAATCTAAGTACATACTTCCAAAATTGTATAATTCCATAGATTCCAAAAATGATGATTGTATTCCATGTGTGCGTGAATTCTCCGAAGATGGTTTACGCCCAAGCGAGGATACCTTCGACAAGTATGTGTCTTACTTCCTATCTGATCTGCCCGATGCTGAATGTGCCAAAGCAGGACGTGCCTCGTATGCAGATGTAATTTAACACATTTATTTTAAATCTTCTTTTTTTTTTCTCTGACTTTAAATGAATATGCTTCTGCTTTGCAGGCTGTAATATACACTTTGGATGAGTATGGCGCCAGCACAATTCTCGACACTTACTTTATGCAATATTCAACTACGTCCACGACTTCTATACAATTTTACTCAGCGATACGCGAAGCGAGACGTGTTGCTGCCGAAATTAATGCAATGTTCAGGGAGAACGACGTAGATGCCAGCATTTTTCCATATTGTGTATTCTTCATATTCTACGAACAATATCTAACCATTTGGGAGGACGCACTATTTTCGCTGGGCATTTCTTTGCTGGCCATTTTCTTTGTTACCTTCGTTATAACCGGATTTGATATTATCTCAGCATTAATGGTACTTTTTATGGTCTTCATAATACTCATTAATATGGGCGGCATGATGTGGGCTTGGGATATAAGTCTTAATGCGATTTCCCTCGTAAATCTAGTCGTTTGTGTTGGTATTGGCGTTGAATTCGTAACGCATATAATGCGTTCATACAAAAATGCCATTGGTACGACACAAGAACGTGCCAGCCATTCACTGTCGGTGACGGGAAGTAGCGTTTTGTCGGGAATCACATTAACGAAGTTCGCCGGTATTATTGTGTTGGGCTTTTCCAATTCACAAGTATTTCAAGTATTCTACTTTCGTATGTACTTGGGAATTGTGCTGATAGGCGCAGCACATGGTCTTATATTGCTGCCAGTGATGCTTAGCATGTTTGGACCAATAAATACAATAAAATCGTAAATATTTTAATTTACCCTAAGTAATTTAGTTTAGTGATAAGTTAAAACCCAGTTATTGCAAAATTCAAATAGTTTTTATGAAATTATCACCCGCGCCGAAGACAACACTGGAATGGACGTTTTTTAAGTGATATTTTCTACATACATACATACTATGTATATTACGATTATATTAGCGTCTATTATGAACATAGTTATCAAATAAATTGAACAAATGAAAAGTAATAAAATTTAGTTTTTGCAATCCTTTTTATAAACGAAAGCAATTTATTATAATTTGTGAATTTTTGGCTTCATGTTGTGGTTGCATGTCACAAGTAATGAAACTTTTTCCATACCAGTTCTCATGTTTGTTCAGCATGAGCGTTGAGCACGAAAAGACCGACAAATCTACGTTTACAGGATGATATACAATACAAAAAGAAACAAAAAGTTCTTGCATGCCGTAAACAGATGTTGACAATTTGCGGTAGCAACGTGTTAATATCAGTTTATACTTCGCTTGTATTATTGTACAACGAAACGCAAACCATTGAACGGTGGTCGTTCGGTAATGTTGTCGCTCACAAGCTTCTCTCCATAAACGGTCATATTACAGCGCTGTTTAGGAGCATTTACAAAATTTAACTGCCTCAAGGCCTTGATGCAGTTGCCGCTATTCAAACCTGACGTCTCCGGCAGCCATCCGTACACTTGACTTTCTAGGCGTGGATAATTATTGTTAGCTCTACGCTGTATTTGCTTGTGTTCCGTATATTGCAAAAATTTTTCATATTGCGGCAATTGCTGTTCATGACGGGCCCAAAATTTTGCTTCACGTGAATAAGAGTAAACTGTAAAGAATGTTTTTTTTTTTGTTTTTGAAATTCAATTTACAATAACTGACAAAAACTTGATGCTGATTGTGTTTGGTTACATACATGCTTTGCTTGGTGTAAACTTTGTCACTACATGGAAGTGTTTATTTTGATGGTCTATTAATTCCTTTTCAAAGTGATATGGCAATTCTTTTCGCTCTACTTCTTTAGCTTTCTCCTCCTTATTAGTTATTTCGATGGGGTCTTCACTTGCATCTGAAGTCATAACTTGGAGGAAATGGTTTTGTTTGTACCGCTGTCGACAAAAAACGTTTTATTACTGAATTGCTACTCACGTGCAATCACTATCTCTGTCGGTTGACATTCATTCATTCATAACTTTCAAGTAACTCTTATTGTCGCTCATTACGACTTTTTTCTTTTTATTTCTTTTTACCATTTGCAAAACTAAAACTTCTTCCTTTGCAACCCAATTTTAGCAAATTCCTTTTAACATAATAAAATCCAAAAAAAAAATAAAAATTGTGAAGCTATAAATAAAATCATTGTTATTCGCCGTAGTTGCGTACCTTAAAGTATTGAAAATAAATTTTTGCCATAGAAATATGTATGTACATTGGAGCATGTTTTATGTATGTTAAATATTATTAATAACACAGCATGCTGATTTCTGCTATTTGAAATTTACATCAACAAAATCTAGTCAATTACTTACAATACAAAAAAAAATTATTTCTTTTTTTCACAAACTTTCCTTATTACATAAATGCAGTCATAATTCGTTTGGTTCATGAATAAACTTAAAAAGCTTATGGTATACGTGAAAATCAAAATTTTAATTACAGCAAAACATCTGATAGTAGATCAAAAATTATCATTAATGAAATACACAAAACAAATATACTAAATTTAAGTTTACTTAATTTAAATTATGTCACTATAATAAGACCTTAGTATTGGGCTAAGCTAATATATGTAGAAAAGATAATATCAAATATTCGGCATCCTGAGAGACGCTGCCACTATTACACACGAAGTTGTCACAACTTTAGGAATATATTTTTACACAATCAAGTCTTAGGAATGATTATTTACATAGTTTTAAAGATAAATATACACTTATACTTTCAATATCACCACATCTTATGTTATGGATAAAATTCACGATAAGCGAATTTCTCAATAAACCTTGGCTTTTGACATGTAAACAAATCGTACCTCTTTGATATACGCTGATATTTTTGGAGCGATTTCCGTGTCTTATCAAGCAGTAACTCTTCATCAAATTTACTGCGTTGTATTGTGGTTTTTCGCAAAATAGTTTGAACTAACTGCGACCATACTGAATCTTCATTATTTTTCTCTGGTTCATTTTTTGATTTACTATTTTTATTATAATTTTCTTCTTTGAAATTCGAGTCAATTCGAGTATCTTTCATATGCTGTTGCATTGTTTTTGCCTTTTCCATAGCGACTATTAAATCATCATCATTATTGGTAGTTGCAGTTGGTTTAGCATTTGATGCGACTCGTTGTTTACTATTATCGGCCATGAGTGCTTGCAATTTATCGAATGTTTCAATCATTCTTTTTTTAAATTCCACCACTCTTCGGGCTTTATCAAAAAGCGTCATTTGTGCAGCGACATCATCCAATGCAGGTGGCGGCATACTTGATATTTCACTATCGTTCAAGAGCGGTTTAAAAGTGCGTTTCTTATCCATTGTTCCATTTATAAGTATTTTGAGTAAAAACTCTTGCATGGCAGTTGTATTAACTAAAGTATTTACAAATTCTAGACGCGTCGAATTTATTTTTTCCAGTAAAAATTTAAATAAAACACCTTCTTCAGGTACCGCTTGGTCTGTTGCTGACGTTGCTATGACGCTGTAGTTGAGTGCTCTTAGTAGGCTCACAAGTAATTCACGATTCTCATCATCGAATGCCATAATACCCAACTTTGTTACTAATGCAATATTTGCAGCATTTTGTTGCTGGAGCTCATATAATTCCCATAGAGTACGCGTGCTCTCTTCATATTCTTTTTGTATTGCTGCGCCTAGCACTGAACTAATGTTTTTGTCAAAGAGCTGTAAACCACTTATGTAACTAGCATCCAGTGTATAGTTTTGCATAAATGTAACCACATAATCCAGTGCCTT
Source organism: Palloptera scutellata (assembly GCA_958295655.1). Taxonomy (NCBI): domain Eukaryota; kingdom Metazoa; phylum Arthropoda; class Insecta; order Diptera; family Pallopteridae; genus Palloptera; species Palloptera scutellata. The sequence continues at coordinate 145,675,780 of OY282449.1, forward strand.
ATCCGCCTGTGTGAAATGTTCCCGTTTCATTTCGAAGAACTCTTCCAAATCATTGACAGTTAGCTGATTCCTTGAAGCTTCTTTATATCCAGTGTTCATTTGGCGTTCCTTTTTAATTCTTTCAAAATTATCCACGAGTATATCGCCTGCTGGATTATTGTGTTCATCATATACTTCAATATCTACTGCTACCGGCGGTTGTGTTCTCTTCACGTTGGAAGCGTCACTTACACGTATTGTTGGTGGTATTGGCGGTGTAGTTAATGTGTTCTCTGCACATTGATATTTGGGGTTTTCTTCTGATTCTAATAGACTATTCTCTCGATCAGCCTTAAGTATCACATCATCTTTGAAGCGTTCCAAATCCAAGCCATCGTAAACATCTTCATGGATATCGTGACAACAATATAAAGCAGACATATCTATAGGGTGCGCTTCCGTATTGAAAATGTAGGCACCGGCGTGAATGACGCACTGACCATTTGGCGTGTCTAAAAGCTCTCCATCGCCGCCATTACCATGTAGATAATTATTAGTATCGAAAAGGAGATACAAATATTTGGTGGTCTCAGCAAGAAAGAATGACTCCATACGATTCTCTTTTTCATGTGTAATTACATTACGAATCTGCAATCATATAAAAAAAAATTCAAACATTTTTGTTAATGTGGATTCTAACCATTATAATTGCATATATATCAGGTTAAATGACTTACCGTGGCATACCCGCATTTTGTCTTGGCACTGAACTCAATACTTTGAAGCATATCCTCGCCCAACTCGAGCAGAAATTGATTTTTTGTTGCACGATACAGATACATGGCAGATTCCACTAATTCTGGTCGCAATGGATAACTTTCACGATTGATTGACGCTTCACCTGCGGGAATATTGAAAAACTCTGGCAGGAATCCATACTTTCGCCACACACTACTGTACTTAGACATAGTACGTATTGCTGGGCCTGTGTCGCCAATAATGCTTAACAAACCAGGCCAAAACGATTCTAGCGACTGAAAAACGGGAAGCGTTACTTGACCCTTATTCATGCCTGCCCACACATACCAATCATCTCGTTTAAGATATTTATCTATAGCATATCGTGCTTCGTGAAACATCTCCAAAAGCTCAGGCCGATTCAGCAGTATTGATCCCTTTACCAAATACTCAAAAAATGAATCCACTCCAGCACCAATACCTGAGTCCAAGGCTGTCCAACGTCCAGTTTGTACATCAATGTGATTGCCAAAGAGACCAATAGTTGAGCGACGTTCCCACAACGCATATACAGCATTCATAGCTACTTCCTCATAGATGGGATTACCAGTTAGTCGGCTCAATGCACCGAATTCGACAAGAAATGTACCTACTCCAGCTGTGCACGTCACCGCTGTCTCCCCTTTCGGCACACCATAACGCAAGTTCACCGTGCCGTACGGCATTCCCGTAGCAGTATCGAACGCAGGCAACAAACGACGTGCAACGTCTTCAGCTAGTCGCAGTAATGGACCCTGACAGGGCCAACCGGTTTCCAATGGCATGCCAGCTCGTTTAAATTGTAAATGCGCCGCTAATAAACCACCGACAATGCGTATAGTTGTTTCGAAAACTGAGACGTTGATGTCTTTGTCAAAATCCATTTTATGTTCCAATAAATGCGCAACACGTCCAAACTCACTGTAATTCCCTATTGTTGCTAAAGTGTCCAATGCATCAATTAGCGTCAGCGAATAACTACCCCAGGTATCAATGCCGTCACAGGTGAGTGGCCGTAATTCATCAAAGCCGGAGGCATATCGCAAATAAGATTCGTAACCATGATAAAACATACCCAATGTTTTCTCTCTGAAACAATGAGAGCAGAATTAAACTTCGATTCCGCTCACCTTAAAACTCCTTCCAACTCACTTCAAATCATTCAACCTTTTCTCTGTGTAGTGACGATTCCCGCCGTGTACAATAGAAAGGAATGCCAGCATTAACCAAGTAAAATATCCTTTTGTCGACATTATTTAAATTTTTCGGCAATTAACGTGGCAATATGATAGTTATTTCAATTTAAAGTAATCCAATTAAAAAAAACGTCATAAACAATCCGAAATAAACATTAACAGACCTCGGAACTGCCAGATAAAATTAACTACGATGCATCAGCAATATGAAAGTGTATCAACATTTTTAATTAATTTAGGCATTGCACTAATTTCCACTTTTTACAAGAACCTTCAGAAAACCAATTTTATAAAACCATTTTATCCAATGAACTATTTAAAAAGCTGTCTCTCTGCGATAAAAGATATAGTTATAACGCATCTGGCAGCACAATGCAAAACAGCTGGGAATATACAAGGTGGGGCAAAAGTAATGTCATACATAATGAGAATTGGCAGGAATGTTGTTAGAAATGAAAAAATTGGGTTCTATTTTCACGGAAATATTATTTGAAGGTATAAAGTTGATGAAATTAAGTCGAAAATGTAATTTCGGTCAAATGGTCACTTCCTGAGTTGATGCACATTTGCGTTCATTTCAACGGCATTTCGAATAGTTGCTCGCAGAACATCTGGCTCCAAATTAGTGATATCTTCTTCAATGTTGACTTTTAAGACTTGCAAGATTTCTCAAAAAGTCATAAAGAAAGAAGTCTGGCGATCTTGCCGGCTAGTGGAATTCGCCAAAATGGGAGGCCCAGAAATTAGTATTTCAAAATCGAATTCGTTGACCGAGCTGTGTTGGTTGTTATGCATAAAAACACTGAAGTGGTTGTTGTGCACAAAACCACTTAAGTGGGTCATAATGATTTTGGATAAGAAATCTTCCTCACTTGAGGTTAGCAATTGATAAATGATTTGCACATTTTATGGCAATATCTTCAGGTCTTTCATGAAAATTAAACGCAAAAAAAAAGGAATGTCTGCTGATGCCAAACTGTGAGCATCGTTTATGTTTGTGGGTTTTCCCGAACTTCCTCGCCCACAGTATCGTATTCTCGGTCGAACAAGCAATATGGGGCCATCCACTTCTTGCGACATTTGTAGTGGACCCACTTTGCACGAGACGCGCAGCCAAACGCTTAATTGATCGCGCACATGGTGCAGGACAACGAGTAAAACGACGACGAAATTCACACGTTCTTCTTGCTCCATTACTTGTTATCAACTAATTCTCTATCTGCCTACAACATAAATGTCAAAGCACAATGGCATTTGAAGCCATTATTAAAAATTATGGCACATTCACATTATGAAATTACTTTTACCACACCTTGTATGAGGCGTTGATTGCAAAAGCCGCAAAATTTCTAAAATCAAGTTTACTAATGCTTCAAATTTTATCAGGTTACACCGATCCTCACTTAATCTGCCATGGGTTGTTAATCTTGCTTAAATCTGCATTTCTGTAGAGCAAAAGTGGCACAAATGAATTAAATATTAATGTAGTACGTTCAGCGAAAATAAATTGAATTCGCCTTTCATTGGCAAAATGTAGGGAAACGATATCCATTAGAAAGTATAGATATGGTACCCATTTAAAGTATCAGCTGATAAGTATCGGATTCAAAGTAATGCATACAGAACCGATTTTAAAACTACATATTTCTAAAATTCCTTAATTTTGTTTCTTCAAAACTGTAGCAAAGAAAATTTTTAAAATAAAATTTTTTATTTATTTTCATTGATATTTACGTTGTTTCTAATTGTTCACTTCAGTGCGTTTATTTCAAAATTGAGGATAATTAGTCGCCATCAGCTCTATTTTAGCAGTTACAGTTCAAAATTTAAAAACTCTTGCTTTAATAGTAATTTGATTATATTGTTGATAAAACTTCTTAAACTAATAGAAATCTCTGGATTTTTAATAGTGCATTTGCTGTTTAATAATTTCCTGAGATATATTAAGGGCAATTTAATATATTGCATGGAAAAATTCCTGTTTTAATTTTAGCAATAAAAAATCTTATTATTTCCTTGTACATAAGTCGGTAGATATTAGTACCAAAAAATATCGAGTACAATAAAACACTAAAACTGTCTATATTTTTTCGTGTCCCTAGCAATAACAATCATTCAAATCGTATAGAAAAGATTCAGAAAATGTTTACTAAATATGCCAGAAGGAATTGGTCATTATGTGGCGAGACGTAAATTATTGGGCTTATAGTCGCTTTGTAGAATTTATTTTTCAATAATGTCGGTTTCTAAAATATCCACAAAAAGAATTGTCTGCGCATATAAATGCAATCTATGTTATATCTCAATTCCATACTGTAAACTAAGAAATAATTGTATGCATCCTTCCATAGAACCAATTATGCTTATAATGAGCCAATCGCAATATGCATTTGTCTTTGTCATAATTATAATAATGTTTTAAATTTTGATGTTAGTGAAAACGGTTTTCTTTAAAACTTTTTTGCTTTGTTTATTATATTCATATAAATGATTGTACAGTTAACTGAATTAGTCTGTAAGTTTATTGTAATTAGTACACCGAATAAATAAATAAAAATATAAAACACACAAGTAGGATTTATGAAAAGAAATTACTGGGTAGGAAATACCTTGGCACAAAAGATTAAGAAAACATCAATATACACATTAAAGAAATTTCCGTGCTGTAGATTAAAATACGAGTAGCATAAAGAATAATTATACATAAGGGAAAAAGAGACTAGTTCATTGATTAGGGCTAATGCAATGCAGCTAGTAATCAGTTTAAAAGACTATGCTCATTGTATTGAAATTCGAGCTTAAAGAAAAAAGTGAAATGAACAAGAAAGAAGACAAAGACAAAATTTTACAAAAACCAATTGCATTGGTAACGATAATTTACAGTTATGACGCGTTGTCCCTTTTTTTATTTTAGTTTTTTTGTGTTATCTTAAAGTGAGACGGCACTTGTGAAAAAATTAATTTATATCAATATATAATAATATATTAATAATATTAGGTACAAAATAATTTGAATAAACAAAATATTATAAAAAATGTGTGCCCAAAAACCAAAATACAGTACAGAAGATTCTTTTATTTACATCTGCCATTACGAAATTGCGAAAAGTTTGAGCTAGGCCCTCGATGGGCACAACATCCAGTCCAGAAGAAAATCTGAGATAAGCATAAAACAATTTTTAAACAATATTTTGTAAAATTGGCAACTAGTAACTAATAAATTATTTACTCGAAATGTTACTATATTCAATAATCAGTCTCAAAAACTAAGTAATAGAAGACAATTGTCTCCTCTTGAGACATTAACATTGTAAAAGCGACAGTTGACAGCATATAAAAGGTAATTTTTGTGGAACCATAGCGAAATCATACTCTCAACTTCACTGAAGGGTTACTATTTTGTTATGGCTTAAATTGCAATAGACACCCACAAGCACTACAATTGAAATTGCAACTCTTAAAATGAAGCAAATAGCTTTCGCTGAACGTACTCTGACTGAAAAATAGAAATGTCAATCATGGCGACTTGAGTTTGTTTCTTATTCAAAATTGTGATTTTGTTATAATATTGTGTAAAAAAAAAAACATTATTGCTATAAATACTGTAATTATTGCAAACAATTATATTTGCGTAAATAATATTGGGTATGTACATAATTTTTTACTAAATATTTGATTTGCATGCATTGAAAAAAATTAGCAATAAGAAGGTTGGTGCGTACTTTTTTTTTAAATTTCATATATCTTATTTTTATCTTTCGTGATATTGAACTATTATTCTTTTTATATGAATAATAGTTTTCGCGTAGCTTGTAATTAAATTTTAAAAAATCGTTCCAGTGCATGAAAATTTTAAATAGCTTAATTATAAACGTGGAGTAGCGGACACTGCGATCTGGGAATTGGAATGTGGTTCAAAAATATTTTTGTTAAAATTAAAATTGTTTTAAATGTCACACTTCTCCCAAATCTCGTCTACACTTTGTATTTGAAGGTATCAAGTTATAAAGTTCTTCGTGGATTCACTCCAAGGCAATGACGCTGTGTTGGAGAAGTTTCATCCGCCTACGCGCTCCTACTACAATAAATTCCCATACATAGTTTTGCATTCATATTTTAGGTTAATTATTCAAATTATAGAGATTCACTAATTAAGGCTGAAACTTAATTTCAATATAATTTGCCATAAAGTTTATTATAATTCGTATAATTTTAAAAATTTGAAGGCAATTCAGTAAAATTTCAATTCTATTTTAACGCCAACTCGTTAAAACATTACGTCGCCATTCAGTCATTACGTAGTTTACAGAGCTGTACTTCTGTATCTGTTTTAAAAAGGAAAACATATAATTATTAAAAAAAAAAATTGGATTTGAGTTTTTTGGCACGATAGCAGAAACTGAATTTTGTTGCGCCTCCATTTTTCGATGAAGTCTGCATTCTCGCTTTCTCTCAGCCGCAGTTTTTGCTCGACATTTTATCGTAACACAATCTCCATTTGTTTGTGCCTCGTTTTTTTCATTCTATACTCGCTTATTCTTTCAGCTCTGGAAATTTTTAACGATTTTTTATTTCGGGCAGCGCCCTCTATCAAACTATAAAAAATGAGTATGCATACACATAATGAAAAAAGCCAATGTATCCACTTTTGCACGTTTAGAAAATATAGAAACTAATAAAGACGACCCAAAAAAGAATTAATATTTTCAGTATTTAGTCTAAGACCCTTGGCTTTAATAACACTTTTTACTCATTTAGGCATACTTTCAACTAATTTTTCGATGAGTTGGCGTGGAATCATTCTGAACTCCGGACCAAAGCTGAATTGGTGCATTGTCGTACCGTGCCAATCGTTTTTTTTTAGCAGAGGCCATAAATTTTCAATATGATTTAGGTCTGGGCTTTTGGCAGGCCACTTCATTGTTTGAAATTTTTGGGCAATTTTTATTTTTTTTCGGGTCTCCATCCTGTTGAATGGATGGAGGATTCAGGGTGAGCGCTTTCGTCCATAAAGTCTGGCAGATTCGATTCCAAAATGCGAAGATAGTCTTCCTTTTCATGATACCATCGATACCATTTCGCCAATGGCCCGACATTGCACCAAGTCAAGCAACCCACACCATCATGCTACCTCCACCATGCTTGATGGTTTCTTTCACTTGGTGCTTTTGTAATTTTTCATGAGGACGGTGCCAGTAGCATTCCTTTCCATCGGACTGAAACCTATTAATTTTAGTCTCGTCTGATCAAATTACGAGTACTCTCTTCTACGCTCCAATTCTGCAAAATATTAGACGTGCAACAATATTTTTCGTTGACAGTGCTGGTTTTTTTTTCTGTTTTATTGACGCTGTTCGATTCTTTGAAGCGCTCTACGTGCTGTCCACTCACTACTTGGTTTGTTTATGGCCGCTGCAGCTTCTTTTGGTATTGTCTTCTGCTTGGACATCATGAGGCGCTCCCTCATGATTCTCTTCGAGAATCCCTATCAGTGAGCAGTCGTGGTCCCGATTTTTTGTTTTCAGGTGGGCTTCTTTTTCTGACTTGAAGCACTACGATGGCAAATATTTAGTGATTTAGCAATATTTCGTGGTCAATCATTGTTTTTTGTCATTTCAATTTAGTTTTCCAAGTTTTTAGATATTTTCTCAATTTTTGCTCGAAAATAGATATTCTCATAGAAAATGTAAAAACGAGTTACTGAATCAATCAAAACGTGTCGCACAATGTTTTCTGTGACAAGTTCAACAATATTTTAGAAAACGGTAACTTCACTCGTAGGGAATCCCTAAATTTCATTTCCTTTTGTTTTAAAAATTAATGTTGCCATATAGGGGAAACGAAACGTGCAACAGTTGCAAGCACTAAAAGTTACATTAACTTCATAATTTTGAAAATGGTTTATAATATGCCCTACAGTTTGATGCCTAATCCGAACGGTGAGGTGGTGCCTGCCAAGAGTTGCTACTGTGTAGAAAAATAGTTTTTTCTACTTTTTGATTATGTCTGTGCTGGGATTTGAAGCCCGGACACTGCGTATCAGGCCAACACACTAGTAACTACGCTACGGCGACCACCATGTAAACTTATAAACTCGTTAAAAAATCTCAAATTTCATTTATTATGAATTTGTTTTTTCTTTTTGATTTTGCCTGTGCAAAACTTAACTTATAAACACGTTAAAAAATCGCAAATTTCCTCTATTATGAAAGAAAATATTTAAATAAAATTACAAAATAACGTTTCTACTTTCATATCATGTATCAAAAGTGACAGTTTGATATGAACGATTGCTAGTGGAGACGCGGCGATAAGGAAAATAAATATGTATAATGTTCACTAAACACATCACCAGTAAATGTGTTACGTTGAGAGTACAGTGTCAAAGCAAAGTAAAAACATTGCTTACGTTTCTGTCAACTGATATTTTTGACATTACACGCAAGTCAATCGATAATTTTTCTTCTCGGTCGATATTTTCACTTCTCCCGAGTTAATAGACAATAAAAAATAAAGGAAAATAATTAGTTGGAAATATAATAAAAACAATTAAGTTAATTAAGTGCAAATGAAAAATAATACAGATACTCAAATGCAAAATATAATCGTAGAATTCGCGTTAGTGTGAAAAAAAATATATATATTTAAAGAAGGGAAAAAATACCAAAGCAAAACTGCGCGACATTGAAGTTCCATAACTGCTGCTGCTACTGCTGGTGTCGTTGAGAGGAGTGGAGTGGAGTGGAAGGAGAAGACGTTGGAGCACGCAAGGAGAAGGAGGCAAAGTAAAAGCGGACAACAACTGCGATGTTAGCACAAGAAATTAATTTACTTTACGGAGTCCCCTTTTCGATCGAACACATTTCCACCGTACCCCTACTCTTTTTGTGTTTCTTCATAGCTATCGTTAGCTGTTGGTGCTGACGCTATTCAATTTGATATCATAGAATTTGAAGTTGATTCGCGTCAATTAGCGACGTGTTTGTCTGTTTTTTGTTTTCTTCTTTTTTTTTTAGTAATAATATAGTAGCGTTCGGTGTACTCTTGGAATATCTAATATGTATATTTATTTCTTTTCAATAATTCTATTAATTTAAATTTATGAATGGTTGGTTCCTTTGAGCAATTTATGGTATTTCAAATTATGAATATGCACCCTACCTACCAATTGGAAAATAGTTAAACGCAAAGTGTTCGTGGGTAATTACAAGCGAGGGGAGTAGGGAAATCGGTGACTTGTCACACTTTGAAAACAGTAATTTATTTTATAGACAGATTATAAGTACATAGTTGATTTAGATCCAAATTGCAATTAAACTGCTATGACCTTGTGTCGTCGAAATTCGTTAGAATTTTATGCAGAATTGTAGAGAATTGTTGCTTAGTTTGTATGCATAAACTCGTTACGCTTTAGATAACTCCATACAGATTTCTATTAACAGCATTATAATACATAAATGCAACAGACTACATAACGCAGATGATGTGGTGCTTCTCAAATAATAATAACATCGGACATACCGAATATTCAAAATTCTTCCACCCACAACTGTTGGTATAAAAAATTACATAAATTTATGTAGTATGAAAATCTTGACCTCGGATTAAATATGAAATTATATGTGAAAAATCCGAATTTAAATATACTAACTCTTATATCACATCTCTAATTAAAATAGCAAATGAAAATTTTAAAATTTTTGTAGTAGACTTTAATCAATTAGAAAATAATCCCTGGCCAAAGCAATAAGTAACTCAAAATTATATGAGCAGTCTGATTACTTAGTAGCTTTACTAGTAGCTCGATGTTACACACATATGTACAAACCTACTATGCACACTTAGATAGTGAGTGGCAAATAAAGAAAAAGACAGCAGCATGAAGAAAAGAACAATACCTGTTTACATATTTTATCAGAGAGACGTGAATGCTTATCAGCAGCAGAATAAGCAAGAAATGCCTTGTAGCATTGGTGGCTTATCAAGTTGAAATCTATTCTAAAAGAAGAAAAAATGTGTTCAATTCGAAGCGGATTCCAAAAAGAAAAAAAAAAAAACTATTACGTCCATGCGAATTGTAAACAAGTTTTCAATCAAATTTGTTAAATTATACAACTCTTGTGCTGCATTATTCAATTTTTATCCTTTTTACTGAGGCTGATTTGATTTCTATTACCATTTGCAGAAAAAAAAAACTACATTATAACAACAAAAAATGGTAAGCACCAATCTAGTGGTGCCGGTGGTGCTGTGGGGCCCTACAGCACCTACACACTGCGTATCCAGTGTATATCTTTCAGATGATCAGAGCACACTCGTCACAGGTTGCTATGACGGACAGATTTGCTTGTGGCAGGTAGATGCTGTCACCTTAAAAATGTCACCACGTTGTCTGCTGGTTGGCCATTCGGCACCGGTACTTTGCCTTGTGCGTGCCTCAATGCTGACGGAAAATAATTTCCTTGTTAGTTCATCAGAAAACGGAGAAATGTGTACATGGGACCTCATTGATGGCAAATGTACCGAATCGGTGAAGTTGCCACAGGTGCATACACAAATTCAAAGCTATCATACAGCGAATAGCGAAGATGTACGCCTCTTTTGTATCGGTTATTATCCGGAGATTATGGTTATGGATCCATTCAGCCTGGAGGTTATCTATTTGTTGAGTTCTAAAGTAAAGCCCGACTGGATTTCGGCGTTACATGTGCTGCGCCCAATGAAACGTAAAGATGATGTAGTTTTGGCTATCACCACTACAGGCACAGTGAAAGTTTGGACTCTGGTTGGCAATGAAAATAAGCACGCTGAGCCCATTTACGAGAATGAATCGAAAGAGATTCGCTGTCTTAACGCAATCACAATGAATTGCTGCGCTCAGAATCAACGCACAGTTCTCATCGTTTGCACCAAGTATTGGCAGATCTATGATGCTGGCGATTTCACAGTTCTCTGCTCCGTCATTGCGCCGACACGTGAACGATGGCAAGGCGGTGACTTTATCACATCGGATCGCGTAATGCTTTGGACAGACGAGGGCAAAGGGTACTTGTACAAGCTGCCCGCCAATTGTATACCAGACAACAAAGAGTTTCATTCAAAGTCCGTCGTCCGCGATGCACCTTATCTGTATTATGTGCTTCAGCAACCCGGTGAAAAAGTGCTATCATGCCCACCCGCCATGAAGTTGTTGCGCAACCAACGTGATGGCAAGCAAACGAACTATTTGCTACGTGGTGACTCGGAAGGTTTTATTTCGTTTTGGAATGTGCCTGAGGTACCTTTAGATAACATCAGTATACTGCAAGCTAAGAATATGCCTCCACGTGTACTTAAGCCCACCGTATGTACTTCGTTGGTAGAGGCTTGGTCAATGATGGATCCACCACCTGTTGGTATACTGGATCAACTGTCGCGCATTACAGACTCTCCAGTGAAGCTAACATCGAGCATTTATTTACCCCAACAGAGTCGTCTGGTCATCGGACGAGAAGACGGCACCATTGTTATTGTGCCTGCCACACAAACCGTGATGATGCAGTTGCTCGTGGGCATAAAACAGAATTTAAGTGAGTGGTCTTCGCATCAGATTCTTTACGGACACCGTGGACGCGTCAATTGTCTCTTGTGCCCTTCGCTTGTGCATCCACGTTTTGAGAAGTCGCACTTGCTGTCAGGAGGTGTTGACTTTGCGGTGTGCCTGTGGGATTTATACAGTGGCAGTTTGCTGCATCGTTTCTGCGTACATGCAGGTGAGATAACGCAGCTACTGGTGCCACCAGAGACCTGCAGTCTTCGTATACAAAAGTGCATTTGTTCGGTTGCCTCCGATCACTCTGTGACGCTGCTCAGTCTGCAAGAACGCAAATGTGTTACGCTGGCGAGTCGTCACCTCTTTCCTGTTGTCACTATAAAGTGGCGCCCACTGGATGATTTTCTGATCGTTGGCTGTTCCGATGGATCGGTGTATGTGTGGCAAATGGAAACTGGACATTTGGACCGTGTTCTACACGGCATGTTGGCTGAAGAAGTATTAATGGCTTGCGATGAACAATCTGCGGAGGATGGTAGCGGAAATGGAAATGGTACTGCCGCGGCCGCTACTGCTTCGGAAATGGGTATGGCCAACCCAGCAGTTCACTTTTTCCGTGGACTGAAATCGCGCAATATGAACGCCATACGACATGCTACTCAACGTGGTATTCATCAACTACAACAGCTGCATGGGCATCACCAGGGCAACTTTGATTTCCTAATGAAGCATCGCAGCAATCCGCTAGTCATTCAAGGTCTACGTACGAATCCAAAAGACGCAGAGAGTCACATTCTATTCTTCGACATTGAAGGTTTGATTTTCGAATTGCACAGTGAAGAATACGCACAAATGACTCCTGCCGCTTTGGAGATACTTGGAGTAGTGCTGGCAAATCCGAAGGATAAGGCCGTTCATATGGATGCTTCGAAGAAAATTAGCGATTTCTTTGGCAAAGTTAAAAACAAGGCGGGCGACATGGAGAAAATTCTCAAAGACAAGGACAAACACGGGCTGGTGCAAAAATTCAAAGAAAAAACTGAAATAGTCGAGAAGAAGGTTCAAGCGAAAGTGGAGAGCTTGCAAAAGGCCGTGGAGACGCAAGAAGAAAAACAAGATCTCAAGAGTAAAATAGCTTCCAAGATGGAAGTCACACACGTTATGGAAGTAGGGCAATTACTGTTGTCTCTGCTGCACTCTTGGGGATTGGATCCCCACCTGGATAAGGTGTGCGAGTCACAGCTAGGCCTTTTACGACCAGTGGTACCGATTTCATTTGGCGTTCTCTCTAAGGCCGGATATATGTCATTGTTGTTGCCAACATGGCAGAATAACTACGTGATTCCAGATGATATTCTGCCAACACCAAGCAGCTCCAAGAAACGTGATATTCCAGAAGAGCTACTGCGACAGGAGCAGTTGACTACTGTCTTCACATCGCGTTTACATTGGGAATTGAGCACCACATTGACATCGAATCACATACTAGCTCTAGTTGCCATGTCGAACACTTTAATGTCTATGAGCTCGGCTTCATTTTTGCCGGATAGCGAAAAGAGCAAGAAACTGCAACGTCTTGCACAACGCACCGACTCAACACTAACTAATGAAGAGGAGCGCGAGGAACTAATCGCACATCATACTTCGCAAATTAAGCAGGGCTGGAGCCTCTTGTCCACACACCATTGCTTCCTACTGCCTGACAAAATTGAAGCATTGGAACCAAAGAAATTTAAACGTCCTCAAGTCGAGATGATGACCAAACGCTGGCAACATCACTGCATAGAAATACGAGAGGCAGCACAGCAGATTCTACTCGGCGAATTGACCCGCATGGGCAAAAAGGGGCGCAAGCAACTGGTCGATAGCTGGGCACAATATTTGCCGCTATATACACACACGGAACCAATTGTGCAACATCAGGCGGTTCCCGCAGCTCAAACCGGTGGCGGCAACGGTGCGAATGGACACACTGTTGGAGTCATAAATACAGGCAACGGGAATGTTAAAGCTGTTGGCAGTCAGGACAATCACGAAGAAGACTATGAAGAGGAAGAGGAGGAAATTATACGCAAACCGTCCAGTTTGTCAGAGTTGAAGCGTAAGCAGACTACAGCCGTTATACTATTGGGTGTTATAGGAGCAGAATTCGGTCAAGATATATCCCAAGATTCACCAAGCCACCAACGAGTGGGTACTGAGCGTCGCAAGTCTTCGCTTGTGGAGGGTTTCGGCATAGCCAACAATTTAGCTAGATTGACATCGATGGCCTTGGCGCATCTGCTTTACGCCCCATCATCAGCAAAACTTCCACAATACACGCCATTGCGTCGTGCCGCAATCGATCTGCTAGGACGTGGTTTCACCGTTTGGGAGCCGTACTTAGATGTCAGCAAAGTTCTTTTAGGATTGCTTGAAATTTCATGTGACGGCAAATTCGTACCGAATCTAAACTATAAACTTCCACTAACACCACAAGCTGATGCATGTCGTACAGCTCGTCACGCCTTGCGCTTGATAGCCACTGCACGGCCAGCGGCGTTCATAACAACAATGGCGCGCGAGGTGGCGCGCTATAACACAATGCAACAGAACGCACAATCTATTAATGTGCCACTCACACAGTCGGTGCTATTCAAGGCCAAAAACGAAATATTGCAATGCGTCGAAATGCTGATAGACAAGATGCAAGCCGAAATAGCTGGGCTGTTGGTCGAAGTGATGGATATAACATTGCACTGTGTAGACAATAACGAGCTCAAAAGTCGCGGACTCGCCGAAGTCTGTCCCTCAATTTGCAAATTCAATCAGATTTCACATTGTGCGCAAACACGTCGCATTGCGGTGGGTGCCAGCAACGGTCATCTAGCCATTTACGAATTGCGTCAAAATAAATGCCAGATGATACCGGCGCACACACATCCCATCACGTCGTTGGCCTTTTCACCAGATGGCAAGTTCTTGGTTTCCTACTCATGTAGCGAGAATCGTCTTTCATTTTGGCAAACAAGTACCGGCATGTTCGGCCTGGGACAATCGCAGACACGTTGCACCAAAGGATATTCGACTGCACCAATACCAGATGTGACGCGTCTGAACCCGATGCGTTTGGCCAAACTTGTGTGGATAAACAATCGCACGGTGACGCTAATGCTCGCCGATGGTTCAGAGACGCGTTTCAACGTCTAAATGGCAATGGAAGAACTAATCGACAATGGGGAGAGAGGGAGAGCGGAAGAGATTGAGGGAGCAATATAAAGCTATTGTACTTTGGCTTTTTAGGGAACGCAATTTTAGCGCTTGCGTTATTGCAATTGCGTTACTACGTGAGAGTAGCATCATTATTAGTTAACAGGCACGTTGACGATGTTTGTTTATGTTGTGTTGTGTTGCATAGAACGATTGTATAGTTCATATATTTTCATCCGTTGCAAACGATAAAATAAAAATGAGTGTAAAATGTATTTAAAAATATTATTATTATTATGATTATTATATTATTATTACTATAATTATTAGAAAAAATGTAAATGCTGTTATTATTGATATTTGTTATACTGTTATATAAATAATAATAAAACGTATTTGTTTTCTCCTTCTTGTACAATTATTAATTTTTAAATATTTTACTGCGTTTATTTCAAACAATATTTACAATTTAAAATTAAACGTTTTAATGAATTGAATCGCAATTAACTAATTGAATTGAAGGCTTGAATGGATGCATGCATGTATTGATGATAATGATAACACATGTCTCATTCTTATTAAAGCATTCATTCACTCTTTCAGTGAAACTACATACGAAAACAAACTACTTGCTGTCAAACTATGTATTTAAAAAAAGAAAAGTTGAAATTAAATGAAAAATATTAAATTAAATAAATTTAACGAAATTGTATTGTGCTTACTTTTAAATGTCCCTCAATAAAAGTATTAATTAAATATACTGAAAATAAGCTGTATGTGTTTCTATTGAATGCAGGCCTTTTGTTTATTTGAAGCATTTTAGAACTGTACATAAATACTAGGGCTTGGGGGGGTAGGACACAAGGTGAAGTTCGCAGGTGCGTCCATGTTCGATCCTTGCGCTTCTATGTTTCAAATCGACACACAGCCTCCTCGTGGCGTCCCCTGGACTAATGTCGACTCTCTCAAACGCCCAAAGGACAACGATTTACGGATATGCATCTGAAATGTCCGAACCCTCTCCAGGGAAGGTAGAAGGTGCATCTATCCAGCTGGTGGATGCCCCCCAAAGATATAGAGCTGACATCACCGCTATACCGGAAATGCAATGAATGGGACAGGGTTGCTCCAGAATAGCTTCCTGTGACATCTACTACAGCTGTCATTGGTCGACACAAGAATTTGGTGTTGGATTTGTGGTTAGGAATAGACTACATCATCTAGTCTTGAGGTTCACGCCCGTGAACGAGCACCTAGCCACTATCCGCATCAAGGCAAAATTCTTCAACATCAGCCTAATTTGTGTCGGATGAGAAGGATGAAACAACCAAAGACGACTTCGACGAGCTCCCCGAAAAAACTTATAAAATCGTGTTAGGTGACTTTAATGCCAAGATGGGCAAGGAGAGTCTTTAATCCAAAGATCAGAAAATTCATTCTATACAACGGTATGAGACTGATCGACTTCGCCGCCGCACGAAACATGACTGTTAGATTCCAACACAAAAATATCCATAAGGCCACTTGGCGGTCCCATGAACAAGACACATGAAACCAGATTGGTCACGTGGTGATCGACGGAAGACACGTTTCCAATATACTAGACGTACGCACAATACGTCGACTCAGACCAGTAGTTGGTTGCAGCCAGGTGTGTGAACACACGTATATGTGAAGCAAATCGCCTACGGATAGGAACTAAGAGGAAAGCTGGATGTCGAAAAACTGCAAGTTCAACGCAAGTTCAATGATATCGAAATGTTCTTTAGAAGAATAAGACTGATGGTTTGAAGACTGGGGCCTCATCCTGCAAGAAGACGTAAATCTGGTGGCAGATGTCCAGGGCATAATGAGATTATGGAGGAAGTACATTTCGCGGCTGCTTAATGGCGATGACGGCAATAATCCCGCCACTGTGGAATCTAATCCGGAAACACCAATTACTGACGAAACAATAAGGTTGCAGGTGCAGATGGCCTGCCTGCTGAGTTGTTTAAGACTGGAGGCGAAAAGCTCACAAAATGCATGCATGAGCTTCTATGCAGAATATGGTCGGATGAAAGCATGCCAAGTGATTGGAATATCAGCGTACTCTGCCCAATCCATAAGAAATGTGATTCCACGATCTGCGCCAACTACCGTGGGATAAGTTTCCTTAATCCCGCATATAAGGTTCTATCGAGCGTACTTTGCGAGAGACAGCGTGGTTTCGGGCCTGGTAAATCCACCATCGACCACATATTCACACTACGCAAAATCCTAGAAAAGACCCGAGAAAAACAGATCGACACCCACCATCTCCATCTATTCGTCGATTATAAAGTCGCCTTCGACAGCACGATGAGGGATCACTTGTACGCCGCAATGTCTGATTTTGGTATTCGTTCAAAGCTCATTCGTTTAATACCAAAAGAGATTTCAGACAAGGTGACTCCCTATCGTGCGACTTCTTTAACTTTATGCTGGAGAAAATAATTAGAGCTGCGAACATGGACATCTCTGGCACTATTTTCTACAAAAGCGTCATGCTGCTAGCATACGCTGATGATACTTATTGACATCATTGGCACCAACGCGCGAGCAGTGAGTGCAGCATTCTCCAATCTGGAAAGGGAGTCTCGTCGAGTGGGTCTAGTGGTGAACGAGGACAAAACGGAATACCTTGTGTCAACAAACAAAGAGCCTTGGATAAAATGTTACTGTGGACAATTATACTTTTCAAGTCGTCAAAGATTTCGTTTACCTAGGATCCAGCGCTCCGGCTAGAAGGGTATTTTATTCGAGCCATGGTGGAGGAACACACAGAATAGGACGTCCTAATCTCCGTTGAAAAGACCAGGCACAGGGGGGCGACGTGACTGCACTTGACCTTATCAACTGGCGCAAGCGCTCGCATAGCAGAGGCGACTGGCGAAGCTTTATAAAAGCGGCCAAGACCGATCATCGGTTGTAATGCTAGCTAAGTAAGTAAGTAAGAAATACATTTACAGTACTTTCAAGAAGAAAGCAATCAGCTTTTTCGCATGAAATAATTTGAATATCAAGTAGGCCTTGATTTTCAAAGCAAAGTAAATAAAAAAAACGACAAGAGTGGGCAGCTGAACATGTGGATGACAATTGGAGCTAAGTGGTGTTCACAGACGAATCCTCCTTTTGGATGACAAACACTATTAAGCGTGCTTGGTCCACTAAAGACGGTAAGATGCTCCAGCGATCAGTGAAACATCCTGGAAAGGGGATGCTTTCATGTTTGGGGATGCTTCACAAAACAAGGATTTGGCAAATTAAAAATGTTCACGAGGAATTTGGATGCCAACTTCATGACCACGATATACCGTCGTGGACTTCTGCCATCAACGGATATGTGGTTTGGGGCAGGAAGTCGAGATTGGGTTCTTCAAGAGGACAACGACCCAAAACATCGCAGTCGCTTGTGTAGCAGTTGGAAAGAGGAAAACGGCATAACTTCATTGGATTGGCACAGTCGCCAGATGCGAATCCGATCGAAAATGTTTGGGCTCTTATGAAGTTAAAACTACGTGGAAAAAAGATACGTTCAATAAATCATTTGAAACGGCTTCTTAGGGTAATATGGCGAAGTTTAACACGGTCATATGTTTAAAAATTAGTCCATAGCATGCATTTCCGTTGTAATGAAATTACAAAGAATGGTGGCGACTGGATGCCATATTAATATATTTGCGCAATGAATAATTAATCATTTCAAGATGCTTTGGGCTTTTTTTTTTAAGATTCCTGAATTTTTTCAGTGACTTAAGCCGATTGCTTTCTTGTTGAAACTACTGTAAATGCTGTCATGTTGTCTGCGATTGGAACAATGAACGCGGCAACGACAACATGACTAATAGTAATATTCACATAAGAAACAATAATATTTAATTCATTTTCACTAATGTATTTATTTTGAAAGAAAATTGTTTAATTCCCCAATTGATAATTTCATACAGTCGCATGCAAATATCGTATACAAATAGATTAAAGTCGATGACAGCGGCAGTTTGCACATTGGCGCAATGATGCAGTGTTGCAGCCATTATGGTCGTTTTCATAAGAAAGAGTCCATTATGATCGTCGCTTCAAAGTAAAAATAAAACCCTAAAAACAGCCAAAATGACAAGTGTTACTTATACATTTCCGAATTCATATTTCACTAGTGATGTCTACAACACAAAGTTGTATCCCCCTAAATGCAATTTCTTTTTTACAAAACTTAAATCCTTAAAAATCATTTTTGCTCTATATATTTATTTATATAGCAAAAACTATATAAATTTGGCAATTATGCGATGTATCGGAAGAAAAACATCGATATATGACTATATCGCCAGCTTATACATTGCATCGAAAATTTCCGATGCACAGACACAAAATATCGATGTTTCCGATGTATCGATGCATATCGCCCATCACTTATAAGAATGCATGTTATTATGTTAAGTGTTGACAGATGGCGCCATGTTATTTCCGTTCCCATTGTGTTCGTGCCTTTACTCGTTCGTCCTTGCATTTAATCGTTATTGGAACGTGTTAGGAAATTTAAAAAAATTTAAATTCTTGTACAGTTATTATCTCATTAAATTAAACAAAATATTTTTCGCTAATTTAAAGTTGATTCGTCTCTTCTTCCAGGCAGAAATTTAAATATTGTAAAGTAGTTCTTTCAACTAGTTTTGATCGAGCTTAATAATCATGTCTGATGACATGGATAATGTATCGAAAAGATGTCGAAGAGATGCCGTGACTTCGCCTATTTTCGATGATGAGCACGATGAGCCACCTGCTTTTAGTTTAGCCACACTCGGCTTGCAACGTGTTGGCACCGTGCCACCACCAAAACCACAACCACAACAACCGATTCAAATGTTGAACGCACGAGGCATGCCCGCTAGAATACGCAAGCGCAACCGTTTCTTCTTCGATGACGACATCATAAATGATGATAAACCCTTACGCATGAGCTTGTCGCCACGCAAGACCCCCATGAAGACGACAACGTCGCCCAGTAAAACACCGACTAAGGTGCTGAAAAAACGAAAAGGTGTGGTGTCGCGTTATATGCGCTCCGATGAGAAAAAAATAAAAGTTGAGGTTCCAACAACTCCAACGAAATCATCAAGTACTGCCAATTCTGCAACTACCACACCAAAATCTGGCACCAAAAGCATAACCGCATCTTCAACACCCAGTGGCGGTGGTACCGTCACCAATAGCTCGCAAGTGATACCGGCCGATAAGAAAATCGGACAGCGCATTGGTTTGCGTTTGCGTAATTTGCTGAAGTTGCCGAAGGCACACAAGTGGGTAATATTCGAATGGTTTTATTCGTTTGTGGACAAGGCATTGTTCGATGGGGAAAATGATTTCCAAATGTGTCTATCCGAATCGTTTCCAAGTTTGCGCACACGTCAACTTTCACGCTCCGAATGGCAGAAAATACGCTCGCTCATGGGAAAACCTCGTCGCTGTTCGCAGGCATTCTTTGATGAAGAGCGCCGCGAGCTGGAACGAAAACGTCAGAAGATTCGTTACATGCAGACACGCAAATCGGGTGATATTAAAGATTTAAATTTTGTACGTGATCTGCCGGACAAGATACCACTGCCACTGCCAGTGGGAACAAAAGTAACTGCACGCCTGCGTGTGCCGCAAGATGGAATTTTCAGCGGCACTGTGGACGCATTCGATTCAATGAGCTCGTCCTATCGCATAACCTTTGACCGCACCGGCCTGGGTACACATTCTATACCTGATTTTGAAATAGTATCTGAAAATTTTCACGAAATGCTGCCGCTGCAGAGCTTTACCAAAGAGTATCGGCCCAGTCTGATGAACCTTTACAATGGCGGCGGAATAACTTCGCCGTTGAGAAGTGTACGCGGCGTACGCACCGCTTTGAACATGAACCTTAACAAGAGTGATCCATTACTGGCACAGGAGGTTATTGAGAGCCCTTTCAAGAATCCAGTTCTGGGACGGGAAAATGTCAATGGCTACCCGGCCAAACTGCTTGAGACTGTGGTTCGCCTGAAACGCGCTTTAGCCATAAAACGTTCAAAACTCCAACGTCTGAGTGACATGAATAACGAAGCCGAGTTAAAGACATCACAGTTAGCAGCGGCGCATAACAACTCTAACTCCTCATCGGACGAATCCCAAAACACAACCGAGGCGATGCCGCAACTAAGTGAAGAGTTTCAGCGTCGCTACGCCTCCATTGTAATATCGATGGAGAAAATGAATCGTGATATGCAAGACTACTTGAATGATGTGCAGGGATTCGCGGGTGACTTGACGCGCGATCCGCAAGTGCAGGCAATGCTAGCGCCATCATATTTACGGGAAAAGTGTCGCGAGGCTGCGGAAGATGCAGTGCAGCGGAACAATCAGGGTACATTGCAAAACAAGAACGTGCTCAGTTTGATTAAGAGTCTGGCCACTGTGTTGTTGGTGGCCTCGCATCTCAGCAATGATGGCAATTCAGCCGAGGTATCTAAAGTACTTGAAGGTTGCATCGAGGAGGTACGCTCAAGTTTATACGGGGTGAATGTGGAAACGTTTCAAAAACATGTCCAAATACATCTGCATCACATTCGCTTGGACATCGGACAGAGCATGCTAGCTGCTAACAATAACGCAACATTGAGTAACTCCGGTGCTTTAGCTGCAATCGATAGATAGATAAATATAAAAGCCTGATTTTATAATGATGAGCACATCCGCTGCACCCTGCTACAAGCAAGAACTTATGTGCTGCTTTTACATTAATTATGGTTTTTTTTTTTTTTTTTGTTTTATATACTTTATTCTAGTTTTTATGTTTGTTCCGAATTTTACAAATAAAATTAAAAATAATAAAAAAAAAGAAAACCGTTACAATTCCAAAAGCAAAATTTTTTTGGATTTTAATCACTATTGTCATCATCTTCATCGCTTGATTGATTAAGCCACTGGATTAGGCCATTCAAACTCTGTTTTAGCGCTGCATGATCATCGGCATTCAATTGTTCATACCATGCCAAAGTCGCATCTTCGCTCACAAAATCCTTGTCATATAAAAGATGCACCACCTGTGAAATTTTCCCACGCACATTTAGATTTTCATCGTAAATATCCTATGAAAGAAGCAAAATGAAGTCAAATTGTGAGCTTTCCTACTTAGTTTTTACTCTGTAAATAAACATACCTCTAAAGCTTTCAGACACTCCAACATAGCATCCTCAGTCTTTATGTAATTCAACATAACCGGCCCCAATTGTTTCAGCACATTATTAATAGCAACGAGCACATTGTCATTTGGTGGTTCCTTGATGCACTCCAGGCTGAAAATGGCCTTAACCACGTTGAAGTTAACTTCTTGTAGCGACATGTTGTAAGCATAACGCGATGAATTGATTTCCAGTATTAAAAAGTCAGGATTAGATTTCTCCTCGAAACCGCGTGCCAGCGAATCCATTACCTCCGATAAAAATACTGTTTTTGTCCAGCACAATTATAATGGTAATTAATAGTGGTAATCGTTAGGAAAATGAGTAGAAAGATAAAAAAACCAATTTGTTCATTACTATTTGTATCGTCAAGCATTGGAGATCCTTGACTCCTGGATTCATCTTCATCGCTGCTTGAAGTGTAATCACTGTCCTCACAAGTTACCGGTAGCTTCGTCATAGTAGGTATGCCAACGATATCGGCTACTAAATCTTCATCTTCGGAATCGGAGACGACGGCATCTTTGTCGTTTGCTTCTTTATCGATGACAATGAACGCTTTCTTGCCGAGCTTTTGCCCAATTTCATCTGTAGCGAAGAAAAAAAAAAATTAATAAAGATTCAAAGGTGGAATTAACGAGCATTATTTACATTCGTCTATAGCTGATTTGACTATATCCTTGCGTATAGTCGTTTTCGCAGGGACTTCACACTTAGCACCCACTACAGCACCCTCCATGAGCACCGAACCTTTACCAATTACTGCGCCTGCGCCAATAACACAGAAATTCAACTTGCAATCATCCTCAACTGTGACATTTTCCATTAGATAGGCATGCGATAGTTGACACTTTTCGCCTATTTTACAATTGGCACCAATGACGCTACAGCTCACGGCAGTACCTGCACCCACATGGCTGCCCTCTCGCACTACAACATTCTCAACGAGCGCTGCCTTCGTAACAGTTGCCTTTGTGCTTTTATAGATGTTATTCTTGAGAAAGATGTACTGTTGCGACAAGCGGTGAATACCCATATCAGGTACCAGCGGATACGCCCACCGATTAATGACATCTTGACTAACAATTTGATAGGACAACCAATTGTTGACCTTGTGTGCATATTGCTCACGCGGCAGCAGGGAAACATAGATACGACTATCTAAGATCTCTTCATTTATCAGAATGCCACGCACAAAGTCATCACGTGTCTCAAAATCGAAATTATCACTGAACAGCGATAGCATCGATGGTGAGCCAATAGCAATTTGCGGATCGATAAGATTGTGTAACAATGCAACCTGTGAGTTCAATAGAAACACTTCCAATGGCATTTCAAAGTTAGTCTCCTTGTTGTTTACACGCAGACGTTGGTGATGATGCAAACGTTGATTTTGTATATCCAAGGCAATCATTATTTCGTTGCCAGTACGCAAACGTGTGGCAGCTTCTTTATAAATTAACGTGGCCGCAGCACCTTTATCGTATTTCACGTTTTTCCTGCACAGAAATAGTATAAATAGACATTCCTATGTGCATATTTCTTAAAATCCACCAAAACTCACTTGTGCTGTTCGTATATTGCGCGCAAATTTGCGTTTGTTACCGTATCGGCACCCAACAAAATGAAATTACCACGTATTAATGCTTTAGCATCCAAATCACGCATTGCATCGCCAAAACAACGACAGCCCTCACCCCCAATCACGTGCACTTTCATGTTTATTGACCACGAGCTGAGTGATGCAATTCCATGTCTGTCGAATGAAAATTGAAGTGAGTCTCAGAACTGCTACTTAACTAATGCGCTGAGTGCTACTTACTTAATGTGTTCCCGCACAGTTTGTAAATGTAGACTAGAGTAGACAAACACTTCCTCAATGCAGTTCCGATTGAGCGCTTCCAGCGCATAATCCAACATCGGTACATTCACCAGCGGCAGCAGCGCCTGCAATGCAACGTGGTCCACAATTCCTTTTATTTATTCAGCTGAACTATATTAAATAACTTACTGTGGAGTCGTCATCGGAGAGTGGACGAAAGTTCTCGACATTGTTGTCTGCTATAAGCACTGCCTGGATGACTTCTTTGTTTTCAAATTTATTCATTTTTTAAAAACTACATAAAATCAATTCTTACAAAATATTTTGCTTATACCACACGAATCAAGCAGGCGGCTTAATTTTAGTGATGTGAAATACGCCAGGAAATAATTACAAACAAATATTTTGCAAAGTAATCAATTGAAATATCAATCAGTGTTCTATGTTCTATTAGGAGATGTATTGTAATAATTTTACGTTTACTTATATATGAATTATTAAATACTTCAACGACTTTCTAATTTGGATGTATTTCAATTTATTTCGATTTATTTCGTATAAAATTACAAGTTTTAAAACCGACTCGGCAGTTTCAAAACATCTATTGTGAATGGGACTTCAATGCAATTGCACAGGGTTGCAATTAATAAACCCTCTTTTATACGTATAAATATTGTAAATCTATGTTAGGTTTTCTCTATTTTTACATCTACAAGCCAGGGACCAGTTTCATTATTTGATTGATAACACAGCAATGGACGTGGAGAGAAAATTATTGTTGTTTCTTAAAATTAAAGAGGAAGATGGAGAGAGTAATTTTAATCACTCGCTATAGATTTTCACACGTTCAAGCGAGCAGAAAACATTTTCCACTGCGGCAACTGTTACTAGTGTGATATCGGCCTTTAAAATCCGAGGAGAGCAGTTCCACAAATAAAATTTTTTTTTGTTAAATGTATGTAGAACATTTCATTTACAATAAGAACAATATAAGTACACATAAATAGAAATACAGAAAAATCACCTAGAAAAAAAAATTATAGGTTATTCAACTTATCCCACATTATAAGTATAAGTAGTAGTTTTCACTACCATTAAATCTTTAGTGGTAATGGAAGCCAAATTTCGCTGTCACTAAACGTTTAGTGGTAGTGGACATCATATTTTTTTGATTATCATTAATCGCAACCGCATTAGACGCGTTTACGGTTATTTACGTTTTTATTTTTAACGAAGCGTTTATACAAACTACCCTAACGTTACTAGGTTAACTACAAAAAATTTGCAGATGCTGCTCTTTTTGCACAAAAATGTCGCAGTTTATTTGCAATTAATATTTGGAATATTAATTTTGAAAGGGTTTTCATGGAAATTTGTCAAATTTAAAAATGCCATATGTATTATAACTTTCCGTTTTCTTTTTTAAAAACGGTTAAAAATATACAAATGCAATTACATAAAGATATCACTTGCTTTACTTTTAATAGCACAACAGCCCATGGAGGGCCTAGGCCGAGGTTTTCGCATCCACTCATGTTGTGCGTGTTATATTTGTACATGAATGGAAGGGACCTACAGTTTAATGCTGTATCCGAACGGCGAAGTGAAAAGCTTTTCATAGCCAATTTTTACTCTTGTAGGTTTGCCATTGCCTGGCATTTTTTTTTTTTTTGATTTTGCCTGTGGCGAGATTTGAACCTCGGACACCTTCGTAGCAGTCCAACGCATTACCACTACGCCACAGCGATGGATTTTAATAAGGCGTATCATTTAATAAATGTTTCCGATTCATTAACAACAATAAAACAGAATATACTATCTGACATTTTAGTGCTTAGTGGAGCTCTCTCCCACGCTATCTTTTCTTCCGTTCACGCTTCTGTAGAGTTTACTTAAGATTACGTCAATGCTCCCATAGTGGATGAAAGACTGGGCAAAAGAAATGTAGATAGAAAAGGTATGTAGTAAGCAGGGATGAGAACTATTAAAATTTTGCAATTTGGTTGGGATCAAAAACTGGAACTTCACCACTTTCGAACCGCTGGTTAGGTACAAAAATAGGTTGGTTCAAAATTTCGCTAAATTGCTTGTTTATAAATTTTTGTTTGCAGAGACACTTTTTTTCGAATTATAATGGATTATAATAATATGCCCATATGCATTTGTACCCGACAGTTGAGGACCATGCACCAAAAAGGAATGGTTCTATTAACGATATTATAAACACTCTCCCATAATGTATGTATGTATGTATACTCAGTTTTCAAAAGACTTTTACTGCTGCTGAAACATTTTGAAAATGTGAATTAAGGATTTTTAAATTAAAGTCACATGTATGTTTTATATTTACACTTGGATTTGGATTGGATTTAAATGAGGGCAGAAAGGCCATAGAACTTACATAGCACTTAGTCCGTTAGACCATTGTACTTTGTGCCCAGATAGGGATAGGAGAAGGGTTAAGTGGATAAGGATAGGGCAGCGTGGTCATATGTGATAATATTTTATTACTTGGTGGTTTTGCCATTAACTACCAAGAGATGCACTTGTACATGTTCTTATACTTCTAATTATCATTCGCTTCACATCGGTAGAAATATAAGTAGTTTATCAAAATTAACCAGCAGACTAAGAGGTGAGTCGAACCTACAACCTCTTGGGTGACTATTTAGTGCTCTACTCATCAGAGTATTGAGGTCGACTACTGTTTAAACGGGAGCAAGCATAAAATTCTGTGTGAGGGAGACTGGTAGAAAAGTTAGATAAGAGATATGGTACCGTGTATTTTACCTATCTCTGTCACACATGCTTTCATGCTTGCATCAGTATAAACCCACTCCTAATGAATGAAACTATGAAACTAAAAAAATTGCCCATGGAAATTTTGTTTGCATTCGAATTATTAATCTAATATACATACATCTGTATAAAGTCAAGCCTTTATAAATGTTTAGCCAGAATGGGTTCCTAAATTTCTGAGCGGATTTTCATAAAATTATAATTCATTTAAATTCTTTGGACATTTGTTGAGGCTATTGTGAAGTTTAGAGATCTCAATTATTAATAGGTTCTTTGAAATCGATAATCTGACCAAAGTTGGTTATTAAATAAAATTTAGACAGTTAAAACAATTGCAGCTAAAACTAAAAGAGATATTTTAAAATCATGTATGCAAATATTGTAGATCTCATCGTTTGCTACAAAAAATTCAATTCACTTGAATACTTTACGCGTAAAATGCAATTTAATATTACAAAATGCACTTTTTTTTATTCGCTTTGCATTTGGTTTGATAAATATTCTTTGTTTCATGGAACTGAGAATATGATACCCGTTTTTGTTGTTGTTATAACGTTCAACATATTCTTAATATTCTCTCATTGAATGGATTGCATATAAATGTGATATCTCAAAGACCGTTATCTATGTATGCGTGCAAGGCACTGCCCTACAATGTTTTAGACCAGTGTCGGGCAAACCAATACAGAAACATGCATGCTTGTGTGTGTATCTGAGAGAGCGACATCGCTTCGTGTGTTGTTGACACTGTAAATAAAATAAACTTTGTAATAGAAAAATATAAAATACTGGTCACTTGAAACTTTCTAGCCTGACACATAACACTAGTGGAGCAGTGAATTTATGTTCAATGTATGATTTCATCTTGCGTATGAACACGTATAAAGTTTCAAATCAATCTGGCAATCCATTCTTTGTTAACAGCAGCTTGAAGTTGACGCGTCACAGTGTATTTTTTTAAATATGTAAAAAAATTTAAAAATCGAGCTATTATTGAGTATTTATTTGAAAAAGGTTTATCTGGACAAGAAATCCATACCGATATGGTAAATGTGTTAGGTGAAGGTGAAGTAAAAAATTGGTCATACAAGTATTGACGATCAACCACGCACTGGACCAACAAAAAGTGCCTCGACACCAGAAATCATTGAAAAAGTATATGTTATTGTTTGTGAAAATCCAAGTGTGACTATGTGTTAAATAGCTGATACCATAGGCATCTCAGAGGAACGAGTAAACCACATTTTACATAAAGAACTACATATGAAAAAGCGGTTTGGAAAAGTAGTGACGCATACATTAACAATTCAACAAAAATTCGATCGGAAACGAATTTCTCAGTGTAATTTGGAACGTTTTAAGCAGAATAAAACGGATTTTCAGCGTCGTTTCATAACTGTGGATGAGACTTGAGTCTACCATCATGATTCTAAATTAAAACAGCAACGATTACAGTGGACTGAAGCTGTATGTTCGGCGCTAAAGCAGGCAAAGCACGAACGATCAGCAAAAAAGGTTATGGCTACTGTTTTCTGGGATGCAAAAGGGATTTAGTTGACTAATTATCTTAAGAAAGGAAAAACAATAAACTCAGAATACTATTGTAACCTTTTGGATAAACTGGATGTAGTAATTCGCGAAAAAAGATCCGGTTTAAAAAAGAAAAAAATACTTTTTCATCAAGACAACGCATGTCCTCACACAAGTGTTTTCACAATGGCTAAATTCAAGGAATTAAAGTACGAATTGCTTGACCATCCACCGTATTCACCAGATTTGATTCTCAGCAACTACTATCTGTTCCGAAACAGTTCCTTCGTGGAAAATGTTTTGCGTCGAATGAAGAAGCTACAGCAGCTGTAGAGGCATATTTTGCAGTCCTTCCGGAATCGTGCTTTAATGATAGGATAGATTTATTGGAGGAGCGCTGGTCTAAGTGCATTGAACTGTTAGTAAATTATACTGAATAAACACTCAACTCTAACAAAAATAACTGTGTTTTCATACCATATTTAGGGTAAAAACTTTCAAGTAACCTGTATTTTCATGAAAAAGAAGTCATACTCCCATTTATCATCAAACATTTTTTCAGTGTTTTTTGTTTTTAAATTGAGCAGCGAAATCTTACCAACATGAATGCTGAAAGTCAACTAACATGATTTGCATTGACAGAATTGCTCTCAAGCTTCGCCCGAATTCCATTGTTCGTCAATAGTTCGTAAGCTACACGAAGAAGTTTATACCATAGTGTAAGTGTGACAGCATTGCGTCGGCAGAGAATGTGTGCGTGCCTATTCACATGTGAATAAGAAAATCAAAATTGACCGACACTGTATTAGACTCATAGTGGCGTTGGGCCGTGAGAAATAGATTGAAGTGTACAATTTTGAATACAAGTTGTTGGGTTGTGTTTTGTGGCGCGTCTTCAAATCTCCCTTGAGGAGATTTTGTAATTCCAAAATATTATTTTGAAATTCCTTTTATAAATTCCAAAATATTGTTTTGTTTTCTAACGTAACACAGAATGCGCAAGAGTTACGTTGGGCGAAGCTTCGATGTTTTGCGTTTCACGTTTTTTTTTAATGCACGCGACTCATTTAGTTTCCTTTTATTATAATCTTGGCCTTTTTTTTTTTTAAATATGCATAGGTATTCTACTATGAACCATTTCTCCATTTAAAGACATTAAAGTATCTTAGCATTGCAATAATTCGAGCACAAACCTTAAATTACCAGTCAACCATCTTTTATGTATGCACGTTTGTACGATTAAAGAAGATGGAGGAAATGCTGTAATTAAAGTGATTCTATTTACGAGAATATAAAATTAGTACTGGTGGTATGAAAAACAAATTAACAAAAATAATAGCAAAAAAAAAAAAAAAAAAAAGGAAAACAAAAATGTGCACTGGTCGAACCTGAAGCTGCTAAACTCTTCGCCAGCATAAGTTCTTGAACAAGTTTTACTGCAAATGAATTGCATTCGAGTACCTACTACAGAGGCCAGCTAAATGGTTAAGAAGCCAGCAATTTAGTTAGGGAGAGTATTTTATGTTTGAAATGTTTCTCTCAAAGCTACTCTCAAAGACACCAGCAGACACTGCTAAAAGTCGACAGCAGCAGCTGCATGGGATGGCATGAGCAACAATTGGCAACACTACAGTCAAGCAAAGTGAGTAAACTTTTTTCACTTGCCTTACAGATATACTCAGAGCGCTTTTCCACTCAACGTTTCAGTTGACGGCAGTATTTCAACGCATTCACACAACTGAAAATAAAGCGTTAACAAATCAGCAAATAGCAAACGAATAAAAAAAAAACGCGCGCATGCGTATCGTAATGAAAACTAAGTATGTGGTGAATTTTAAAACAAACCAAGCGAAACGGAACGCAATTTTTGGAAATTATAGTACGAGGATATTTATACAAAAATGTGTTTGGAATTATATAAGAGTTTAAGAAAGTTTACTCTCTTTTATATATTCTAATATAATTTTTGAATATGGTAATTTCAATACAAAAACAGTAATAGCAAAAACAAGACAACGATATTCAATTAAATTCTGCAATTTACGATATTTCTTACCTGAAGCAATTTTCGGGCATTCATAAATAATTGTGTTAAAATGGTGAAGTTCAAATTGCTGCTGCTGCTGCCACTGCTGTTGTTGCCGTTACTGCCACCACTGCCACTACTTCTGCTGCTGCAAGTGCAAAATTAAAAGCCACAAACGTGTACATAGATTTTTTATGTTAGTACATTAAAAAATCGTAAAAATGAACAAAAAACATTTGCAGAACATGAAAGAGTGAGAAGGAAAAAATGCAGCATATAAAGTGCAAATAAAATTAAAGTGCTAAAATAAACAAAATTACTTAATTCGATATTTAAGTTTGACTCGAAGTACTTATTAATTAGCTTAAGGTTTGATTCTCCTTCGATTAGAAACAAAAACATACAATAACTAAATATTTATTCGAATGCATACAAACATGTGTATTTATGTATATATGTAATCTGTCTCTAAGTCTAACCTCACCAACAACAACAACAACAACTTCAATCCCATTACTGATATTAACAATAAAGTCAACAACTTCACCGTTTACATACAGTCTTCGTTGTTTTCGAAGGCTGCTGGCTGTTTCTAAGTTTTTTTTTTTTGTTTTTTGTTGAATCTGGAGGCGATTTGTTTATTTCTTCTTCTTCTTCTGCTCGGTTATTATTATTATTTTTTTTTTGTGCTGGAAATTTTACGCTCTTTTAAACAAATGTGGTAAGTTGTTTTTATTGTAATTATTTTTACTTTGTTGTTATTTATGTTGTTTTAGTTACCTAAATTTTCCTTACAAACAAATAAATGCATATGTATGAATGTATGAATGTACATATGTATTACATACGAGTACATGTATATTTTTCAATGGTATTTGGTAAAACTTTTTTTTCTGCTACTTTTCTTTAGTTTCCATGGTTAGGCAAATGTTTAAACCTATGGATTTTGGTTGTTTGCTTATTTATTATTGTGGTTTTTAATTAAAAAATAAACCTATTGCAAAAAGTATTGAATTATGTGCAAAATAATTGTTTAAAAAGAAAGAAGAACCAAACTAAGTTTTAAATAATAATAATTAATCACACTTCATTGACACTATTTAAGTAAGGCTTACCATATACATACATACATTATAAAAGGTGGAGAAAAGAAGTTAGTTATTTTTGTAAAGGTTTTGTCTTCACGAATTATATTTTAATAAATACTTAGGAATATTATTAAGCACATGTAGTAAGTTTCACGCTTGAGAAATACTTGAATTCCAGTGCTAAGTATTCTCTTTTCTCCAGTGTGGATATCAAGTGTTCCTCAAGTGGAGAAAGAATACATTCTCAAGGAAAAAACGGATTATTAGGATCCAGTCCAAATCTCTGATTTTTTTGCTACTTGGTTTTTGACGTTTATATTTTTGACAGTTCACGCGTGATTCTTGACTTGTGTCAAAGTAAAAAATGCTCAGTGTGGTTTGCCATTTCATCATGAATAGACTTACACCTGAACAACGTTTGCAAATTATTGAAATTTATTATCAAAATTCTTGCTCTGTGAAAAATGTGTTTCGCAAGCCACGTCCATTCAGCGACAAGGCTCATTTTTGGCTCAATAGATACGTGAATAAGCTGAATTACCGAATTTATAGTGAAGACCAGCCAGAGGCAATTTAGCAGCTACCAATGCATCCCGGTTTATGGGCAGGCGGCATCATTGGGCCGTACTTCTACAACGACGATGACAGCAACGTTAGGTTAAAGTTGAAAGGTACCGTTCTATGATAACTGACCTTTTTTTTTTGCCGAAAGTGCAAGAACTGGACTCAGCCGACATGTGGTTCCAACAGGACGGTGCCACATGCCACACTGCACGCGAAACCATGCATCAATTGATAAGCGAACAGAACAGTGGTGAGCAGTTACTCTCACGTTTTGGTGCAGTCAATTGGCAACCAAGATTGTGTTATTTGACCCCGTTAGACTATTTTTTGTGGGGCTATGTTAAGTGTCTTGCTTGTAGGGACAAGCCAAACATGATTGCTGCTTTGGAAGCCAACATTGAATGCGTCATTAGTGAGATTCCGGCCGAAATGTGTGAAAAAGTGTGCCAAAATTGGACCTTCAGAATTTGACCATTTGAAGCATAGCCACGGGCAACATTTAAGTGAAATTATCTTTAAAAAGTAAATGGCAGGAATTGATTTATAGATCCGAATAAAAATTTCCAAATTCAAATTTGTAAAATTTCCGTGTTTTTTGAATTAGCAAAAACCAGACCATTAAAAAAATCACCCTTTACAGAGTTGAGTTCTGGCGCATCTAATATTTTCGATATGAAACTTAAGCTGGATTGCCAGATTGCTTGTAATATAGAGTTCTTAAGCTAGTAAGTTCAGATCCAGCAATTTTCTAGGCCTGGTAATAGGAAACAAAAAATATTTACGTTTTGTAAGTATAAATGATTTTGAATTGAAAAATTTATTCCAAATTTGGGTCAATTGTTATTGTTCCAAATATAATAGCATAAGCAAGTTGGGCAGGAAAATAAGTTTTGAGAAATTTGGAGAAAAATCTCAAAATTGCTATGGCGCTATATTTTATAATTTTTCCAATGAAATTCATATTATTTCAGATATTGCTACCATATACATCTTTAAATATATTGTACATACTAGTATGTATGTATACTTAGTACTGCCATAAATGCTGTTACAAGATTTTCAAAGCAGTAGACCTTGTTATTTAAAATTGAATGGTCCCATTATGAAAATTTAAATAAGTTTGGTGTGAAATTTCACCTGATTAATATGGAGTGGGTTAACAAAAAAAATCGCATCACGGTGATTGCATTGAGCAAGTGCGGAAGTAGCGCGAGTCAGATATTCACTTTGTTAAAAAAAAACTCTGTATATCCAGAATGTTTGTGTATCGAACCATTGATCGCGTCCTAGAATCATCAAGTGGAGGACAGGGTAAAAAGCGGACTTCCGCGCGTTGTTCGTACCAGTAGAGCTATAAAAGCTGCTCGGTAGCGAATTCGCTGAAATCCCTTAAGGGAGCAGAACATCTTGGCTAGAGAGCTGTATATATCTTCCAGATCTATGACACGACTAATCCGAGATGACCTCCATATTAAAGCTTTTCGCAGGTGCACTGGTCATCCTTAAACTCGCTGTTAAAACAAATAAGATTGAAATATGCTTTTTACAGATAAATAAATGTTTACGGTGGAAGAAGTTTTTAATAAACAAAATGACAAAGTCTATGCTAGAACAAGAAGCGAAAAATACTGTACCAAAGGTTCAGAGAGGTCATCATCCAGCATACGTTATAGTTTGGTGAGGAGGCATCACTTCTTTGCATTTTTGCGAAAAGGGCGTAAAAACTGCAGCAAAAGTATAGCAACAAGGTGTCATGGAAGGCGTGGTGAAGAATTTAACAACAATCCTCTTTAATGAAGAACACGAGGTCTTTCAACTGGCACATAAAGCTAAATCAACCCAAGAGTGTTTACTGTAGAATATTTCAGCTTTTATTTCTTCTGAGTATTGGCTCCCGGGAAGCCCAGATTTAAATCCATTCGATTACAATTTATGGTCAGAGTTAGAGGGTATGGCTTGGAAAGTTCGCCACCGAAATTTTGAGAGTCTCAAGCTAGCACTTATTACATTAGCGTCATCCATATATATGGAAATCATACGTGCTGCCAATGGCTGGACCATTTAAGAGCCTGTATTAAAGCAGAAGGCCATAATTTTTAATATATTTTTGTTTTCTCTGAAACAATATCAATTAATAAAAAAATCTAAATTCCAATACAATCGAATAACTCGTTCCTTAAATTTGTACAATATATTTAAGTTGTAACAGAACTTATGGCAGTACTAAGTATGTATATGAAACAATGTGTTCTAATTTCTTGTAATTCATATTTACGATTTATGGATACTGGCACTTTTCACTGCAAGATTTTTAATAAACTAAAAGTTCTCGGAAAAACGAAGTTGCCTATGAAAAATTAGCAAGAAAGCCATTATATTATCTTAATTATTATTACCTTAGTTGTCTAAATTGATTGGTTCATTGATAGGAGAAATTCTCATGAAATTTTCGCATTTATTCTACCTATTTACCCACAGTAACTGCGATATTCGATATTCGATAGGAGCATGAACAAATACACCATTGCGGTGGCAAGCGACTTGTGGACTATCCAGAATGACGGTAAAGTTTCTCGGACTCTATGGCACAGGTTAGATCGGAATAAACGAATGCTAATTTAGGGCGCAATAAGTCTGCAGTACAGGTGCTTACTGGGGTCATAACCGGACATTGTGTTATCAATGCTCCAACATTGTCGTATTCCGACGAGCAGACTGTGTCACGATAAAGAGGAGGTAGAGTCGATCCTACACTTCCTCTATCGATGATCAAAGCTATATAAACGAAACGCCGCTATTGCCTGGGATTAAGAGTCTTCACAAACCTAACAGAGATAATGGAAGCGAAACTATCGAATCTCCTTACTTTCATGTGGAAAATCAAGTGTTTTAATAGCCACCTTGGAGGGATACATATGCTTCTTCCTGGCAATTTTAAAGGCAATCACAATAGCTGCATTTGTCTACGAGTATTATTCGCACGCTCCTTCGCAACCTAACCTCACCTTTTACTTCTTCTTGAGTGGCACAACAGCCATGAAGGGCCTAGATCGAGCTTTTCCCATCCATGCATGTGTGTGTGTAGCATATTTCTACATTAATGGAAGGAACCTGAAGTTTAATGCCGAATCAGAATGGTGAAGGCAAAAACGGTTCTTAGGCAAATTTTACTTTTGGAGGTTTTGGCAATGCTTGCCAAGAGGTGAACAGTATAGAAAATTTTTTTTTTCTATTTGCAAATTCGAAAAACAAATAGTCAGTTTTTCATGTCACATTGTTTGTGTTGTGGGCTGGTAGTTGCTTGTGATTACAATTTGATTTCCGGATACTTAGTAGAAAAAGCCAATAGAAAATGAAACAGACATTTACACAGATTTATCCTAATTCTTATAGTTATATTCTTAATTTCACTGAGCTTACTAATTCAAACAGCAAAGAACAAAATTTATTTAAAAGTTTTATTAAGTATTTTATAAAAAGAATAAATTTAATTCAAATTCAAACTCAGGATCCCACCGAGTCTTTTTAATCCTGTTGAGAAACCTCAATACTTCATAATTTAAACGAAGTTAATACGATAAATGATTCCTGTTACTTTATTCTTCAAATTATACTTATACTAAAGAGGAAAACCCCGTACCAATTATTATTCAAAACAGAATTTAAAAGTTGTTTATTAAAAATTTAAATAATAAATAAATAAGGCTGATTGATGTT
Organism: Palloptera scutellata; assembly: GCA_958295655.1. NCBI lineage: Eukaryota > Metazoa > Arthropoda > Insecta > Diptera > Pallopteridae > Palloptera > Palloptera scutellata. The sequence continues at coordinate 145,711,225 of OY282449.1, forward strand.
AATATCAAGTTTTCTGCTAACTACTGTATGAAAACTGCAGCTAGTATTGGGCATGCAGCTGAAAATTTGAGCTTGTTTTCTGCACAACCTCGACCAGGGTATGCCTACGTGAGTGCAGTGCCGAGCTGGAGGGGGCATAGCAGCAGAAATATGTGTGTATGCTAAAACGACAGATGTACCATACAAATCTATGTAGCATAAACATTCCTTGGTGAAGCCACGCCAAAACTTGATTTTGAGCAAAAACTACAGAAAACTAAAACCAAAACAAACAAAAAAAAATCATTTTCATTTCTATTTACTGCACACCGCTGATAAATAAACAAAATATACTGGGTGCTTTGAGTAGCGCATAAGAAGGATCCTTTGGGGTTACTGCGAGCTGCATATAGTATATATATCATATACTTGTACATATGTATGTATATGTGCATACATGCACATATCAAAATATAAATAAAATAGATAAACACGAAGAAAAATAAGTTTATAAAGAATCTATTAAAACCTTTTAGTTTAATCAAATGGAAGAAAATATGTGAAAAAGACTTCCTTCTGAGATGCTTTTCAAGTCAAATGAAAGAAAAGACACTAAACCACATTCAAAAGGCGATTAACTTGCCGCCGCCGTCGCCGCCGCCGATATTGTCGTCGCTACAGCACTGAAGCGTAAGCAAAACGCTTGGAAATTCAATTCCCGCGCACTCTACACATCTGGGTAAAGATGGCGGGTATTTATTGCAGCAGCAGCAGCAGCGGCGGCGGCGACGGCTGGCATATCCTAAAAATGCCAATCGCATTGCCAACAAAAGCAGCAACAATAATAATAACAGCAACAACAACAACAACAGTGTAACTTAAGCTATAAATGCCGCATTAGAATGTCTGTCTGCTTGCCTGCCTTCTTGCCTGCGAGTGTGTGTACAATTTGGATTTGGATTCGACTCGACTTCATCGATTGGCAGCCACAGCGACCAGGCGGCCAAATGACTGGTTTGCAAGTTGCTGGCTGCTTGGAATTATTCCGACTGAGATTGCAGTTGTGGCTGTGGCTGTGGCTGTGGCTGGTATGCCAGCTCGAATTATTAATGAAATATAAAGAGAGAAATAAAAATGCGCAAATGTCTTGCCGTGTGCATGCATGCGGCGGATAGTGAAATAGAATGTGTGTGTGTGTGCCTTTGTGTGTTTGTGTGCTGGCTTTGCTTGAATAGCGCATGTAGTTTGCAAGCCTAGCCACACAGTGGCTAGATAGAGCTCTCATCATTGGACACAAAAAAAGCCATAGCAACAATAGTGCATATAGATAATAGTGACGCAGGCAGAAACGGCAACAGCAAGAAGAATCATCGTTAACGATTTAATTTCAATTTCAATTTGCATCTATGTACTCGTATATGCAACATACCTATGTACTTATGCCTAAAGCATGCATACACACGCAAACACACAGACATATTCAGGATACACGCACACTCTTTTACGAATTCTCAGTTTTATACAACACATGCACAATTGGCGCCTGCCGTTTGGGGCTCTCACAATTTCTACATTAGCCATGGTTCCAGATACACTGTACATACATACAACAATGATAAGCAATGGGACTGCAATTTTGCAATAGAGTTACTTGTTGTATCTTTGACTCATCGGCATTGTCATTAGCATCAGTATAAGAAATCAGGCATTGTCCAATTATACAAGGTAATTAAAACGTAATTAACGCAAAAAAGCTTATAGCAAATGAATATTTCTCTTGCATGCAGTTATTCTTTAAAACTCATCACATTGTGATGAGCTGTCGATGCTGCTGATGATAATGATGAACTGGCTGACTGGATGGATGACTAAATGGCTGACTGGATGGCTGACTGAGTGGCTGTCGTGTGCTTTTATCCGAATTGAGGCTAAAAGGCATTTTGCAATTCAGCAAAATTAACTAAGCCGTTTTGCTTGCGTCAGGAAATATGTACTATTAATCTCGTACAATAGCTCATAAAAAATCTGAAAATTGTGTACAATAGCAATTATGCTTTACTCAGAATAGTACTCATAGTTTCCCCCCCCCCCCCCCTTCCCCCCAATTGGATGCACTAAAGTTGCAGCTATATGATGCGAATTTTAAGTAACTTGATTTCTTTATTCGCTTGTATTGATGGATGACACTTCATGTCATGATGACAGTAAAGTTGAATTCTAAATTTAAACTAAAAAAAATTATTTAAGTTTTATAAGCATTTCGAATTTCCTATATATAAACTACTAGAAAAAACCAGACAAAGTCTTTGTTGTATCGTAATGAAAAAACATAAGTAAATATTCAATTAGACCTTAGTTGATAGGTTCGTTAGTAGATTACATAGTTTATAAATAGTTTTGATGTTTACTATGAACTGTAAACAAATACAATTATAATCTCGCTTCGAGGCTAATATGGTATATTATGTATTTGTACTGCGTACATATATTGCAAGGTCTCTTGTTAGTGCTTCGAACATCATTACAGTAGGATTTCTCCAATTGGACACTTCTAGTGTCTACAATATTTTTTGGTTATTTAATTTTTTGGTTTTCTATTAAGTATTACAAAATATGCATACTACTTACAAAGATCTTAATTGCTATTGAATCATTAAAATTATAAATTGAGTGGCATTCATTAATTAAATATTTTAATTGCTCAAAGTCGAAAGATGTCATTCCTGAATGCAATAAATTTTATTTATTTACTCTAACAGAGTCGTTAAATAAAACAATCAACATTGAGAAATAGAAAAGCTGTTTACTCTTGAACAATTACATAACTGTCAAAATGACAGAAGCTGATCAACAGAGGACCGAAGCTCCTGGACCATCATTCGTCATTCAATATCGCCAAAATCTGCAATCCGCCATGGTATGTGGTGGGATTTGCGCAGATGCCAAGACACCATTGGTTATTGTGGAACAAGTAGTCACAATCAACCAAGAAGTGTACAACTGTGAAATTTTGGAGGCTGTGGTACTCGCCTGGGCGGGACAGCACTTTGGCGATAATGATTGCATGTTTCAGCATGACTCTGCGCCAGCTCACAAAAACGACACAAGGCAGGGCTTATTTTCCTGATTTTATCAAGAAAACGAACTCGTATCACAATCCGATGGATTACAGCGTATGGTCCATTTTAGAGGCCAGGATCTGTGCTAAGCGTTATAAAAATTTGCAGTCCCTGCAACCGTCGTTGCATAGTGAATGGGACCGCATAACTCTGAAGGAGCTGCGGCCCATAGCCAAAAATTTTTCCAAGCGTTTGATGCTGTATATTCAAGCCAAGGTTGATCACTTGGAAACTCACTTCTGATTATATTTTTACTCATGCATTATGTTATCTTTTTCTTCGACCTGTTTTTCATTTTTAATTACAATAGTTTTTTTTTATGTCGAAAACAATTGTACACACTTTTTAATTTTCAACCTGTAATTATTTTGATCCTAAAAGTATGCCAATTTTTAGAAGAAATAACTCGCGAAGATATTAGAGGTTCATTAAAACTTATATGATCTTGAGGTCTGTGAAGTTTCACCCTAGAGAATTTTTTAGACTTTTTTCAGCTTTTGTATGAGATTTCTTACTTACTTACTTTTAATGGCACAATAACCCATGGAGGGCCTAGGCCGAGCATTTCGCATCCACTGATGTTGTGCGTGTTATATTTGTACATGAATGGAAGGGACCTACAGTTTAATGCCGAATCCGAACGGCGAAGTGAAAAGCTTTTCATAGACAATTGTAGGCTTGTCATTGCCTGCGCCAAGAGGTGGTGCCGTGTAGAAAAATTATTTTTTCTACTTTTTTTGATTTTGCCTGTGCCGAGATTCGAACCCCGGACACTCTGCGTAGCAGTCCAACTCACTACCACTACACCACAGCGAGATTTGTGGAGATTTCATGATTCTCAAAAAAGTACAAAACTATCGAAGAATCATAATCGATGGAGGCGTTTTCTGGAGGTCCTATGTCAGACAATGAGATTCAGAAAATTAAAAAAAAAAAACATATCACCAGTTTTCTTCATCTTTTCTTCACGAGTTTCTAATTTAGTCTTTTTTATGGGGTCACCATGCTGTAGTTGTTATAAAAACGAGATGCCCATGCAAAACATCGGAAAAAATTTATTGTTAAAAATAATGGTGTGAGTTACTCGTATATGCACTTTATTGATTTTAAAGCAGCTTTCGACACAATTGAACGAAACGCTTTGTTTTACAAATTAAGTAATATTGGTGTGTCACGAAAACTGTTAAATATAATTATGAGCCTTCATGAAAATAACAAAGCCGCAATCTGGGATGGGACTGACTCTTCTGAATGGTTTGATACCGAGCTAGGAGTTAAGCAGGGCTGCATTCTCAGTCCGCTCTTGTTTTCATTGTTTTTAAATGACCTTGTTGATATTCTCCCAGAAGGAATTGTATTTAACAAAATAGTAATAAAAGCCCTTATGTACGCGGATGACATTGACATCGTAGCCGATTCACCGAGGATGTTACAAAAAATTATCAATAGTTTAAAATATACACTGAAACTTGGAGTTTAACAATAAACGTCAACAAAACAAAGGCAATGATTTTTAGGAAAAATACAGGTAGATACGCACAAAATGAGGAGTGGTAATGGGATGGAAACAAGAAGAAAAACCGAAGCAGTCTAAAATTGCAATAAATTCTACATGGAAGGCTTTCATGGGAAAAAAGTCTGTGCCACATAGCTCAAAATTTAAACTCTTTGAAGCGGCGGTAAAGTCGATCGTGACATACAGTGCGGAAGTGTGGGGTTTGGTTAGCTAAGGGGAGGTCGAAAAGCTCTTAAGGTATCTTCTGAAAAAACTATTCCATATCCCGTATAACGGGACTACATGTTGCATTTAGAAACAGGGCTCCCTACTGTTTACATATATACGCTTCGGATGCATTTCGATTATATTAGCAAGACTATTTACCTGGAGACCGGCGTTTACCTAAAATTGTCACAACATACCTATTGCGAAATAAGGTTCAATGCTTTCAGTTATGGGGAGCATTGGCTAGAAAATACAATGTAGTGCTTGATCTAGAAAATAAAAATACATGGAAATAATGGCAATATGAAATTATAGTTAAAATACAAGCTGAGGAAAGAAATGATTTTATTAGAAAAGCACAACAATGAGAAGTTAGAAGATTATACCCCATTATACCCCAGTATTATATACTGGGATAATCTTGCAATGTATTTGAGAATGGCGCAAATGTATAGAAACCAAATCTTATCAGAAGGAATTTTGAGGAATAACACAAAATAAAAAAAATAAAAAATAAATAAAACAAATTTATCAATATATAGATAAATTTTTAAAATGGGAGAAAGCCCTGACCTATAACTGTACTAAGCTACTTAGATAAGGTATTTAAGAAAAAATTAATTGTAATACTGAAATCAAATATTAACAAATACTACTACTAAGTATATACACATTGCCCCTACACATGCACGGAAAATCTGATTTGCCAGGACAAATCAACACACTAAGGTCATATATTGCCCACTCAATACTTCAATTCAGTGTGCCACATATTTCTACGCAGAAATCATCTGGTAAACATATCCAGAAAGAGTATAAACGCTGAAAAATTAATTTTTCTTGTTTTTCGAAAAAAATACTTCCATTTTGATCACATACGATTATGTGCAGGGCTGAAGTGTGGGCAGTGTGGCATACTAGTGAGTTTCGTTTTAATGTCGTACCAGCAACGATACGAATACTTTCAACATCAAATAAATGTTTCATGTTTCACAAAATAAATAAGTATTGTTATTAATTATTCCATAACTTACCTTAGTGCGTTGATTTGCCCTGGCACACAAGGTTTTCCGTTGGCTTTTGTCTATGGGCAAGGTGTCACACCATATTGGTCATTTTGAATAATAAATTATTTCGTAATATAACATAGTGATCTTAGACTGCATGCTAGGGGTGGCAGGGCTTGGACTAGAATCGGGCAAAAGATAAGCAATTTAAAAAGTCGTCTTTTTCCCGTCCGTCAATACCTTGGCTGGCAACTGCTAGACTAAGGGAAAATTTTCTGTCTAGCATAAAAAAGTGCAGGTCTCTTCCATTCATGTAAAAGTAAAACTATCTCAATATGAATGGAGGCGAATCCTAGTTCCTAGTTCCTCTATGGGCTGTTGTGCCATAATTGTGGTAGCAGTGATATTTACTTTATTTTATTTGCCTTTCATTTCACTTACAAGAATAGCGATTAGAGTTACATAAGTATTGTTATCTTAATTTGCTAATGCTCTAACACACATTTTTCAAATAACACTGGAGGATCCCAGTAATCGGAGTACTTTATTCAAACTTTTTAATGTATACTAAAAGAGCAAAAGATTCAAGTTTTCGGTTTTAGAATGGACTTATAATCCATCAGGACACAAGGTAAAGTTCGTGACAGTCGCAGATGCGTCCATGTTCGATCCTTGCGCTTCTATGCTTCAATCCTCGAGGCGGCCAAGACCGATCATCGATTGTAGTGCCAGCTAAGTGAGTAAGTAATCCATCAAAAATCATAAACTTTGATTAATTTGATATTAGACAAAACTTATCACATATAATAGAGTTTTATAAACTGATTTTTTATAAATTTATTATGTTCACAGAAAAACATTGTCTGCGCTTTATTCATATTTTGTGATTTTATTGTATAATAAAATTCAGATAATTATAAAGTGGCTTGGTTGCACTCTGGTGTCACCAATGTTAAAAACCAAAATGGTATTCACAGCAGGGCTCTAACAATTGTTAATTAATTTAAGTTTTAATTGTTATAGTATTAATATTTTACGGGAAAGGTGGTAGAAAAATGTTCACATCTACTGTTATGTTTTTTTCTTCTTCTGAGTTTCTATAAATCGATGCATACATTCACTTTCAGTTTGTTATACTCAAAAGTTTTCGATTTCTGTTTTTTTGGTTTACATTTGAACTCAACTCATTTGAGCGCAGCGCCTGTAAAAGTAATTGAAAACCCGAAACTAAATAATCACCACATTCTGCATACTGCCTATAAACTATGTATGCATTTGTGTATGTATGTATGTATTTATACTATAGGTTCATGCCTACTCGTATAGATAGGTTGAGTTTTTGGAAATTGGCGCAAATTACTTAACAAATAATACTCGTACTTTCAGTTATTTCAACATCAACTACTCGTACTCCCGCATCTGTTAAAAGACATTGGCAGATTAGTACGGGCGGTTAGTGTTGTTTGTATGTGTGTGTGAGTGTGTGTGTGTGTTTCGGTGACATGCCGCGTTGTATTATCGGAAAATGCAAATGCAACTGTCTGTGTGTCTGTCTGTTTATCTGTCGGATTTTATTTACTGTTCGATATGTTATATTGTCAAATTGTCAGATAGATAGATGCATATGGTACATATAAATACATAAATGCAAATGTAATGTACATATAGTATGTAGTCAGGCAAGTTAAATAGATTTTCATATTTCTCACATTTTTGATTTCTAGTATTATTTATTACATCATATCAACAATCGATCGAAGCATCGATCGATGCATCAATGCGTAATAAGTAATATTGCTTGCATATAAATTTTTGAGGTAGGTTTTATTAATTTTTTTTAATGTTTGTTGTCGTTTTAGCTATTCTTAAAAAATTAATAACATTGTAGACATGCAAAGCGCTTACAAAATGCAAGCACCCACAAATTGCATGTATGAGTCTTCAAATGACTCCTACACATTTTTGTTCGTTATTAATGTAGTAGTAGTGGCGGGAAGTCTGTTGAATCTGCAGTGCATTTGAAAATTATGTGCTTGCGGGTGATGAGTTTCGACAAAAAAAAACAAAAAAAGAAAAAAAAAACACTCAAAAACACGTAAAAAACATTTGTATTTCGTTGCCTACAGCGTGTTCGTACACAAATGTTGCATGTTGTGTTATTGAACTTTAATACACATTTTTTTTTGCAACAACTGCAACAGAAACAACCGCAGTATTAGTTAGTTACAGAAATATTTCGAAAAACATATACAAAAAAAATGTATTCCCACACCTGAGCTGAACTGAAAAACTGAAAAAATTGCTGCAAAACTGAAGACTTGGCATTGCCGTTTCCAAAAAAAAAGACAAACACAGGGGCGGCAATTTCGGAGTCATTAAACGAACGATAAAGTTTCTACATTAATAAAATTTTAACAATTACAAAAGTGTGTAAAGTAATAATGTAATTGAATTAGTAAAGCGTTTACCAAGTAGTAAGCTCTAGTAGTAAGGTTGCTGGGTGAAAAAAGCCCAATGTTTTTGTGTTTTCCGAGAAAAACTGATGGAAAATGATTCCGACGTGACTGCATCTGTCTGTACTGTACTTCTCCCTAATTACACTGTAAAACAAAATTGAACTTTAAAACAGTATCTTAGTTGTGACACCGGTTTTCTGTAGTATTTTAGGCCGTTGATCATGAATTTGTCAGGTTTCGCGTATAATCGTAAATTATTTTTTCCCGTTTCTAGACAAATTATGCTATTTAAGGAGATTCTTGGATGAACAAACTTTTTTTCATAAAATTTAAAATTAAAAATTTATAATTCGACGAATATTTTCGATAAAAAAAATAATTTCAATTCTTGTAACTTTACTTACTTTACTTTACTTTTAATGGCACAACAGCCCATGGAGGGCCTAGGCCGAGCTTTTCGCATCCACTCATGTTGTGCGTGTTATATTTGTACATGAATGGAAGGGACCTACAGTTTAATGCCGAATCCGAACGGTGAAGTTAAAAGCTTTTCATAGCAATTTTTACTCTTGTAGGTTTGCCATTGCCTGCCGTAGAAAAATTATTTTTTCTACCTTTTGATTTTGCCTGTGCCGAGATTCGAACCCCGGACACTCTGCGTAGCAGTCCAACTCACTACCACTACGCCACAGCGACCACTAACTCTACTAAAATGCCATAATTCTTTATAAATAAATAATAAATTTTTCATCCATATCAAGTCCTTATCAAGTTTTCAATAAACCAAAAATCTACCAACTAACGCGAAAATTTAAAATTTTTTTTTAAAAAATCTTCTTCATACAAAACTCCTAAAATTACATAAATCGTGTAGAATAGCAAAAAGAAATAGAAAGAAAATGTTAATTCATGTAGAGACTCAACCAATTTTCCAAAAACCAAGATTTACAAATATACAGGAAACTTGATTGATCACAAATATTGGGTCATATAAAAGTATTGGCGGTTAGAACCTACTAATCTGTCATGTTATTAATGCTTTGTGTCTCATCTTTCTTCTGACACTATGCTTATTGATCTTGATCCAGCAGTGGCAAAATTTCATCGGCTTTTACAGTCACTTTCAGTACATCTTTGATATCGAAATTTCCGGAAACGAGCAAAACCACTCCGGCATTCTTTCACAGGATCCTCAACTTAAACCGCACAAATTTGTCAGCATGTTTTTGCAGCGGTCTTACTTTTTCTTTAGTAATAAAGCTTATTTCTTCAGATATTTCAATAATTTTCAAATCAATGTTACTTTTTATACTAACGACCAATCTTATGAACACAATTGTCTTCACACAAAATGTAGCCTGAAATGTTACCTTTCAAATATGTGTTCATTTGGCATAATCGGGCTAGTTTTGTGGGTATCAATACAAAAAACGGCGAATACTTTTTATATGACCCAATATTCCAGAAAAACTGGCCCTCACCTCACATACTATTTTGCGTTATCATTGAAACGCTTCTGACTGTTGATGCTGGTCGTGCCTTCTACTGTCATTGTTGTCTTAAAAACGCTGATGGTGTTGTTGGCGGCATGTTTAATTCGGGGATACAATTAAATGCATAATCATCGTTCGTCGCCAATTTTTGTAACAATAACTATTGTTTTTATTTATTTTTGCTCTTTGTCTGCAGACGAATTCTAAGTAAACGCATGAATGAATGAATGAATGAATTTTTGTTGTTTGTTAAGCTACATACGAAATACACTTATTTTATAGTCAATATAAGTAGTCAAAATACCGAAAATAATGCGTCCGGTGTATGTTGCGAGCGTGTTGAATTGAACTGTACAAGTATTTTGTATTTAGCATTCAGCATTAGTTATGTATGCACTACATAGTATGTAGTAAGTAGATAGTTGAGTTTTATTTTTATGTTTTCGTGTGAAGAAATGTATTTATGTTGCATTGCACGACATGATGATGATTTGAGGCGTGACATGAAAATAGTTATGTTTCAAGTACACGTTCGCTGTGCTATTTCTATTACTGTGGCTGGTTGCTGTTGCTGTGTTATGCATAAATGCACACACACACAAACATTCTACAATATTATAATAAAAAGAAAAACAAAAAACAAACACCGGCACTAATTTCTCCACCACCGCCACTATCACCTCCACCACAATAATTACAATCAAACTCACTAACATTCAACCAACACCATAACAAAGTCACCTTAGCTGCTCTTGCTGCTACGGAAGGTAAATGACCCAAAGCACCAAATTGAATTATGTATTTAATAAAAAATTTTATTTAGTGCGAATTAAGGTTGACTCAGCTAATGAGATGCTCTTTTCAACTATTCTTAACGTTGTTGTTTTTACTTCTGTAATTAAATGTGGCCGTACATAAAATTCATTACTACACTAGCTGAAAGAAAGGTTACTAAAAACTAATACCAAAGAAGTTTATTCAGAAAAGGAAAAAACAAACGAAAAACAGCAGGAAATTCAGTAGAATATTAATGTAATTATAAAAGAAAGATAATATTTTCATGTAGAGAATGTTATGGTTTAGAAATTCTTATGTCAGACAAACAAAAGACTTAAGAAACGAACTTGAACGCTTAACTTTGTGGTTTTGCAAAGTGCAGTTTTATGTAAACCATTTTGATGTTATAATACTACTTTAAAGTTTTATATGTCTGTTTTTTTTTTTTTTTTGAAGTGTATCGTAAGCCAAAACTAAAAAAACATTAGTCAAACGTTTTTTCACAGTGGTTAGGCTGGATTGATTAAGAGTAAGTAACTAAAATGAGTGTGGTGAAATCCTTTATAGCTTCAATCCGCATGCTAATGAAAAACAAGAGATACCTTCCTTCTTTTTATTTAATAAAGCGATAGGTTAAGTTTGTTCAATCTGGTTTTTATATCAATATCAATTGAACTATTAAATTTCTAAAATAAATTATACCTCATATTTAGAAAGTGCCATGGGAGTTTATGTACGTATTAGTTTCCATTGGCTATAAATTCGCATAAACTAAGACCATTTGAAGCTTAGATTTTATAGATCAACAAATCTTTATAAGGATATTTTGACTAAAAGAATACCACATAAATTTATCTAAGTAATTTTTCTGCTTTATTGAAAATTTTATGATTTTAGATGAATTACACTGGCCAACAAAAAAGATTTTATTTGTATTTTTTTTTCTTTGATATTTACGCCGTTTCGTATTGACTTTACGAGGGTAGATCAATAAGTACCCGTGTGTACGGCATTACCGCCGTGTACTGCCATCTGTCACACGACACCACACTAAATTTCAAACTGATTTATAGGTTAGTTTTTATTTGGCAGCCATTAGTATCACACGTGTTTCGTGTTTCGCAATAAAATGGAAAAAGTACAATATCGATCCGTAATTCGCTTTTTATTTTTGGATGGAAAAACATGCGAAGAAATAAAAGCGAAGTTGGATGCTGTCTATGGGGACCGTTCACCATCTATGACAACCGTAAGATATTGGTTCAACGAATTTAAACGAGGTCGTACATCTGTTTTTAATGAGGAGCGCCCAGGCCGCGCGCCAGACGTGGTTACCGAGAACTCGTTGTAAAGGTCCGCGACATGATTCTCGCTGATCGCCGAACGAAAGTGCGCGAAGTAGCAGAGATCGTAGGAGTGTCGTACGGAACGGTAATTAATATTTTACATGATAGGTTAAGCAAAAGAAAGGTGTCGGCCCGATGGATGCCGCGATTGCTTACGGTGGACAACAAGCGGATACGGAATTGTCGCGGCCAAATTGCATTAATTGAACTACGAATTGTACTCGCCCGACTTGGCTCCCTGCGACTTCTCGTTCTTTCACTTATATGGGAGGAACGATTCCAACTTGACTTGATTTTATCCATTTCAGAACTTAACCTCATTCGGCCAATAACAAATGTCTGTACCATGTTTGGTTGAGGTTCCTTGATTTTTACTTGAGTTAGTGAACACAGACAGACGGATGCTAATCATTTAAATGTATTATATGTATATATTTGCAACTCCCTTATTGTGGGCGTTACAAGCATCCGTGACTCGATCAAAACCTATATACCCTGTAAATAGAGTGTGCAGGCTATAACAATTAACACGTTATTCATTCAATTATGCAAAAGTGCAGCAAAAACTATCAGGAGAAAGAATTGAAAACAATTTTAATCTCAAGAACTATTTGCCATTTACATTGTTCAACACATACTAACTTGTATAGTAATTTAAAAAAACTGTACCCAATCTGAGGTATCCTCATTTTTTTTTTGGTTCGCCTTTCTCATTTTACAGTTATGCGATAATCCTAATCCAAACAACTTAAGCCAACAGAACGTTAATCTAAATTGGGTTAAGTTGCGCAGTTAAACCTAAAGTTGAGAATGCTTACATATGTACTTAGTAAGTACATTAAGCTTTAAGAAATGGTCATGTTGTTTATTAACTTAATGATTTTCGTACTCAATGCAATTTTCGCTTTTAACGTTGTCACTTGTCAACAACAACAACAACAACAACAATGAGTAAATATATTAATATATTTGATTTTTTAATTATAAACACACTCAAATAAATGCAATTCAATCTCGATACACTTGTTGCAATTGTGGCTTGCTATTGCTGTTGCTGTTGTTGTTGTTGTTGTTGTTGTTGTTGTTGCTGTTGTTGTTGTTGTTGTTGTTGTTGTTGTGACTCGTGCAGTGACTGTTTTTGTGCTGGTGCAGCAAACTTGAACTTGAATGTAGGTCGCACACATTTTATGACTTTCACGCACAATAAAAAAAATTACAAAAACAAAAATATTGAAATGCCATACACCAAACTGCAAAAAAAAAAATTACAACAAAAAACCAAAGAAACAAATCAAGCGAAACTGAAACTTATGGCGGTATTTCGATATATATTTTCCAACTGATATATTTTTTCTTCAACTTTTTTGATTCGTTTTTTTTTTTTTGCTGTCTTTACCTGTGCAATCTCCACTTGGCTAATGTTGCTGCTGTTGCTGACGTCGTTGCTGTTGTTGTTATGCATCAATGATTATCTTTTGTCTCTCCTTCTCCTTCTCCTGTTTCTTTTTATTTAATATATTTAGATTGGCACATAATAATTTCACTTTTTTCACACAATTTAATACCCCCCTTATTGAAAATAGCATGAAATTATAGAAATTAAATAAATTTATAAATATAATATTAGGTAAATGAAAGGGAAAGATATTTAGGGTAACTAAACTCTGAAAGCATAATAACATGCGCGACTGCAGTGTGACGAAATGCAAAAGAAAATGTTTAAATTCAGCCAACGATTTACGTTTTACGATTCTTCCAAATGCTGCATTGTGCAATCTGTGCACAATTGAAGTTTTCAATGAAATTTAAAATACATTTTTATGATTTTCTTCTAAGTCATTACAAATCATCATATTACAGTGTAGCAAAATAAAATTTTGTTCGTGTCACTTTGGGATTCGAACGTTTAGATTTGATGTGCAGTCTGTAAGTCATGAATTGACTGCAGTAAATTGAGAAACAAATTCCTTTTTTAATTAATTATTTTATTGTTTATATTAAATAGTCGCTGTTGTTGTTTACTATGGTATACAGAAAAGTTTAGTAGCTGCTAAATTTTTTCACAACAGAATATTGTACAGGGTGCGTCATGTTTTATGTCGGTATGTGAACATTGAATAATTTTAACATTTATCAACCGATTGACTTGAGTAAACATGTTTTTGAAACGTGAATTCAGTAGAATTTTAACCATGAATCGTTTCATACCAAACCAATTCGCCGAAATAGTGACGCTGTACATTGAAAATAGTCGTCCAATTGGGTTAACTCAAAGTGCATATCGTCGAAAATATCGTGGCCAACACAAGCGCCATCTGACAACACTATTAGTCGCTTGGTGTTCAATTTTGTTGAGCATGGGACAGTGAGAGATCGTTGACAAGCTGTTCATCAACGCCCAAGACGTTCCAATGAACTGGTTGAAGCGGTAAGAGATAGTGTTGCCGAGAACCCACATGTGACGTATCGTCACCGCGCTCAGTATTCTGGCATCAGTGGAAGCATCTTGCGGCGCATTTTGAAAGATGATTTGCATTTGTTTCCGACAGATCGTCCACTTTGCTTGGAATACGGCCAAACAGTCGCTCGAATGGTTCACACTGATCCTGATTTTTGGAAGGAAATTTTGATGACCGACGAGGACCATTTCACAATCTCTGGCACCGTTAACAAGCAAAATTGCAGCATTTGGCAAACGGAGAATCTACACGAGATCCATGAAACACCATTGCATGTCCGAAAAGTGACTGATTGGTTTTTTCGCCGAAACCATCATTGGGACATTTTACTTCAGAGAAGGCGAGCACGCTTGAATTAAAATACATCGCCCAATTAGAACTGGAACTAAAATAACTTTCAAGTCGCAGTGTAATTCTTTGCATTGCAAGTTACGACAAAGTATTTGACAACCATAACATAATTTACAACCGACGGTCATCTGTCATCTTAAAAATACTTGCATGAATAATGCATACAATAATAAATTTGTTTTTTTTTCATTCTTTTACTGAGAATATATGAATTGTTATATTTAATAACTTCAGTTTTTATTAGTTCTTTTGAATGATTTTCTTTTTATGCACCATAAAAATTTTGTGCTGATGAACTTTAGCTCGCGACTGATTGTGTGCCGTACAAACATAAGAAAAAATTTCATTCTTTCTCTTTGCATTTACATAAGTAAGTCGCAGAAAAAGTTTCGCCGGTCATTTTGCTTTTACTTCGGCAATTTGTTATTTGCTACTATCCTAAAGAGTTCACTTCTGAATTCTTATCTGAAATCCAAAGACTATCTGCTGCGTGTCTACCTGTCTGCCCAGCAGCGGTAAGCCAACCAAGTGAAAGTCAGTGCAGCGATAAAAATAATTACGTTGTTTTTGTACATATCTTCTACAATCAAATTGCAATTTTGTTTATATTTAACCAAATTTTTTTGTTTCGGCACCGCGGCGGAAGTGGAATTTTGCCATCTCGAAAAATAGTAAAATAAATTAAAATTTGTGTAAATAAACAAAAATCTCTACCGCAAACAAAATTTAAGAAAAACAAATGCGAAAATCACCGAAACAAACAACAAATTTAAATTATAATTAATCAGCATAGAAAGTGTCACTGACTCTCGGAATTAAACCGGACAAATCCACTTTGCTTACAGCTTTAGCTCAATGCTCAATGCTCAAAGCATATCAAAGTGGCCACCGCCGCAGCAGCAATGAACTATTTTTATTGTTATTATTATTTTTTTTCTTTAATTTTATTATCATTTTAAGCAGTCTCATGTTTCATAATTGCATACACACTCCGGAAAAAGTATTCAAAACATAATCGAAATGGAAAGAAAGAAACAAAACTTCAAAAATTTTTTATGTACTATCAAATCAGAGAAAATGATTTTTTAATAATGGAAAAACAAAAACGAAAACAAAAATAAAATAAAATAAAATAAACAAAAATTGCAGGAAAGGGTCAAACAGTTACAATACCAATTGTTGTTGTTTACATACATACATACATACATTAGTAAATTGTTGTACACAATATAAATGCCGCAACAACAATATTAGTAGCAGCAATAATATTTTATTGTTTGGCAGAAGTAGCAGCAATGGTAAATAGAAATGCAGAACTGCTTAACTTTTAAATCATTAACAATCATTTACGCCTTATTTTAGACCGAATTCCATTAGCTTTTTATATTTCGTTGTTGTGCTATTGCTTGTGAACATTTGCTGTAAGTTATTACGAAATTGTTATTTTTCTGTGAAAACAAATTTAAATTATCTTAAAAATAAAACTTAAGACATAAATAAGTAAGTAAGTTCATAGACTTTTTGTTATGGTCATTAAACGAATATAAAAAAGTATGAGCAAAGAAGCCAAACAAAAAAAAAACAAGAAGAGAAAATAACAAAAACTTTGAAAGGAATAAGAAAAAAGAGAATTATTGCACACTTCAATCGGTTGCATACGGATTTCAGATTTACGAGTATGTGTGGTCTGACCACATCTCGTGTTGCATAAATAGGACAAAGAAATGAAAGGATGAAATGTGACAGGTGAAAAGGTGAAAGCAATTATAGTTTTATTATACAACTACAACTACTTAAATCGGCGAAAATTTAAGTAATTTTTTAATTTTCATTCTATTCTATTCTACGTGATGGAATTTTAATGAGATCCCAGAAAGGCTTTTGTCAAAAATTCAGTGTCTTGACAGAGAATTAAATTTGTGCTGTTCGATCAATATATCCGTTGCAATAAGACACTTAAGTTTCCTAAGTCGAGATAGGCGAAAATTGATTTATTCTACTCTTAACATGCTCATTTATCTAAGCTACTTTTTTGCTTTATCCACATTTGAAAAGACAGTTTAAAACCCAAGTTATATTACTTTCAATAATCGCTTTTACTTCAATGGCTGCACACAGCATCAACTTAAAACTTACGATTTACACAAAGCTGCATACATATCTTGTGACATAAGTTACTCTGTAAAATTGCCACAGATCAGATATTTATCTCCATTTTTGAGATTCCAGCTATGAATGAATTTTATTTATTAATTTTAGTTCAAAACGGAGTAAGTGACTCTATCAAAGTCTAGCAGCTTCGGCCCAATGGAAAACCTTTCTTTATTTGAGAAGTTATGTTGGAAATTTTAAGCTTTTTTAACTGCATTGACACTTGTATATTCAAAACAGATCTCACAGTTTAATTATAAACACGTTGAAATTTATCCCATAACAAAAATTTTTTATATGTCACATGTTCCTGCGTTGATTTCATTCAGATTTATGTTAGTTCAGAGTAAATTACTTAGAATAAATCTACAAACTTCCTGATGTTATATATGCTGACGAGCAAAACTATATGGGAAATGTTGAAAATACTTTCGCTATTCCTAATGGAGGATGTTCTCTTTATATCCTTTAGAACCAGAATCTTCAAATGAAATTTGTTTTTTACGAGAGACACACGCTAATATAATTTTTTCTCATCTTTTAAGAGAGCGGACACCAGGTCACTTCTGATAGTTCAGTTTAATTCAAATGGTGATTCAGCTCAACACTTCCCTTTAGACGATATTTGTCAGTACATGAGTGCAAAATGTAATTCTAACTCGACATACCTTGGCACTTAATGTAGCGTATAAGTCAAAAAAAGATGCTGTGAGAAAATTTGAAATGTGTTATTCCAAATAAAAATAAATAATAAGTGAAGAAAAACGGAAATTTTTTTTTTAATTGCTCTCATGTTAAGCAATATCAACAACAACAATACAATATCAACTAAAACATTTAAAAACTATAAACAACATTTTTCCACGTAATATTTCATTATTTTTTATGTTAATGAAAAAAAAAAATATGTAGAAACAAAAAAATAGATTGGTCGATTTAAGACTTTCATGTGAAATGATTTCAAATGCCATAAAAAACGAAAAACTTAAGGCACGAACTTGTAATATATTAAAAACTTAAAAGTTAATCGCTATGAAAATGAAAGATATAATATAAGAAATGAACAGCAAGTTTGTTGCTTAAATCGTTTTTTTTTTTTTTGATATTTAAAACATTAAAATTAATAATACCTTAAATTTCTCATTGTGATAATTGCCAAATTTATTTTGCCGTTGTTTTCTACTAATTTATTTGTTACACGTGTGTTCGCAAAATAATTTCGCTAGCCGAATGCAAAGACGTTGTGCCACCATAGATCCCATCTTGCAGGTGAAGCTGCACCTGCAAAGAGCACTTTTACTTCCGTTCCATTGAAAAAATTTCAACGCTCAATTGAATAGCACAAAACATAAAGCGCACATATCAAAGGCAGCATATGTGCTTCATTGAAGAGGATATGAATTTATTGGCTGGTGAGCATGTGAGGATGTTATCCATGAAATGATGTGATGTTGAGGCAGACATCTGCGGCAGCCAGAGCACAGGCAACAACAACGAACGACAACGCCATAACATCGACGCTTGACAAATAGCTAAAGCTATTAAAAATCACTAGCATTTTCTTTTCTAAGTACTTTCGTGTATCTACTCTTACTTCGTTGTAGTGGAAGAGAAATTGTGTATTTTTGGCACTTAAGCAACAACACCAACAACATCTCAGCCACCAAAAAAAAACTAAATAGCATTATTTTCAATGTCACACAGGTTATGGTGCACACAATGTTTGTATGTACATAATAATCGTGATTATGGCGTTTTAATCCGCAATTGCTCGCTCCCTGGTGTTGCTGTTACTGCTGTTGTTATTGTTGCTGGTTTTCGAAAATGCCAAATGTTCGCATTGCAGCTACAATCTGCTGAGCATTATTGGCAAATTAAACTTCTGTTGCTGCTATTGCTATTGATATTGGCTTCTTTTTCCTCGACATCTTCTTCGTCTGCTAGTGCTTCTTCTTCTTCTTCTTCTTCTTCTCCATCGTCTTCTTCTTCTTGATGGCTCATGCAGCTGGCGGCGTCATTTTGGATGTTGCAATACCACTTCGGACAACTATTGCCTTGGCTTAGCTTGTTAATGTTTTCTGCCTGTTTGTCTGTCGAACTGTCTGCCCGCTCATCTTTGCAGCAACATTGCTTGGGAGCACCTCAATAAGTTAACAACAAAATGGCAAATAAACAAACATATCTTATAAACAGCAACAACACCACCAGCAACACATGAAAGCTAAGGCAGCCATTGCAACAAGGAAGATGTTCCTTGTTGATTGAATGTGTGTAGAGGTTTTTTTAGTATATATTTTGAATGTTTGGTGACTTTGGTTGTGGTATGCCACGAGGTTTGTCCGAAATTCGTATGGAGAAAGCGAATTTTTCACTTTTACTTATTGCTTGCGCACATACACACACACTCACACTCACGCATTTCGTTTTCTTTTGGTGGGTTCCGTTTTAATGAAATTTCTTTAAATTATTTCATTTTTCAATCGAATACAGTGGTATAAATATTTTGATTACATACTTTAGTATTATTATGTATAAAAGATGAATATTTTGAAGGACATATGTAATATAAAACTAAAAATAGTACTTCCTATATGATTACTATACGCAGTTTAGTTGAAACTGTCCAATGTTTTTCCTCTCACTACTACTGAGACTCCATTCATGTACAAATATAAGACACGCACAACAGGAGTGGATGCGAAAAGTTCGACCTAGTTCCTCCATGGGATACTTTGCCATCAAAAGAAGAAGAAGAAAGATTATTGAGAAACTTAAGCCGATTTTTTTAACCCAAATTTTACTACTATGTTATGAAGAACAAGGGCGTATTTATCAGTTCTCAATATTATGAGAAAGGCAATAAAGTGTTTGATGAGCAAAAATATTAAGGAAGTCCTTGAGTAAGGTTTATATATGTATAATGGAAAGGCTCAGACTACTCAGGTCATAGGCACATCGAGGGTAATAAAAGGGCAGATGAGCTAGCTATGTAGGGTTCGGACCTTGACATCGCTACAGCGGAATCTGTTGCAATTCCGTTTAGCAGTGTTAAGGTCACTCTTCCTTCTCACTATCTCACTATAGCCGGACAGAAGTGGAAACGACTGACTACATGCTCCACGTTTAAGAAAACGTGGCCCGTATATAATGACCTCAGGACAAAACCATTGTGATATAGTGTTCTCGTCTCACGCGTTACAGCTGTTCTCACAGGCCACTGGAAGGTGGGAGAACATGCAGCAAGACTTAATCTTCCATTCAATACTTCCTGTGGTAGCTGCCAGAAAGAGGAAGTCTCTTTCACTATTTATGTGCCTGCCCAGGTTTGGCAAGTGCGAGACTTCGCTCATTTGGCAAACCATTCCTTCAAAATATTAATGAAATCTCAGAAATCTAGATGAAAGGCCTCACAAAGTTTGATCCTCACAAAGTGGACATAACTCTTTGCGGATCTAATGCGGAGAGTTATATTAATTACGACCTTACCTTTTACCAAGAGACAATGAAAGAACAAAAAAATGAGGAATGTGGTAGCAAAACGATACTCTGCACTTATTATATTTTTCAGATGAAAACAACAACTCAAACAACAACAACAGACCTTCTACATCCACCACTAATATATCTACCTAAGATTTACTTCTGAAATTTAGCGTTCCCTGAATTTGGTATTAGCTTATTTTAAATAAACTCAACCGCAGTTATGCTATTCTTGGATTTCCTTATTACCACACAAAGTATTTGAAAACTCCACTGTATTTTATTTATAATCCATACGCCAATATAAGCATCCCACGATCTATTATCAGTTGCCCCTATAGCTACTGCTGATCACGGCTGTTGTTATTGTTGTTGTCGTTGCTTGCATCAATTGCTGTAGGCGATGATGCCTCGAAAGGCGAAGGAGTGAGACTACTCCTGCTGCTGCCTTTGTTACTGCCATAATAGCATTGGAAATTTATGCAAAAATCTCACATCTGCACATATGCTTAAAGATGGAGATTTAAGATGCGCTCATTGTTGCGCATGTGCAAAGCAAAGCGTGTTTTGCGGAACGTCTCTGCCTGCTGCCAAATGTAGGCACATATGTACATGCATAGTGAATGCTGTAAATGCCAATCGGAGAAATTGGCTGCCTGCCTTGCTGGCTGGATGACTGCTGATGTTGATAAATATTTTTTGTTGTATTTTTTTACAATACTCATGCAAATGCAATTCAATTATTTCCTCACGCTACCGTCATCTGCCACAAATAAATGTAATTTTGTATTTTCTTAATTTATTGCAAATGCTTTTACTATTAAAATATAATTTTTATAACAACAACAAATCATTTTAATCATTTTTCAGTTGATTAACTGACAATTCCTAAAAAAAAAAAAACACGCACGCATCTCCACGCACACATTCACAATGCTGGCCACCAACAACGATTGCAGCAGTAGCATTCAAGGCTCCACCACCAGCTCTTCCAGTGATGTAATGACTCTAACGACTGCTGCATCCTCCTGGTGTGCCATCGCCATTCCAGCGAATACACGCGTACGTGTACTTCGCCTTATACGTCCGCATACGCGCCGTATGCTCGTCGCACCCGACAACAATCCCTCATACGGTTTTGCTGTACGAGGTGGCAAGGAATTTGGAACGGGATTTTTTATCTCAAATGTTGAGCGGAACAGCGAAGCAGAATTGAAGGGCATGCGTGTAAGTCAATAGTTATGGAACTTAGCACACACTAATTTTTATAAGCACGAAAGTGAATACAAAAAATTGAAAGCAGAAAAAATTTTATAAAATTGCTAGATGGGTGCGTCGCACACGTTTCAGTTTTATGTTTTTTTTTGTTTTTGTTTTTTGTTTGCTGTTTTTCATTTAGGTCACACGTGACGAAATTCTTAGTATACACAATTTGAATTTCTTTTAAATTTTACATATAATCTTGTAGATTGGCGATCAGATTCTACGCGTAAATGGATTTCGTGTTGATGACGCTGTTCATAAAGAATTCATACAATTCGTTACCAGTCAGGATCGTATTACGCTGAAAGTTCGTGGCGTGGGCATGCTGCCAATGAAAGAGTAAGTAAGAGAAAGAGTTTCGAGTGCACATGACATTTTTATTACGGCATTATAAAAAGTGTCCAGCATAAACTGGACATGTGAATATAAAACTCCATCGAAAAGAACTGCAAGCTTAGCTTTAGCTTAGATGAAAGAACTTGCGATGGAGGTGAAGGACAAAGTTTTTGTGAGCTTAAAAAAGATCGATAATCTCTCAATAAAATGGCATAGTACAATGTGATCCAGAGTCCGCCGTGTGCACAATGAACTCCTTTCAAACTCAATACAATGTTCAAAACAATGTTCTAAGCAAAATTTTCTAATCTATTAGTTTTTACTTAAAAAAAAGTATTGCTATCATATTTTCCAATCCCCTTAACATACTTTCAATTTAAAACTGTGAACAATTTATTTACGGCAATATAATTTTCCTGTTAATTTTTTTGTTTTCCTTTTCTCCTTTTGTTAATCCTACTGAAATTATTACAGCAAAGAAAATGACCAACTCTCCTGGCACGTTGTGAAGATGTCCAGCATCAGCAATACGCCCTCGGAGAGTTCCTTTAAATCAGCTGCCATAGATCGTGGTGACATACGCTGTAAAGATATTAATGTTGTGCTGAATGTAGCGCCCCGTACAAAACTAGGACTAGGAATATGCAAGGGACCCGAATGGAAACCCGGAATATTTGTTCAATTCACCAAGGAGAAAAGTGTTGCACGTGAAGCCGGTTTACGTCCAGGCGATCAAATACTTAGCGTCAATAGCATTGATTTTTCGGATGTACTCTTCAGTGAAGCGGTCGCGGTGATGAAGGGTTCGAACAAACTCGAAATGATAGTGCGTACAGCAGCTGGATGTGAGCTATTTCCAGGTGAATCGAGTGGGTATAATAGTTCTGCCAGCTCTGTGACCGGAGACCAAAGCCCATGCTGGGCTGATGCGAAATCAAAGCGATTGACAGCGGTACGAGAGGAACCACCAATTCCAATTCCAACCCCAGCAGCATGCTGGAATGAGTCATTATATGCAGAGCATCAACGACGCAACTTGAAAATTATGAATGCTGCAAGTGCAACTGGTGATGAAGTGGCGAGCACAAGTGCAGCGGCAGCAGCAGCAGCAGCAGCAGCTACTGCTTGTGGCGCCATAGGAAAAAATTTCAATAAAACCATAATAAAATTGTCCGAGAATGGAACTTCTATAAATAATACATACATTGACAATGGTACTAATTCAAAAAGATCAGAACCACAACCAGATGCATCCAAATTGTCAACGAAAGTTTCCAACAGCGCTGCTGCTAGTAATTCAAGTAGAACATCAATGGTACCGCCGCCACCACCACCGCCAATGCTCAATTTTAGTTTCGAGAAATCAGATAGTTGTGGATCACATGGTGGCGACTACACACAGAGTGAAACTAAAATGGTGATTGTGGACGTGCATCATAATGCGTCAACACCACAGAGAAGCGTGTCAAAACATCAACATCACAGTAACAATAATTATAGCAACTACATGCTTAAGTCGGCAGCATTATCACCATCGTCATCAGCAACAGAAACAACAGCAGCAAAGGCAATCGCACTCAAAACAATTACTTGCACAATGCCAACAGCACCTGCATTTAATATTTGTCGCAATAATAGTATCATCAGCAACAATCATCATCACAATGTTGACGGCAGTGGCAGACATCACAGTAACAACAATCACAACAGCAACAGTGACAGTGACAACAACAATAGCACTCTCTCCAGTGCCATAACTGAAGAACTCAAGAAGCGAAAAGAGGTAAGCAGATACAAATCGACTTTCAATATTGCTCAACTCTCTAGTATTTACTCGTATGTACTAACAATGTTTATATATTATATGTATGTATGTTCGCCAGACATTCACACAACGACAACAACAACAACAACAACAACAACAACAACAACAGCCTACGCAGCGGCAGCATGTCTCTTCATCGTCGACATTGGCGTCAACGTCAACTGCGAAGCGTGCACAGCTGCTACCATCATCAAGCGGAAGCGGCGTTGGTCGTCTCACTAGCAGCAACAACAATAACAGCACAGCAGTAGCTAATTGCGGCGAACGCAGTAACAGCGATCAACATACAGCGCTGATGGATGAATTTAAACGCGCTCATCAGCGCATGTTTAAAAACGGGTTCCACGAGAGCGAGCGCAAGGTGAGCAAGCGAGCAGCAGAAACATTTATTGTTAGTTTGCTTCGGTGACGGGTGATGGTTGATGTAAGCTTTAGTTTTTTTTTTTTTTTTGGCTGGTGAAGATGATTTTCGCTTTTGCCTGATGCGAAATCAATTGTCTTGATTGCGAACATACAGAATGCACACGTACGTAAGTAGTGTGTTCATAAATGTGGAAAGAAGAGGGTAAACGGGCGCGTGTGTAGCTTACTGCAGTAGTATGTAATTATTGCTTAGGCACTCTTTACACAAGGTAGGTAAGTCATTTGATATGTACACCCACGAAAAACGAGTGTATTAGTTTCACTAAATCAGTAATTCAAATTGTAGAGCAGCATCATATATAAATATAACAAATATAAACGGAGTAAATTCATTATTTATTCATTTTACTGAGTGGGCAGCAGTGCTGCCACTTGGAAATTTGAAACTGTGGTGGAATTATTCCTAAAAGAGTGGTAGATTTAATGCCACACAAAATAATCGATATTTTGAAAAACAAACAAAAGCATAAACATTTCATTGATTTTCAGAACGTATTGGAACAAAATTTCCATTTATAAAATTAAATTTAATATTATAATTAATTAAGTCGATTATTGGAGTATATATTTTCTGTGTTACACACACATTGCTTTTGTAATAAGGAAAATCATGACTGAAATAAAAAGAGATAGATTTGGGGAAATTACAAATAGTGTGTGGTGAAAGTGATAGAAGTCAAAAATGCCGTTAAATAAAGTGGTAGATTTACCATAATTAAGGTAAAGTGAAAGCACTGGTCGGTAGAGTTGATTGTTCATATGCTTAAAAATTTGATTTTGTCTGCTATTATACGGCGCCTCTATTCAGGCAGCCATGATTTTTTTGAAGCCAACAGTTGGGAGGAGAGTTATCAAGAACGCGCGTGTTCCGTCTTTTGGGCCTTATATCTGGCATTCATACTTTTTACGTAATAGTGTTGTTGTTTCATGTGTATGCGTGAGGGACGGAAAAGGTTTAATTTTCGTTTTTCCAGGTCTAACAACTAAAATTTAGAAAAATTTAATTTTGCAATCTGTTTAAAACAGTAGTGAAAAAGCTCAGCAAGAACTTTTTGTTCATATTTTTACCCGTAAACATTATAGATAATTCTCTTTGGCTATAAGATATGGTACATATGTACATCCATATGTACAATGTAGGTACGCCTAAGTCTCTGAAAATACAAACGTAAAGTGAACTAAAAATAGCAATAGCAACATCAACAGAAACAACAGCAACATACCAAACCACAACATGCACATTTCTAAATATAAAGAATTGCCAACAATATTTCTATGCATACAAATCGCACGTTCCACGCTCAAAATCGCACCAATCGCCAACCAACGCGCACTGTGTCGCTTGCTCACTATCGACAACTTGAGAGTCTGTGCCTAACAATAAGCTGCTGATTGCTAGCCGTAAGCATTGTTTAGTTGCATTGCTGTGGCGTGCGCAGAAAGTCAGTTTCAGTTTGCGGCGCAAAGTTATTCCTACGTATTTATTTCATATAGGATCCGTTGGTGGCGCTTGCGGTTGTGGTTGCGGTGCGGAGTGCAGCTGTTATTCTTTACTACTTTGTTTTCTATTTGAGTTTTTGTTGCTGGTTTTGTATATATGAACTTTTTTTCCGTTGTTGTTGCTGTTCTTGTTGGCGTTTTTCTGTTATTATATTTTGGTAACATTATCTCGAGTGTTGTTAGAAGCCAACGAAAACAAACAGAAAAGCTAAATAAGTGATATCATAGTCGCTCTAGGCGAATATTTACAATAGTGATTCATGCACCATACAAAAGACTCAGAGTACCTATCTACCTCGACATCAAAGCAGCGAAATTTACCTGTTTTTATCTTATCGCTGGAGCCTCAAATACTGAGTAATTAATTTTTAGTATATTACAAATATCGCTTTGTTTTGATCGTTCCCTTTTCTGGGGAGTGTTTTTCCATCACATTCATGCGACAAAGCGACGTGTAAGAAGATCAAGTCATAAAATAAAACTTCAATCAGTAAGTAGTTGGCTATAATTAAGCATCAACGTTACAGCTAAAAATTAGATTAAATTTTATACGTGACGTTACAGCGACAACAATAACACTTTCTGCCTTTCTCTCGTGTGCGTGAGTGTGTGTGAGTGTGTTTGTTATACTGTGGTACTTACTTACATACAAAACAACAACGCGGTGTCGTCAGTTGTTTGTGCGACATACATGGTACATAAATTAATGTAATAATTTGGCAACCAAAAAAAACATACATACATAAAACACACCAGCAACATAACATCTCTTGCAACCAACAACATAATATCGCAATGGAAAATAGCGATACAACAATATACGCAACAATGCGACCGGCGCGTGGTGGTAAAAGTTTTGTAACTCTGAGCACCTATGAGGTATGTACTCGTACGTGTTTTCAATCTGTTTGCTCCACTGTGCCGCTTGCGTGCCTCCACCGAGTGCTCGCATTCATTCAGTAAATTAACATAACTACGTTAAATATTATATGTTTATATATTTTTTCCATTTCCATTGATTTTCATTATATGGTATGCTTGCAACATTTTTAATATATTTGCATATTATAATTATTGTATTAAATGTTATTATAGATTGTTTTTAACATTAACATTAACTTTACAATTTCGATTGCATTTACACTTGCAGGAGAGACAAGAAGCTCTGAAGCGTACCACAATGATGGAAGACGATGTAAATCATCGTGCAAGTCGTAACTTTACAGCTGCTGCAACAAATCAAAAGCTAACACTCGTCAATGGCAATGCTGTTAGTGGACACCAGATTGGCCAGCAACAAAATGGCCAACAATTGAATATACCGCCACCTGTAAGTAAAGCGAAATGATTTTGCACTGGTATTCTGAATAATATTGCCTAATATTAAAATAGTAGCTACTAAGCCCAAAGAGATATTCATTGGCATCTTGAAAATCGTGCACATTTCAGCGCCTTATCAGTTGCAAGCCAAGGAGCTACTAAATGTTAATAGCTCGGTTTTGCCATAATAGTTGTAGTTTTACTAGCTTCCAACCAAGTACATACTTCAATAGGTAATTATGGGAAATTCGCTAGGGGTTTTTACAAAAATAGAAAGGTTAGCTGCTGCCTTAAAACCTTAAATATAATTCCTTTGAAATCAATGCGAAGAAGAATTTGTATTTGTTTTTTTGCATACATAGTGGGTAATGAAATAGTACAAAATTAGCCAGGCATCAAGCATAAATCTTCCCTATACATTACTCATACGCCACCAGTCCCAATCCGTTAACATTTTGTTCCAGTTCACCAGCTTCTGTTATCGAAATCATAAAGGGGTTTTATTATTTGTTTAAAATTTTTACATTTTCTTGATCTTTTCAAATTTGAATGGAAAAATACTTAAATGCCCGTATGCAAGAGATGTTATAAGTGCTAGAGTTTATGTGAATTTGGCCAACACTCAGACTTACCATTCGTGACTTTTGCATATTTCCAATATCAGAGAATATCTAAAATCAATGAAGCGAATCAATCACTAGAACTAAAAGATGGTGGAAGTTATTTTTAAGTAACTTTTTCTTTGTTTCTTGCAGCCTCCACAATTTGCCAACTCACCACCGAGACAAAATCATACAACAAATAGCAACAGCAATAATAATTATAAAGCAACGCAATCACAAAAGACTCACAGCAACACGTCGCCGGCATCAACATCCACGATGAGACAACAGCTGCCAATGACAGCGGGGCAAAAGCCACCCAGTTCTCCAGTGCCCGATTACGACAATGTACAAATACGTTCCACAACATGTACAACAACAACAACAGCAGCAGCAAGATCTTCAGCTTACGGTTATGCGAGCACAAATTTAGCCGCAAACTCAAGAGAATCCACAACAACAACAACTGCAAGTAATACTACGACGGGCAATAGGCGCACGATGCGTTTAGGCACCGTGACCATAGGTGAATACGATCTGCAACGCAAAGAACCAGCTAAGTTTGAGTTCATTACAAATACAACAACCGCAGCAGCATCAACATCAGCATCAGCAGCGAACAATGAAGATGCACAAAACCCAAAAAATTTACAAACCGAATTACAAAATACACTTACACGCTCGAACAATCTGAAAAAGTCAAAGGGTCATCATCAGCAGCAGCAGCAGCAGCAGCAGCAACAGCAGTCGTCGTCGTCATTGTCATCAATGGAACATCAAAGCAATTGTCCGCTACAAAATAATTATGACAATTACGAAGTTACAAATGTTGATAATTTAGCGCGAAAATTACAAGGTGCCAGCATGACAAGCAGAACGAGTAAAACGATCGAACTGGCGCCGCCACCAATACGAAATAGCAACGGCAGCAGCAATGGAAGTGGTAATGGCATTCTCAAGAACGGCTCAAGTAGTCGGAATAGCGGTAGCAATTTCACAAAAACCAATACCGAGAAGACAATAACTTTTGGAAATTGAAAGTTAATCTACAAATAATATTTTCTAAAGATTTAAGTTCAAGCCATATTTCTAAAAAACAAAAAAGAAAATATTGTATTAAACGAATTTGTAGAATTGTACTAGAGTATTATGTCTTACCCCCTTCACATCTTGTAAGGTTAACCTTCTATACTACATAATTTTTTGTAGAATATTTTAGTATTTGCTTAAGTTATGACAAATTGATTTACTACATTGTATATTAGTTTGCATTGTTACCATATTTGTATTGATCGATTATTTCATTCGGTATATCTTAAGCAACAAGTAAAATATATATATAATATTTACATAGTAGATATACCTACATTCATACATACGAGTACATGTATTTATACATATAAACAAATTGTTATCACATTTATAACTTTTTTAAAAATAATAAAAATATACATAAAATTCCCACTGGCACGCCTTCTCGCTCTAATGAACACTATCGCTGTAGCTGAGACAAAAACTTACTGATGTCTTTGGTTCCGAATGCACTACAGCCTGGCACACTTCTTCCTCTGCTAGCACATCAGTACTGGAAAATGGTGATGCACCAGATAGATGAAAGAAAAGCGGTGTTGTAAGTCGGATGGTGGAGACACGTTCACGCCAGGTATTCCAAAATAACTACAAAGAAGCCGAAGCGATCATTAGGAGAATGCAAAAAGATTTTCTTGATCTTTATTCGTACTATGTCTTAAATATAAAAACCCGGGTGTGATTTATCTTCTTTAAAGGCCCAAAGAGGGCCAAGGTCAAGGCCAAACCCAAGGCCAAGGCCAAGGTCAAGCTTATCGTATATGAATCGAAGGGACCGACAGTTTTATTTCGAATCCGAACGGCGAATTGAAAGCTTTACTTACGCATATTTTACTCTTGGCGGTTTGCAAATGCCTGCCAAGAAGTGTTGCCGTTTAGAAAATCTTTTATTACTTATTTCCTATTGTCGATATTTGAATGTGCCGAGATTAGAAACCGTGCACTCCAGCTCACTAACCAACAACGCCACGGCGACCGCAATTGGATACGTGGAAAGTACGCATGCGATTTTGCAGTAGACTAGTAGGTAAGCTCTAAGTAGCAGACTCGTATCTCTTTTACTTGCTGTTATGGGATTTATGCTTTCGAACAAAATCTAATACTACTGATGAGACCAAGTGAAAAGCTTTTAACTTCTGCCATTGCCGGATTCTGAGTAGTAGCAATTGTGAATAGTAAACTTTTCGGAAGCCTAATATCTCCAATTAGAGATTAGAATCTCCTTTAATATAAGTCACACAAGCCTTCCTTACAATTTCAGAGACTCAGTTACAATAACATGCTACTCACATTCTTATATAAATGCCCTCCAAATTCAAAAAACATTGGCTTATCCTCATCATCGCATACAGTCAATCGCATAATATCACGTTTTAGCCTTCGAAAGAATTGCAATTTTATAAATTGTAATGGCAATAGACTGACAAGCTGAAATGTTTCAATTTCCGCATCCATGGCTCGATAGTAGAAATCATCCATATTTGTTAGATCGAAATCATCACAGCCAAAAATGAGTTTTGAAGGAGTCAGTCCTTTAGTGAAATCGTGAAATCAACATGTAATTATTTGTTTTTGTTTGATAATTCTTTACTACTTACCTATGTGATATTGCCTGAGACCTAGTCCATCCTCAGTTACTTGTGTGAAAGGATTTTCAACTATTACCGGTTCATAAATCTCACGAAATTCTTCAAGTAAAAGCTTTTGTATACGAAACATTCTGCATTTCTCAAAATTCTTCCAGTCAAAGTTTTTGTATACAAAACATTCTCATTGAAAACAGTTGAAGTTTAACAACATTTTCAAAGTTTGAAAATTGTAAAGCTGGGCATGCTAGCCTCGGTAGAAATTTCTAGAACATTGAGGGAAAGATCCGAACTTAGAATGGAGCCTCTGCTGGGTGAGTTATAGGGAATGAAAACTTATGTAGTACATAAATAATGAAAGGCTCAGGAATTCGTTAAGGGAAAGACGAGTTGAGTTTTAAAATTGGTACTCAGTAAAAATCGGGTACTACTTGAAAGTATTATGTGATACTGGTATTTATCATTCCACACTTAACTCTTTGCATCGTTCTTCGTGGTAAAGGTGACATGAGTGAAAGGCACTGATAGTTGCTTTGAAGCACAAGGATACTTGATGACATGGTATGGTAATAATGAGACATGAAATAAAGTATACCTTTTTATTCTCAGAAGCTCAAGTATTATGATACGTGCTACGCAATTTGGTATGCAACTACTCGTTACTTTCATAACAAATATGGTACAAGCGAAAGCTCATTTGCAAATGAAAGAAAAGCTTCCTTTGTTAACTGAATCGATTAACAACACTTAAACTTTTTCAATAAGTATGTAAACTTTTGAAGTAACGCTTAAATTAAATACTAACAAAACGAAGTTTAGCAAATATATTTGGTAAATAAAAACCAAACTTCGTAGAAAAAAAAAAAAACCTAATATAAAAAGCAACAAAAAAAAAATAACCTGATATGGATCACATGCATTCAAGCAAAACGCAATGAAAAACAAAACATATCTTCAGCAATTTAATGTTGTTGATGTAGTCAGTGATGAGGCAAACCAGCTTATTGCACAATAACAACTTACATGATCAGCAGCAATCGTAGCCGATCGCCATGAATGTCGTTCATCGTGCAGTAGACCGGCTGAAAAGCAGACCCAGGAAAGCAGACTACGAGCTTAAGCAAAACAAGAGAGAGCAGTTGTACAAGTGCTTGAAAATGACAAATTTCCACAAAGGCCCCCAACTACAGAGGCGTACGATCTTGTTGTGTGTTATAACCAGTCCAGTGGGCCACTGGACCAGTAATTAAATTGTAAAAATATTTGTCAGCAAATATTACATCTCGATTTACTTCCTTCCTCATTTTGTTTATGTGAAAAATGTTTAAATTGTTGACGCTGTTGCTGCTAAAATACGATCATCATCACTGCCACCATCAGCATGAGCTTTTTTATGGGCTCAAATACTATGCTGTTGCCGCCTTTAGCCTATTGCTTAAATAAACATTAATTTTCGAAACATTTAGAAAAGACAAATACACACATCAACGATACGAATAACAGCAACAACAACAACCAGCAGCAGGCTACAGCATTAAGCATTAACAATGTTCAAGGCGGGCCAAACCAATAAAAACCAATTGTAAAGATTCAGTTTTAAATTGGGCTTGAAACGTGCGCATGCGCTGTTGCTCGTTAGCTGTGAATATTTGATCTAAATTTCTTTTGCTGTAACTGAATACCAAAAAAACAAAAAAAAAAAAAACAATTTAATTAATATGGATGCTGCACTTTCTACTACATTAATTTGTGCTTTAGTATTTTGGGGCATAACAAATGCCATCCCAATCGACACTGTATCGGATACAAATGAAACACCAGAACTGAATATAGATGAAACACAACATGCTGAAGTCACGGTGCATTCACAGGCTGAAGATGCCAACAGCATCAAATCGGGATTTAAGGTAATTTTGCTTTTACCGTTAAGTGGCTGCTTATATAACATTTATTTCGTTGCAGTTGTCATTATTGCCAGCACCATCAAAAACTGCTGAATCAGTTAACCTGGAGCATGAAGCGATACCATCGAAAATTCTCAGTGCTTATGACAATAGTCAACAGAAAATTGCAGATGTTGTTAATGTGAGTTTAATTACAACTACAATACTGCATCCATACCTGCATACATACCAGGTATACCATACATACATATTTATTTATTTATTATTTTTATTTATAGCCCGTACCAATATTGGATACCATTAGCGAACATGAGAAGTATGGCAATCATGGTGACATGTTTGATGGTATTTCACGTTCAATTGTAAATGGTTATGAAGCTTTTTCAAATTTACTCAATCTTTTTATAACGGTAAGTGGCAAATTAACATACATTAATAACATACATATACATACATATGTATATGTCCCTATAATGTGTGTCTCTAAGTACATACCATACATATGTATGGGCAAGTCTGATAGCCAAAATCATGCGTTGACGAAATTTGTTAAATATTTCGAATGAGGTTTTGTGACAATATCTTTGAAGAGAAAACATTTGCACATACATGCTCGTATGTTTGTTTGTCTATACTTAGTATGTGCATACAGTCGGGTCTGCATACACCAGGTGTACAAGTATGAATTTTTTTTTAAAGAAAATACACGTTTATTTAAGAAAAATGGTTATACATTTAATCTTCGAAGTAATGGCCATTGTTAGCTACACATTTTTCCCATCTCTCTGGCAATTTGTGAATGCCTCGCCAAAAGAACTGTTCGTTTTTTGAGTCAAACCAGTCATCGAGCCATGTTTTCACATGTTCGTACGAATCGAAGTGCTGCTCAGCAAGTGCGTGTACCATTTATGAAAATAAGTGGCAGTCAGATGGAGCCAAGTCTGGTGAATTAGCCGCATGGGGGAGGGATTCCCAGCTGTACGAATCTACCAATTCCCGAGTCTGTTTTGTTCGATGTGATGGTGCATTGTCATCAAGAAAATCACTTTGTGTTGCCTAGCATGATATTCTGGAAGTTTTTGGCACAAAGCACGGTTGAAATCGGCAAATTGTTGTTGGTTGCGTTGAGCAGTAACTGTTTCACCTGGTGTCAGAAGGTCAAACCAGATAACACCTCGCTGATCCCAGAAAACACAAACTCAGAGCATTGTTTTCTTTCCGAAGCGATTTGGCTTTGCTGTCGATTTGGCCGGTGTACCGGGCTAAACATACGATCGTTTACGTTTGGAATTCTCGTAATAGATCCATTTTTCATCACCAGTAACAATTCGATGAAGGTATGACTTTCTTTTGCACCTGGCGAGCAACATTTCATAGGTGGTTTCTCGATTTGCTTGCTGTCTTTCAGTCAATTCATGTGGCATCCATCTTTCCACCTTCCTACCTTCAAAATCAATCCCATGGCTTTTAAACGTTGAGAAATGCATTGTTGGGACACATTGTAATTGCAATTGTTCTGCAAGAAAATATGTTCTTGTATAAAACTTGATTGTTTATGAACTGAATATTGTTGTCAGAACTAAATGCGAAGAAATGGCGCAAATGATTTGGTTTGACAGAGCGTACAGTTTTACTTACCTAGCAACACAGAAATATCATTACCTGTTTCATTCTTGTACACCTGGTAGTGAACTAATTATTGCAAGGACTATTCATTCACACTATCCAGGTTGTCCACTATATCACAAACTTTTTTTTGTTGCTCAAAATACACATTTGTGTATGTAAAAGCAAGAGATAATTAAAATAAAATTGTAGGAAAAGAGAAATGTAGATATGTATGTGTGTATGCTTATTGAAAGAATTCGCGATTAGATGTTTGCTTTTTGCGTTCAGAAATTGTCGTTTGGAACGCTTTTTCGCATAGACGTCGCATTGCTAGTAAACCAGCATAATCAGTAGTGTTGGCCCAACCACATACTGTAGCTTTATCGAGACTTTCAATAGCTTCAGTAGGTTTTATAGGATTAGTGATCTGTATTTCGTGTTTGACGACCAACATCAGATTCTGCAATATTCTCAAATCTCAAAGTGGATCGATTCATCGTCGTCGATTGCATTCCATTTCTCAGTATCGATTTCAGTGTAGGTTTCCGAAAATTGATAGGGTAACAACTAAAGTACCAAGTAGACGTAAACAAAGGTCAATAAAATTACCTCCGGTATAAAAACTTGCAGTAAACTCTGTATGTCATGGACTTCTCTATATTTTTCCAACAGTATTTTTTGTCGAAGTAAGGACAAAGGAACATCATCGTCTTCATCTTCGCTTTGACTTGGCTCTGTTGCATTGAAGTATTCTAATAAAGGCTTCCCACATTGCGCTATTACATTTGCCTCCAGCTGATTTCAAGAAAGTATTAAAAATGATACAGCATATTTTAAAGTTAAAGTTTTTAAAAACTATTTGATTGATGTCATCCTTCCATACAGCAGATGTTCTTTGTAGTAAAGCTTAGAAATAGCTGATTTTGTAGCAATCTACAACAAAAGTATAATTTAGGGGAATACCATTTCTGATTCTTTTTTGTATTTTTTATTTGTTGCTTTCACTATTTGAAAGTTTTCGATTGTTCACAATTTAGAAAACTCCATGTAAAAATTTAGGTGTTCACTATATCGAAGTTTTCACTATACCCAGTCACAACTGTATATGCAAAACTATGAGGGCCTATGAAGATGAGGTCTGGTGCAGTAACCTCATAGTAACTTCCATATCGCTTCCACTTCTATTCTTCAAACATGTAATTCCAATTTTGGGGAAAATTTAGTTTTTTTCTTACATTGTATTGTATAAAATGACCTAAGAATCCAGATTGAAAATATGTTCTCAGTAAGGTGGTATGGGAAAAACAAAATGTTTAGAGTCAGTTCTTCAATCTTGTACCTTCACTTCAACACTAAAGTTTATGTTCAAACCTTCAGTTTATTTTGTTTTCTGCAAAATGCTACTTTTGGAGATTCGTGGTTGAATAATAGATAATAATTCTTCGCTATCCCCGATTATTACTTACAATGTTAACAACTACAACTGCAATTCTACAACTACTCCTAATTTCAACTCTTAATGTTGTTAATGTTTAAATTGAAACGTATTTTTATGGGTCAAGCCTTAAGCGGGAGATCTTGCCTTGTTTCATTTCTGTTTATGAAGATAACACAGGGCCTCACAGAATATATATTAAAATTCATTAAATCTTTCGATACCCCATTGGCATACTTCAAAAATCGCTCTTTTCAAAGCTTGGTATTCTTTTCTGATTTTTCCGAAAAAAGAGATTTAATAGTAAAAAGTTGCGAAACCCGCTTAAACATTTTTTTTTAATTTTCTGGAATTTTTTTCTATTCTTATTGATTTTGGCTTCTCCATTTGATCTTGTGGTAAGAAATATACTGGCATGAATTATCTTTTCATTAAAATTTAAATACTTTTGATAGGCATATCTTTTCTATTTATAGAGACTTGTATCATAACGTTTTTCAAATTTTTCCATATAAATTATAACTCCTTAGATCCTTAGTTTAGAGCACACACTTATAGTAGAAATCTTAGACTTGAATCCTAAACATTTTCAAATGTTACCACCTAAATTATAACTCCTTAGATCCTTAGTTTAGAGCACACACTTATAGTAGAAATCTTAGACTTGAATCCTAAACTTTTTCAAATGTTACAACTTAAATTATAACTCATTAGTTCCTTAGTTTAGAGCACACACATATCGTAGAAATCTCATGTTACGATTTTTATTTAATTATTTAATTTTTTAACAGAAACCCAAAGAACTGGCACGCTCCATATCGAAAGGAATTACAGCACAGCTTGATATTATCGGTGGTAAAATAGTGGGTCTCTGAAGAAGCAACTCTTCATTCTCACAAAAAATTGTTTTTAGTTAACTTGTAATTTTTATTATTTTTTTTTAATTTTATTTGTTTCAATAAATAATTTATTTTGTTAATACTTAACAATAGCATTTAATTAAATAAACTTATGACAAAGTTATGTATAGGTAGTAATATAAATACGAGTATAGTACGTATTTATAATTCTAATTGAATTGCTTAAGGAATGTTTTGATAAAATTGCAAAAATAAAATACTTTGCTGTCTAATAAATTTATGGTAACCCATATTCTTTGAGTATTTGGTAATATGAAAGTATGTATTGTAGTTAAATAAAATAAATTATTGATTAGAATTTCATACGACAATGTTTAAACAGGCAGTTTATGAATTTAATTCTACAGAATAGGGTGGAGTGAAAAATAAGCGTGTCATCATAGATAATTGGTAGTAGTTAATCTTGAATTCTTGATCTTCACGCGATCCTATCCAATATTAAATGGTTATTTTGATTATATAATCATACAAGTTTTTCGATGCTACAACCTATTCTAAAGGTTATCATAATCTGATGCTATGTACTTCACTCCTTGTATGTCACTTCGTCTAACGCGAATCTTAATCAAAAGATTCAGTTTATTTTCAACTTCTTTTCCATTTTCGTTTGTTTTATAGCTAATTTTTGGCACATTTTCGCAAAATAATTTTATATATAATATCTAAATTATAAATTTCTATATCGAAATTTCTATTCTTTAAAAAATATCTCTAATCGAATTAGTATTTTGTAGAATAAAATTATTTCAAATCAATTGAAATAACTAAAACTATAATTTGACCGAAAAAAAAAACTACCACTAAAGTCGACTTCAGTCCTCCCAACTACTCGTTCGTGTCTGAGGATCAATTGATGGTGAATACGATTTGTAAGTGTCGGATTCACGTTTATGCTTAACGGTACAAAATAGCAACATAGAAGTAATTAGGCCGAATAGCTGCGTAAAAGCAATTCCTAAACCAACAGCACCAATAACATTTAATTTGCCAGTGAACCAATTTTGCAGTGAATGTGCACAGCCTTTGTCCCACCAGAGCGATGGATTTTCAGATCTAGAGGAAAAACAAGTTAACACGAAACGAAGCTATACATATGGTACATCGATGATGACTCAACTAACCTGCCACAATCCACTCTTAAAATGCTATCACCAGAACCTTCGGTTAATATGCCACGATGATGCACATCATAGCTGGGCTTGCAACAGGATTCGGGTACCCAACGTTTACCACTCCATGATTGTATATCATACCAATCTTCATACGATGAGACACCACAGCATTCAAACTTATTTAAAGCAAAATTATTCTGTTAAACATTTCTTCAAATCGAATTTCTTCAAAACCTACCGAATGCTGTACATTATCCCAAATTGCTGCCACAGATGGTGCCACCAACGAACCACGATCTGTAACGTTGTAATGTCGCTCAATGCCAAATCGCAATTCATTAGCCAAGGTGCGTCCAAGACCGCCACGAAATAGAAATGCTATAGATCCAATGAGGAATTCGCTTAGGAAAAGCATCACAATGAGCAAGAAATACTGTAAAAAGAAATTGTCTTAAACGTAAACATATAAAATGTAAAAAAGGAGTATAGGAAAAACGGATCGCACTAATTTATTATACTGTTGATAAGAATGGAAGCGACTGATTACTTACCAGCACTAGCAAGCATCTTGATTGCGCCCACGCACCACAACAGCCCAAAAATGATATAACAAAACCGGTTATTCCAATACCCATGAATATTGTGTCCGCACTAAGTGCAGCATGATCTGGCAGCAGGGTTGCATATCCTTGATAAGATAAGCGTAGCCAAACACCAGCGCCTAAAAATGCACAACTGCAAAGCTGGAAAAAGTAAGCGGAAGTAGATTTCAAGTTCTTAGGATTCAGTTTAGTGGTAAATATTGTAAATAAACAAAGAAAAAAGGTATTATGTTCTTTTTTTTGTGTCTAGAACTTCCAGCTGATTTTAGGGCTCCTTTTTACTTTTACTTACTTTACTTTTAATGGCACAACAGCCCATGGAGGGCCTAGGCCGAGCTTTTCGCATCCACTCATGTTGTGCGTGTTATATTTGTACATGGAAGGAACCTACAGTTTAATGCCGAATCCGAACGGTGAAGTGAAAAGCTTTTCATAGCAATTTTTGCTCTTGTAGGTTTGTAATTGCCTGCCAAGAGGTGGTGCCGTATACTACTACTTTTTACTTTTTCTACTTTTTGATTTTGCCTGTGCCGAGATTCGAACCCCGGCCACTCTGCATAGCAGTCCAACGCACTACCACTACACCACAGCGACCACAGCGCTCCTTCTCTCTTTATTAGCTCCAGTATTCGTGCATGTCTATTCTTATTTCATATTTTAATTATATTAAGATTGTGGCTCATTAAAATTATTTAAATTTTAAGCTTCAAGGGCATATCGAATGCACGTCTGCTTATAAGGTGGGAGTAAAAGAATAAAATTATACTTATTTAAGTATTCTTGTTCTTCTGCTAAAGAGAGCCCCACCTACATGAGTAAGGAAGCACTTTCATTAAAATATTTTATAATTTCAAAGACCTTTTCAATTCACTAAATTGCATCTTTGCATATTTTGATGGAATTATGAGCACGCAAAGTTTTGAATAACTGCGACAACTTCATCATCAACATTATAAATACATAAGACAACAATGTAAGCATTGCACAATGGTGTCATCAATGAGACTTTTGTTTTTTTATACTCATGATTATTTCACGTTTTTCTATGGTTTAACTGAAAGAAAAGATCGGAAAACATCTTAATTTCCGTTGCAGACATGACAGCATACTACACATACATAAATATGCATGGTATCCATGTATGTTCGCATGAAGTTGAATAAACCAGCCGCCTCAACAATTAAAGCTAAATACATACATACATATGTACATAACTAACGATGATGGCGATGATGACAATGAATATGATGCTGACGGTTGGTGTGAAAGAAACTTTGCAGACACTTCGATGATAAGCTGCATGCAGTCGCAATGCAATACATTGTTGTACTACACATTTTGTTTTCAAACATTTCAGCTTTTACATAATAATAAACGTACACATTTACTTATATATACATTAATAAGTACCATATACTTAATATTAAATTACCCATAAAATAATGTTGAGCCAGCAAAAGGTCCTTCGTATACACGAGTATCCTGCATTTCCCATTTCGTATTTATATTAATGCTGCTGCAACAGAAAAAGAAATTATATTTCATATGTGTATCATCTGATCGTGATATATGAGTATTATGTAAATGATAACAAAGACATTAATAACAATTTCATTCGACACACGAATTTCAGTTCATATAGAAATATGTATGTATGTACTTGTGTGGTTTGGTTTTAGAAAATTACCATCCCCCGGCTCATAAATCTAGCTTTATTTAATTCATATTTTATATATTTTTATATATGCATATTTTTGCTCTAATCAAAATGACAACGTTATTTCCTTTAGGCCCAGCAGGAGGGTGATGCGCGTACCTTCACGCTTGATACTCATGAACACATTTTTTGATTTGAATTTAAACTACATATCACCGCAAAATTTAACTATATTATATATTACATAATTTATGTGGCACAGAGGTGACACTGTAATAAAATAGAATAAAATAAATAAAATACTGCCATTGTACATAACTGAATTTATGTTTGGATTTTGGCTTGATTGGCTTGAAATAGTTAGAATTAGAATTACTATGAAGCAAGAGCTGCATGATACAAGTACATATGGTATGTAGCAAATTTAGCTGTTGTACTTCTTATGTTATATAATACTTATATATATATCATAAGGGGTGAACCAGAAATTTAGAATTGTTGAATTTTTACGGAGACATTAAAAACCAACCAACAGTCTCCGATATCACTCAAATAAAGTTCAGTTTATTAAGCATTTTTTAAACTACAATTCACAAAAAAATTAATTCAAATATTATTAGCGGTTGCAAAATTGTTTAATATTTTTGTTAACTTTCTTAGTTAGAGACTGGACAGTACGTTTGGTGACTGCTGCATAGGCTTGATTCCATCGATTTCGGAATTCTACATCATTTTTAGAAACTTTCTTTGTTTTTCTTAGGGTTTGCTTCATTATCGCCCAATATCTTTCAATAGGCCGAAGTTCCGGACAGTTGGAAAGATTTGCTACAGTGGTCCCAGTGACAATATTTTCCTTATACCATTCCATTCTTGACCTGGAATAATGACTTGTGGCTAGGTCTGGCCAAAACTAAACGGTTCCTTTGTGCTGTCCAATAAATAGTAGAAGGCGTTTTTGCAGGCATTCTTCTATATAAATGCTGGAGTTAATTGTTCCTCTCGTAATGAACGCTTGTTCCATAGACCTCAGGTGCAAAGAGCTTGCCAAACCATGTAGCGTTTTGGAAATTTGGTATATTTTACTTCAGAGTATTTTCTGAGTGTTGCATCCCTACTCTTTGTTGGGAAATAGGCATTCCCAGGCAATTGGATGAAGTCCGCCTTACAGTAAGTCTCATCATCGAGAATAACGCTATAG
Source organism: Palloptera scutellata (assembly GCA_958295655.1). Classification (NCBI taxonomy): domain Eukaryota; kingdom Metazoa; phylum Arthropoda; class Insecta; order Diptera; family Pallopteridae; genus Palloptera; species Palloptera scutellata. The sequence continues at coordinate 145,751,946 of OY282449.1, forward strand.
AATTTGGTTAGGTAATTGTCATACAGCTTTCAGGCACTCATCTTCGATATTTTACCCTTTGTTGTGACCGACCGATCAGGTACTTTCTGCTATTTGTAGGTCGCATTACAGTTGATTGCGATGTACCAGCTGTAGCTACAACATCTCGAGTTGACCTCGTGGGATTAGTTTGATATGTACTAACAACCATTTTCAGCACTTCTGGGTTATTTGAACCCTGTTTTCTGCCTGACCCTTCGGTTCTGCAGATGGAGTTTTCCGCGTTATAGTTGTTTATGACGTTAGAAATCGTTGTTAAACTCGATGTAATCTCCAAATTGTTTGAGAAACTCCCAATCAAAAAAGATTCGCCCAATAAAAAGAATCAAAGCAAATAATACCCACTCACCAAGTTGGCTTTAGACAAAAACCCGGTACTGGGAAACAAGTGCACAGTATTGTATATGAAGTGCGAACAAAATTTGAGGGAAAGAAGTATTGCTCTGCTTGATTATCATAGATGTTGCTCAGGCGTTTGACAAGGTTTGGCATGAAGGCATCTTCTACAAAATTTATAACTACTACCCCAAAAATATCCATGTTATACTAAAAAGCTATATTTCAAACAGAATTGTCTGCTTTAAACACAAAAGCTACACTTCAAAAAGTTACCCAATTGCAGCTGGAGTCACACAAGGCAGTGTCCTTGGTACACACATCTACATTTGCTGATGGCACAGCAATTTTAAGAACCCATACTGATCCCACAAGAGCGACCAAATACCTACAGGATCGCCTTCAATTAATGACTAGCGACCTGGAGAATAAAAGTAAATGAATCAAAAAATGACCTCCTCTAATAAGAGGATTTTCTTATTCCCCAAAAAGATAGTCTTACCTAACTATCTCAGCAAGCACATTGATAAAAGATTGACCTAGCAATTTTAATCAAAAAAGACCCTATCAAAAATAAAAGCATCAAAACTACACTGGTAGTTAAATAAAGACTCCAAGCTGACCTGGTAAAAGCTGAACTGCTTCTCTATAAAGTGTTTGTTAAACCTACATATTTGGATGTATAACATTCAACTATGGGAAATTGGACAGGACACAATCCATGGGGCCAACATATGACCACCATCGGCATCACCGAGGACCCGACCTGCACATCTTGTCTGGAGGAGGTGGACAGCACAGAACATTTTCTCTGCACATGTCACGCGTTTGCCAGAACGAGATAGCGCATTTTGGGTTTCGATGTCACAGGAATGGACAAAGTTTACTCCTTCCCCTTCTGCGATCTTCTGAGATTTGTGAGAGAATCCGGAAAATTTGCGGAAGAGAACGTAGTCCCCCTATAATCTCTTTTTCAACTTTTACGCTCTCTTTCTCTAACCCCTTACTTGCTGTCACCCTTTCTTCTTTTCCTAGGCCTTAAGTAAAATGGGCATAGCCTGAGTGCTTGAGGAACTGTCCTGCACTCGTAGGTTAGGTTCTCGGCCTTCTTCACATCCATCCATCCATGGGAAATTGCGTCGTCATCAAACGTGGAAAAACTTCAATGAATGCAATCCAAAATGCTCAGAACCCTCACAGGAACTTCATTTTATATACATAAGAAATAAAGACCTAAATATGCCTATGGTTGCTGATGAAATATACAAATTTTGTGAAAAATATACTCGGAAATTGAAGACACCTCCTAATAGACTGGCAAGAAGCTTACTGCAACGGCAATACCCGCAAGTGGTTAAAAAGTAAAGATATCATAGATCTTGGTATAAAATAAATTGGCACAATAAGTCTGGATGTATACTGAGCAGGAAGGAGGCTAAACATTATTTATTCACCAGAAGTAATTTTTACCTATATTTCTTTCTTGTTCGGTGTAAGTTCAGTGTACTAAAATCTCCACGAGAGCTTTTTACCCTTTTAATAAAGCACTAAACCAGATTTAAGATTTGAAAAACTTATTGTTTCTTATACATTGTTTCTAAGCATATGTACCCATGTACGTAAACGATAAAAAATGTATCTGGAAGAACATCTACCATGAACATACCAATAGAATAGAGTCACACAAGCCGCTTGTCGCCGATATTCCAAAGAGTCATTAGAGTTGGAATCCCTACTATCTCGTATAAGCTTTATCGCTAGGTCTTGGATACGGTCAAAGAACTCCAGTTGCATTCGTGTAGCTTCTGCCCACAGGAACAAAAAGAGCGGTTATAAGAGGTGGAACAAATCGCGAAACATTTTACATTAATTCCCTAGTTGGGTAATAGAAAAGAACATTGTCTGAAGTTATTAAAAAAATCATTTTATATTTAAATTTTAAAATATAATAATCAATTTATCCGGGAGGAAAGAAACAATTGAGTAAAATCATCACCACAGCAGTAAAAGCTGAAAACTCCATTTTACTTCAAACACAGGGTTGCTAAGTATTACAAAAACAAAAGCATAGTCAGATGTTGCCATAAATTATTTATTTTATATTTTTGAGTACAGCGCAGCACATAATTATTTACCAAAAATTGTTTTGTTGTGTAGCAAGCAAATAAGTAGGCAAATATGTTTTTCAAAAGACAACATTTTATAGACACAACGACATTTGTCTTAAGAAAATGTCGTCTCGTCTAGAAGCAGCTTAAATAGTGCCATATTTTACTTTGGATGTGTTTTATTTGCCGGTTTCTCAAATATTTTAAAAATTGTATAGAAATATAGAAACTAAATAAGGGAGTTTAAAACGTTTGCAGTTGTTTACCGCAACACAGCTGGAATATGACAATTCTATCATTTGGACACTCTCCACGATATCTGAAGGGGAATACTTTTCCCCAAGAACAGTTTGCGACTTGCTCTAACTTTTCTCTACAAAATTAAGCGAAAGGAGGCTTTGTAGTGGACAAAACATTTATAACAAATAAAATGTCTTTATGAACTATAGCGAGGAGCTGGAATTAATCCAATCGCCGGTTCGTAAGAAGTTTGTGGTCGCTGTGGCGTAGTAGTGCATTGGAATGTTACGCAGAGTGTCCGGGGTTCGAATCTTGGCACAGGCAAAATCAAAAGGTAGAAGAAAAAGAAAACAATTTTTCTACACAGCACCATCTCTTTGGCAGGCAATGGTACATTTTCGTTGTCCTTCCTATCCCTTTCGATGGCGCTACATGCGGTCATAGTCGACATTGAAACTGAAGTTTATTGTGGTAAAGTCATAACATTTGCCACAATGGCTGTCTATCGCTTTATTGGTGTCCTGTGATTGCATTCCCTTTCCCATTGTCCTCTTTCCTTCCTCCTACCTATCAATCTTATTTTCAATCAACACAATGCTCTGCACCCTGCGTGTTGGCTGTGAAATAGAAAAACAAGCAAACGCAAAATTAACACTTTAGAACACTTCTTTTATTTTTACCATTTTAGAAGAATCCCAAAAAATTCTTAAAGTGAAACATATTTTATTTACCCTGATTAGTATTTTTCAAATAATTAGAACAAAATCTCACAATTAAACACAAACTTTCAACTGTGCGAAGTAATATTCTTTAAAGTAGGTAATTTTTATTTTTTTTGTTTTTCAAATTATACTAAAATTAGCTAAACATTTCTTTAGGCCCGCGTTAAAAATATTTATTTCTTCGTTTTTGCTTTTGTTGCTTTTCGAAATGTGTTAAATAGCTTGTAAATTTTACAAGCGCTCATTAGTTTATTATTTAATTTAAAGTGTTATGTTGAGGTGTTAATTTCCCGCAATCATTTAATAGTTTGTTTTTCTGTTGTTTTCTAAATATTCAAGCTTCATATGAAATATAATTTATGTACTTTAAAGAGCGGAGAAAACACATACTTTCATCAAACAAATATGTACATAAAATAAATAAGAGAATTCGTAAATATTAATAAATATGTAAGTTAACGCTGATTTTAATTTTTGGGCTCACTTGATTACAAGTTCAAATGTAGTAAGTTTTACTAGAATAAAAAGCACTAGAAAAAACGTATAAAGAATAATTATGCAAGTTTATGCCAGCATTAAAAATTTCACTATGAAAAATGTATGAGAAAATTTATAACCAACCATCAAACAAACAAACAAATGCTTATTTTCTAATTTAACTCAATAACATTTAGAATAATGGCATTTTAATGCTGTAAATTTCAATTTACAAAAATTTGAGTACATAAGTACCGACTCGTATACTACATAAGTATAATCTAATAAAGGGTGATTTGTTTGCTACTTGGTTTTTGACGTTTATATATCTGACAGTTCACGCGTGATTCTTGACATGTGTCAAAGTAAAAAATGCTCAGTTTAGTTTGCCATTTCATCATGAATAGACTTACGCCTGAATAACGTTTGCAAATAATTGAAATTTATTATCAAAATTCGTGCTCGGTGAAAAATGTGTTTATCGCAAAATTGTCTTCAGCGACGAGGATCATTTTTGGCCCAATGGATACGTGAATAAGCAGAATTGCCGTAGTTAGGGTGAAGACCAACCAGCGGAAATTCAGCAGCTACCAATGCATCCTAAAAAATGCGCTGTTTGGCGGTTTATGGGCAGGCGGCATCATTGGGCCGTACTTCTGCAAAGACGATGAAGGTCGCAACGTTACGGTCAATGGAGAAAGGTACCGTTCGATGATAACAAACTTTTTTTTTGCAAAAATTGGTCTCGGCCGACATATGGTTCCAACAGGACGGTGCGATATGCCACATGCCACACTGCACGCGAGACCATTGAGAAGCGAATTTGATGTGCAGTTTATCTCACGTTTTGGTGCAGTAAATTGGCCACCAAGATCGTGTGATTTGACGCCGTTAAACTATTTTTTGTGGGGCTATGTTAAGTGTCTTGTCTTTAGGGACGAGCCAAACACGATTGCTGCTTTAAAGCCAACATTGAACGCGTCATTGTTCATTGGTGAGATTCCGGTCGAAATGTGTGAAAAAGTGTGCTAAATTTGGACCTTCAGAATGGACCACTTGAAGCGTAGCCGCGGGCAACTTTTAAGTGAAATTATCTTTAAAAGGTAAATGGCTCGAATTGATTTATCGATCAAAATAAAAATTTCATTCACTTGTGTAAAATTTCTGTGTTGTTTTTGAATTTTCAAAAACCAATCTCTTAAAAAATCACCCTTTACTATGTACGAATACTACTACTGCAAGTAGTGCATATGTATATAGAATTTCTTTCTTTTTTTAATAACAACAACAACAACCACTACACAGATTATAATAATAATAATAATAATGTTGATGATGAATACTAGTAAATGTGATTGCCTGGAGAAAGATAGAGAACGAGCATCGTAGTAATTTTCATTGTAGTAACTTAGTAGTAGTAGTTATGTTTTTTTTTTTGTGCATAATTCTTTGCTTTTCACTCTTATTCACTCTTATTATTATTATTTGTCGTTTTTTATTATTACTTGCTGTTGCTGTTGATTTACTACTGGCACGTCCGAAGTACACAATTTCATTAATTATATTTAAAGGAAAAAAAGAAAACAAGAAATTGCGCTTAAAAAACCAAAGCAGCAAACAAAATCACAACGGGATGGCATCTTCAGTTTAACCGGTTAAAAAGCATTAATATCACAGATTTTTATTTCATTTTATTTAAGAGTGTAGTGTCGCGCAATTTAAACTGCAAAAAAAGACACTTGTCGTTTAACTTAACTTGCTTACACTTCTCCTTCTACTTGTTCTGTTTAGTAGCCTCTATGTCTACATATTGTGTGTATGTAAAGTACTGAGTATATACTTATATATACATATGTATGTATGTACATTCCAGTGCTTGTAATTGCAGCAGATATAATCGTAACTAATTCTTTTTATTTTCTACTTTTAATCGTAACTTATTTTATGAAATTTTTATTTTGATATAGCCTGTAGTTGTAAAAATTTCCATTTATATTTAATTGTTATTATTGTATTACTAACGTACTTACTATATATTTATATATATATTTTTTGTCCAGTCTTCTTTTCTTTTCTTCTCAATATTAAATTTTCTCTTTTTTGTACCTTTCTACTTCGGTCTTCGTTATGGAATTCAAATTTCAATTGCGTATGCGAAACATTTTTTAAAGTAGTTACAGGCTAGTTAACTTCAGTGTCGTTTTGGGGTTAGGTAGTTGAAAAATATGCAAGAGTAGTTGAAATAGAATAGATCTCATTAGACTACTGGTGTAGCCATAACTTAAATGTTCATTTGGTTTAAGTTAATTTTTTCTAATCCTGGCAACCCTAGCCAGTTCGATTTTCCTACCGTTAAGTTTGGAGAGAATATGTACTTGACTTCGGCTATCCGTTCTCTTTCTCTCTCTCTTGTACGAATAAGGATAGAGACAACACTTTTTTTTCTAAGTTCGGAAAATAAAATGTTGAATAAAAATTAAATCTTTATGGTACACAGTTAAAGGAATGAAAAAAAAATTGTTCGGTAGTTAAAATCATTCAGTTACTAACTATCAATAGCTGAAATTACTCGATAGTTCCCATTACTATCTAATACCCTACCAACTACACCATGGCGATGACAGTTGTTCAAGTGGGTAAACCCCATACCAATGTCGACGAAAATAGCTATAAATAATATAATGGTTTATTATAAAGAGTATTTGGAATGAAAAACATACCTAACTTTGTTCTACTTGTTCTGATTGAAACGATCCTGTAACTTCTTCTTTTGCTACTTCTTCTTCTTCTGCTCTCAATTGAACTTGATTAGCTTTGGCAACCAGTATTTAATTTCTGGTTTTAGCCGTAAGGCATGACAAAACATTGGCATAAAGTAAATGCAATAACTAAAATACTAAAGTATGTTCGCTAAATATCGGCACCAAATTAAATACTTTTGTATATGTGACTCCAAATTAAATGGAGTCATCAAAAAACCCACCATAAGGAGTTTGTAATCGTAGATATAAGTAAAAGCTGACCGGTAAATGACCGATATCTGGTTCGACACAATATCAGTGTTGTCACACCATAAGTTATCTTCTTTAGTAACCGAGTCAATGCTGGTTAGGCTGCTCTTGCCTCTGAATATACAACCACAATTTTTACACTTCTCTATTTGTCCACTACTTGTGCACACAAAAATATTTAGGTTCATGACAGAGATTGGTGTTGGGCTGTTCGCAGTTCAAAACAAAATAGTAGAAAAAAGAACAATTTTCCACACGAAATTGTCCATGAAAATCTTTTCAATTCGCCGTTCCGATTCAGCTTCAAACTGTAGGTCTTTTCCATTCGTAGACAAATCTGTGGCCCTTTAACAGAACAACCTCTTCTACATACGAGGTTTGAATTTCTCTTTTGAATTGTATGTGCTTTTGCTTTTTCTCTCTCGGCATATCTAGTCTTTTTAATTCAAAAGTTAAAAATTTCTAGTAGTAAAAATACTAGAAATTTAGAGACAAATGCAGAAGACTCTCATCAAATTTAAAAGAAGAAAAAAGTTTTTTTTTGGCATAAGGCCTTCCATGTCATTAAACGAAAAGAAGAACAAGAAAGACAAAAAAGAGATTTACTATAATTTTTCAAATTTTTTTGTATTTGTTTCTTCTCTTTTCTTTCAAAATGCTCACTATTTTTTGACACATAATAGAAATTTTCACAACAGCTCATCTATGGCCCAGGCCGAGCTTTTCGCATCCACCCATTTTGTTCGTGTTAAATTTTGTACATGAATTTAAGTGTTGTGCCGAATCCGAACGGCTAAATGAAAGGTTTTTCTTAGGTAATTTTTACTCTTGTACGTTTGCCATTGCCAGCCAATCAAAACTACTTTTTGATTTTTCCTGTGCCGAGGTTTGAACCCCGGACACTATCTCTTCCTAGCATGCCAACGAGCTACCAGTTACACCATATCGGCCACTTGAATTTAGAAATCTATAAGTGCACGGCTGAAGTTTTATGCTTTCACCTTATATTGCCTGCATAAAAAGAAAAGATACTAGTTGATGCTTAGTTAGTGTTGCTTGCTAGAGTTAGAGTTACTAGAAATATAATCTAAAGTGAAATGAAGAAGAAAGATTTTATGTTGCTATTTGCATTGCAAGGGAAAATTGGAAAATTTATTGACCTCATTTGTTAAATTTTTATTTTGATATTTTCTTTGATGTTTCTTGTTTTGCAGCAAATGTTTGTGTCATATTTCACATGTATACCTAAGTAGTTTTGGGCACGCACGACAACAAACATTTCCAACGACAATTACTGTCACCTGTCGCAAAATTAATAATAAAAAAATAAATAAATAAAAAAAAAGCAAGACAATGAAATAAATTTCGTTTGCATCTCTGCATTTTTACAAATTCCATTAGATAAGAGCAGTATAGTAAATATTTATGCTACAGTACATACACACCTGGACAAAATAATAGGTGTAAACACAAAACTTTTTGAAATGAACGAACAAAATTAATTGGCATGGTCTACAATCAAAAGGTAAATTTGGAAGTTTGGTGGCACTGTTTTGGAATGAAATGGGGGAATCCCCGCAACAAAAGTTCTTCTCGGTAAATATTGCGGCTTGCTTATTTGTTCAACCTTCAAATTGATCTGGACAATAAAATAGGTGTGTTCTGGTAAAAATTAAAAGAGAATAAATTTAAAGGGTTTTTTAGTTCCAGAAGGTAAGATTTCGATGAAAGTGAACTAAATAAAGTTTTAATTATAATTTTTAAAAATATTAGATGGGTCTTGCAGATCATTGCAGTACAGAGGAGAGAGGACTTGTTCATCAGCCCCGAGACAAAGGAAGAACCTACAAATCCATTGCCAGATCGATGGGACGGTCTCAGAATTTCGTTACAAATGCTCTCAAGCCAGAAAAAGCTATTGAAACGCGTGGAGCACCTAAAAAAACTTCATTAGTGACCGACAATCGTATCGTTACATTACTTAGCTAAACGCGACCCGTTTAAGTTGTCCAGAACAATTACAAGCGAAATGGGGAATGTTGTATCATCTCGAACCATTCCAAGACAATTAGTAAGCAAATCTACCCGGTAGGATTGTTTGCAAAATGCCTCTGCTTAGAACTGCAAAAATTTTGCATTAGTTCATAAAACATGGTGCGGTTCACAGGGAGAAAAAAAATGGCGCAATATTCTATGGAGCGATGAAACAAAATTAAATTTGTTTGGTAACGATGCAGAAAGAAACATTCGTCGCCCGGAAAGCCAAGAATTCGACGTCCGGTTCACAAAGAAAACAGTGAAGCACGGAGGTGGCAGCTTAATGGTATGGGGCTGTTTTTCTTGGTAAGGTATTGGTTCGATACATCAAATTAATGGCGTTATGGATAGATTCGTGTATAAGGATTTGTTGAAAACGGTAATGTTACCATATGCCGAGGATAATATGCCGCTTTTATAGAAATTTCAGCAGGACTACATATGATCCTAAACAATCATCGCGAGTTGTCAAAGTATGGTTCCAAAAGCATAATGTAGACGTCCTTGAGTGGCCAAGGCAATCCCCAGATCTAAATCCTATTGAGAACCTCTGGGGAGAATTTAAACGCCAAAACAAAACGCAGTTATGAGAAAATATTCAAAAAATTTGGTACAACATTCCTTTAGAAACTTGTCGGAAGTTGATATCGTCAATGCCCCGAAGAATCGAAAAAGTCATCAAGAATAATGGTGGATATTCTGGGTATTAATGCGTTCTTACTAATTCAGTAAAATACGGGAAATACGGGACCATTACTAGCAAAATTTCAATATTTATTCCTAAGTTTTTTGTGCACACCTATTATTCTGTCCAATCGAAAATGTGTGTCTTTTATGAATTAACCAAAATTTAAGTTATTTTTTAGAGTTTTTAAAACCTTTTATGTGTGGTTATAACGCGGAAGTATTTTTATGTTGAAAACTAACTTATTTTTTGAAGTATAATCAAAAATATATGAAAGCCAAGCTTTTTTGAAAAAAAATATGTTCACACCTATTCTTTTGTCCAGGTGTGTATATGTGAGTGAGTGTGTGTGTGTGTGTGTGTGTGTGTGTATGAACATATGTGAGATATGTGAGATATTTGTGGCATAATTGCATGCTTCTGCAGCTGTTATTCTAGCAGATATAAATAAATAAAAACAAATAGGCGCATCCGCCTAAGCATTTCCGTTCATTTAAAAAATTCATATTAAAAAATTGAATCACATGAGTTTTTTTCATCATCATTTTAATAAATTTCAGTAACATGTTTCGCACAATTTTTCCATCACCATTAGTGTTTTTCGTGAGACTTTTTAAATAGTTTTTAGTTTTTAATTTAATACATTATTTTTTAAAATGTTTCTGCAAATACTTTTTATTTGTCTTATATTTATCCAGCTACTATAAGCCGCATTCAATTTACTTATGTTTTATTTGATTGATTTAATTTTTGTATATGTATATCAAAAAAAGATTTATTTAATACAAAATAAAAAACACATTTCAAAATTAATAAATTATTTTAAATTGAAATATTTTTTAAAAATATACATAATAAGAGAGATAATTGTTTTTGCTAAAAACTAGATTCTGCTCATTTAAATATTATATGGTATTTATGTATTAAATATTACTTGCAGTTTTTATTTTATTAATTGCACTATTCTTATTTTTACAATTTATGTATTTTGCTGAAGAAGTATTTTTTTAGATACAACTTAAAAAATAGCACTCGGTTTCCACTTAATTAACCTTGATTTTAAATTAGCATTACTTAAAAAAAAAAATAATAATCATTGTAAATTAACTAAATCTGAATCTGTTTCACTTCATACCTTAAATAAATAAAAATCAGATTATTATATGGAAAAAAAAAGAATAGAAAACAAATGCAATAATTCGGTCAATTTCAAAATTAGAATAATTTTTTGTATCGTTTTCTTTTTTTGTTTTGTAACTTTACATTCAACGCGCGTTTTTCTTTAATTTATTTATTTATTCTTTTGCAACTTTTTCCACAAGCAAATAGTTCTGTGCGCTTCAAGCGTTGAATTTAAACTGAATGCGCATAAATTCTTTGCATTTAAAAATAGTATAATAAAATAAAAGAAAGAGAAAAGCAGCCACGGCCGTCATCTCGTCAAAAACAACAAACGTACCGTACCTACTTTGAGCTACAATCTGCATGCACTGATAGTTCATTCATACTTACATACAATCGGACTCTGTTGTTGTTCCTACTTATTGCAGACAGCACAAGCGCTGAGTAGTGACGCTGCCAATGAGTGGGAATTTTAGTTATTTATTTATTTTGTTTTTTTTTTTTTCATTATTTGTTGCATGTTCCTCATAGAATTCACAAAATATGTTCGATTGTCGTGCGATGCAACATTTATACCGTAATATTTTCAAACACAAAACAAGCTTAGAAATACAGATAGATGGCAGTGCATAGACAGTGCATTATCATTGTAATCTTCATTTTATTCTTAGGCTGTGGTTATATTCAAATTTTACTCGGCGAACACCATGCAATTGTTGTTGCCCGAACACAAAAAAAGAGCTTTTACTCCCTCTCACACCGAACACGATATGCTGGTTGAAATGTACACCGAGCACGCCGAGTATTCAGGGTGTCACTGAGTTATTCTACAAAAAAAGACCAAAAATGTATGTAAAATTGAAGGAAAACATGCAAACCTGTACATCATTATTTTCATATGCAGAAAAGCGAAGTTGCGAATGTTTTTAGTTTTTAAAAGTGAATATTAAATATATTATTCATAAAACTATTGAAGAAAAATCATATTATTTCCATAATTTTTCAATTATATTATTAATTTCACGCTCCATATTAATAAAATCGTTTGAAGTTTTTTTGGTATACCATTTAGTGTTGCCGTTGCGACCAATATAGTATTGCAAAAGAAATTGAATTTCGACAAAAAGCAACTCTGTAACGAACACCAATGTAACCACTACACCCAGCACGAGAGTAAAATTTGATGTGTTCGTCGAACAGCGAACACCAGTATAACCACCAGCTTAGGTCTGGTTATACTCGTATTTGGTAAAACGAACACCATGACGTTGTTGTTGCACCGAACACGAAGAGAGAGCTTTTATTCACTCTCACAACGAACACGAAATACTAGGTGAAACGAACATCGAACACGCCGAGCATTCAGGGTGACAATGCGTTATTTTACCAAAAATGGAACAAAAATTTATGTAAAATAGTATGTACATTGCTTTCATTTGCAGAAAAGACTGCGAAAAATTTTATTTTTCTTTATATTGTAAAACTATGAAATGTATTTATATATAAATTTAGCGCTATTCACGATGTGATGCAAATGGTCCTAACTTTATTAACTTTACTCTCCATCCTGATAAAATTGTTTAAAGTTTGTTTCTATACCATTTAGTGTTGCCATTACACACAAATTGGTATTATCAAAAACTGCAATTCGACCAAAAGCCACTTTTGAAACAAGCTTAATGTAACCAGCAAATCGAACACGAAAGGAAAATGTGATGTGTTCGCCGAACAGCGAACACCAACATATAACCACAGTCTTTACGTAAATATTTTCGTTTTGACTTAATTAGTTTTTGCAAAACTTTTCCATTCTCTCATTAAAGTTGTATTCCAACATGTTTGATAGCTTGTTGAACATTTTTCAACACATATTTTGTTTCAAGCTTTAAATACAAGTAGCTTTTAATAATAGCTTCAGCTTTTAATTGAATATAATAATTCACCATAATTCAGATAACATTGTTAACGATGCGTAGTCGGACCAGTGACTGCCAAAGAAATTTACGAGTTCTTGAATTAAAAATAGTCAGATCCGGTTTGCGATTTGTTAAATAACAAACCGCTTCGCTTTTCAACTTTTTATCTGATAATATAATATAACAAAGCAATAACAATTTTCGAGATAAAAGAAATACGAATAATGTCAAATAAATTGAGCTTCACAATTTATAAGCAACCAAGTATTTGGTTTATGCTGGCAATAGAAAAAAGTTTGTCAAGTTCCAACGAAAACATTACTTGATGATAAGGACGAGAAAAAGTAAATGGTTTACTTGCGATCGGATGAAACTGTATACTTAAAATTTTATTACTCATCATTTTAATTAAACGAGCATTCATTACTAAATTAAAGCTACTATGTACAATAGCTTCTAGTGCATTTGGAATACTTAAGTACGACGAGTTTTGTACAAAATTTCTGCTATTCATATTTGTTTTCTTGATTGTGTGCTTGTGGTAGGTTAAACGCCTATAGACCATTCCATAAATTGCCGTTACTGAGTTTTAATTTTATTCACCTCTTCATTAATGCAAAGCTTCTCTTTTCCATCTTTGTTAATATGAAAAAAAAAAAAAAAAACCATAAGATATCACAACATATCAACTCAAGTTGATCAATTTATTACAACACCCTCTTAAATTATGTAAAGAAAAGTAAAAAAAAAGTTCCATGAACAAACTTAACACTACTGCATTATATATCCGCCCTGCTATCCACCTCACCTCTTCATTTATCTTTTCGCAACTTTTGACTTGACAGCTCAATTGCATCCAACCACAATTTCAACTCTTCTGGCATTTCAGGACGCTTCGACGCTTCGGGATATGTTTTCAAAATGTCCATAACATTACAATTGGTAATGCATTGCTTAGACATGGCAACAGCGCGTACAAACCCATCAGCAAGTGTGACAAACTGCTGCTCCAAATAGATAGCCTTGTCATCCCACCAAATCAATTTCGTTTGAATTTTATATGGATGGAAAATGGGAATGGTGCGACGATAGCGTACACTTGAAGCACCTTGGACGGCGCCGCCATTACGTTTCTTCACCTGCTCGTACAGGCCGGTCAGTGCATAGAAGTGGAAACGAGCAAAGTCTAGTTCACGCAAATAGCGGGCATTATTCATGTGACGTATGAAAATGTCGACGTCCTGTGATGTGCAGAGGCCTAGAAAAGAGCGTGAGTGAAATGATGAAACGGAAATGTGGTTCAAATATTTAGTTACAAACCATAAATGCTGGTGGTATCGGTGACTTTGCGTTTGCTCTGGAATAAACGCCCCGCAAGTACGGTAAAGACACAGCGTATGAAATAGTTGACATCCCAAATGATGTACAAAATTAAAGCAAATACCAGGAATGACATTGTTTCTGTAAATAAAAATCAACGGTAAAGGAGTATTTACTATTTTTAATTTTTAATTACCAAATTAAAAGAGGTGATATGTATTGACATGATATGATTATATAATTGTATATAATTTGATAGTTTACTACAAGATACAAAAACATCTCAGTTGATTAATAAGAAACCGTTGAAACCATCGAACTTTACATAAGCAAGCGAAATTTTTCGCGAACATTTTCCGTTTGACTATTACCAAATGTTACCTGTTGTTATTGTTGCACTCATAAATATTGATCTGATGTTTTATTTAATTTAAATATTTTTCGCTAATATTTTCTTTCCACTGCTTTAGATTTACATACATTTTAATGTAGGTTTATTTTATATTTTGTTTTGTATAATACTAACGTAAGCTCGTTTTGACTTTTGGCCTCAAAACACACTCAACTAAACACCGATTCACACCTACTTCCGAGTACACTCACCTTTTTTCAGTTAATACGTCCACGCTGCACCGCTTACTAAACGAAATTGCTTTGCTGTCTTCGCTTGTGAGACCAATATAAACATTTCTTCTTTTCGCTTGAAATGATAAAAAGAAACTCATCGTATAAAACGAAAAGCGCGGAAGCACCAAAGAGAAGAGCAAATGCAATGTTCACTAGCCGACGTATTGTTGGTAAATTGTTAATGTTGAGTTCATGTTTGTACAACAGCATATCCACCAAAAGTGCTATTGAGCTTTCTTCAATTCGATGAAGAAAGCTCACGCATACCACCATAAAGCGACGCTTTGCTGTCTTCGACCCTTATGGTGATGTGAGTGAGAATTATTTCTAAGAGCGATCTTCACACACTCTACAATAGATGTTTAATTCAGAAGTGAATTATTTAAAGGAAAGATTGAAAATTAAACGCTGAGAATTCGTATTTAATATTTAACAACATTTACAAATTTATTGGAATGAAAATTAGAATTTTTAGAATTACAAGAAATATATTGAAGAGCCCAACCGACCGGTGTGAAAGTGTTCTAGAGAAGAACTAAGAGAAAGCAATAGCAAGAAAATAAATAGAACGAAAAGAAATAAGGATAGAGAAAATGAATAGGACATAAAAAGTGCATTAAAGTTCAAAATAACATATGTATATTATATAAAATTTTATATTGAAAATAGTAAATATGAAATTTAGTAAAGCTTGGGCCAACATCCAATCGCTATCTAAGATAAGTAATCTAACCGTCTCACAGCGGCCGATTTTCGACATTTAGGAGGACTTAAATTAATTAACTTGATCGAAATTGGAGTCATTTTCATATGAAATTGAGTCGGTGAACTCAAAGTTGATAGCTATTTTTTAATATTTTTAGAAGTTTTCCGGCTAAGCCTATTTACTGTATATTCTATCTTCAGGATTATTCTACTAAATATTTTCATTTGTAAATCTTCGTTGGAAATTAGGGCGACCTGATTGCACCCGGTCAAATGGCGCGCGCATAGCAGAGGCGACGGGCGAAGCTTTATCAACGCAGCCCAGACCGATCATCGGTTGTAGCGCCAGCTAAGTAAGTAATTTCATTTGAAATACGCCATCAACTAATAAAATTCTGTTATTGAGTAAGCTGCTGGTTATACTGGTGTTCACTGTTCGACGAACACATCAAATTTTACTCTCGTGCTGGGTGTAGTGGTTACATTGGTGTTCGTTACAGAGTTACTTTTTGTCGAAATTCAGTTCTTTTTGTAATACTATATTAGTCGCAACGGCAACACTAAATGGTATACCAAAAAACTTCAAACGATTTTATTAATATGGAGCGTGAAATTAATAATATAATTGAAAAATTATGAAAATAATATGATTTTTCTTCAATAGTTTTATGAATAATATATTTAATATTCACTTTTAAAAACTAAAAAAATTCGCAACTTCGCTTTTTTGCATATGAAAATAATGATGTACAGGTTTGAACGTTTTCCTTCTATTTTACATACATTTTTGTTCTTTTTTTTGAAGAAATACTCATTGACACCCTGAATGCTCGGCGTGCTCGATGTACATTTCAACCAGCATATCGTGTTCGGTGTGAGAATGAGTAAAAGCTCTTTTTTCGTGTTCGGGCAACAACAAATTGCATGGTGTTTGCCGAGTAAAATTTGAATATAACCACTGCTTAAGTAATTGAAAACGAAAGTTTAACTATGCTGTTTTAATCTTTTTTTTGTAAATATGTATGTTAGTAATTTTAATTTATTAAGAGCGTTTAAAATTAAAAAATAAAAATAAACAGAAAGCAAAAAGAATATAAATTTGTTTAATATACATTTGAATATACATATTAATGATAAAAAAAACAACAAAAAGAATATAATTATTGTAAATATATAAAAGTCCAAAACTGTTGGACGTGAAACGTGCGTAAATTCTTTATAACTCGATCGGATGATATTAATTACTATCTTTTCTTCTTCACGAAATTTTTTGAATTCTTTTTGTTGAGATTTTGCTCGGATAGTTCACCAATAGGCATGGGAAAAGTATTTATTACATCCGCACCATGCAACAAATTTTTGTGAACGCCATCAGGCATTTGAAACCAAGGATATGCTTCCCCAAAAAATTTTAACAGTATTGTCGTAGTTTTGAAAATTTATTTGAAATACACTTGACAACGTTGTCAAAATCAAAATAGTAGAGAAACATGCTATCAACTCAACTTCGATTCCAAGAATTTCAGCAGCCTTTAAAAATTTTCGGACATTATTCCCATTGTTTGTGTTGCCTCCACCTTGTTTCGGAAAATCAACTAATAATCTCAGTTCAGATCTTAGTTTATTCTTTAATAAAATTGTTTTTCCTTGTTCTGCTTCATCCGCCTCAATCTTCTGGCCTCAATGTTATCGAGCATTTATGGGACCATTTGAAGAAACAGATTAAGAAAAGGCGTGTAACGTCAAAATTAAATGTAAAGGCTGTTATAATTGATAAATTTTAAAAAAATATCACCAAAAACTACTCGAATCTTAGCCGTCTCGTCTATCAGAGGTTATTAAGGCCAAAGGAGGATATACAAAATACTAAATATTTGTTAAGTTATTATCTAAGAGCTTATGTGACACTTCCATTTAATGAAATTGGATTTTTTGTTTTTGTTTATCGTTTTACTTTGAATGAATTGTTTTGTTTATTTTTCCCAAGTTTTAAATAATAAATTAAATAAAAATGCATCAAAAGAACTTTCAAATTTTAATTATTGTATTGGAAAATCGAGATGTGATAGTTCACTTCTGTGGCTAAGTGTACTATAGGGTTCCTTTTTTAGAAATGTGGTTTTCAATCTGGCAATAATTTTTTCGGAGTTGATCTTTTTGACAGCTGTCACTTGATTTATGCTTAGTTTGGTTTGCCATTTCATAATGAATAGATTTACTCCTGAACAATGTTTGCAAATTATTGAAATTTATTATCAAAATTCATTCGATGTGAAAAAAAAGTGTTTCGCAAGCTACGTCCATTTAGCGACGTGGCTCATTTTTGGCTCAATGGATACGTGAAGAAGAAGAATTGCTGTATTTGAAATGAAGACCAGCCAGAGGCAATTCAGGAGCTACCAATGCACCCCAAAAATGGTGCGGTTTATGGGCAGGCGGCATTATTGGGCCGTACTTCTTCAAAGACGATGGAGACCACAACGTCATAGTCAACGGAGAAAGGTACCGTTCGATTATAACACTTTTTTTTGGCCGAAAATGCTAGAATTCCACTCGGCCGACATGTGGTTCCAACAGGACGATGCCACATGCCACACTGCACGCGAAACCATGCATCAATTGACAGACGAATTTGTTGAGCAGTTAATCTCACGTTTTGATGTAGTCAATTGGCCAAGGTCGTGTGATTTGACCCCGTTAGACTATTTTTTGTGGGGCTATGTTAAGTCTCTTGAGTATAGGAACAAGCCAAATAGGATTGCTGCTTTGGAAGCCAACATTGAACGCGTCATTTGTGAGATTCCGGCCGAAATGTGGAAAAAATGTGCGAAAAATTTAACCTTCAGAATGGTCCACTTGAAGCGTAGCCGCGAGCAACATTTAAGTGAAATTATATTTAAAAAGTAAATCGCAGAAATTGATTTATCGATCCCAATAAAAATTTCATTCACTTTTGTAAAATTTCTGTTTTTGTTTTTATTTCCAAAAAAAGAATTCAAACTTAATAAAATCACCCTATCACTTTACTTACTTTTAATGCACAACAACCCATGGAGGGCCTAGGCCGAGCTTTTCGGATCCACTCATGTTGTGCGTGTTATATTTGTACATGAATGGAGGGGACCTAAAGTTTAATGCCGAATCCGAACGTCGAAGTGAAAAGCTTTTCATAGCAATTTTTACTCTTGTACGTTTGCCATTGCCTGCCAAGAGGTGCTGCCGAGTAGAAAAATTATCTTTTCTACTTTTTGTTTTTGCATGTGCCGAGATTCGAACCCCGGACACTTTGCGTAGCAGTCCAACTCACTACCACTTCACCACAGCGACCACCATCACCTTATACTTCAGTGCAATTAGTCTCAAAAACGGATATGATAAAAATCACAACACAGTAACTCGCATATTTTTCCTAACAAAAAATTTGCCACATTTATAATCTTTATTATTGTTTCTTTTTCATACTCACATTCAATTAAATAAAACTTTAATAAATATATTTTTCATTCCCACTCAAAGTCTGACAACAATTTTTAACTTATCAGCTGATGAAATGTAAACATTATTATGTCAGCTTTGCAGGGTTGCCACAGTGAAATGTTCTAGTTATCCCAAAAATAATAGCAAAGCTTTTTGAATAAATCAAATTACAACGGAAAATGTTAGCATACATTTTTAGTTTTGTCCAGCTACGGTACACCCTAAAACGGTACTTGCGTTCGGCCACTGTCCGCCTGGTCTTGGGTATAACGTGAATAAGTTGCTTCGACAGTTGTTGTGTAAAGGCAGCAACTCTTAAATTTGAAAGAAAATTGAAAAACCATTTAAAAAATAACTGATTGGTAATTCTAAATAAATTCTTTTCTTTTTATTTTCTAATCACACATACTACTATACTCGTATGTGTATGTATTTATGTATGTCTGTATATGTACATTTCATTTTCATACTTTTCGCACGACGATTAAATCATCAAAAAAAAAAAAAAATACACCCTAAAACTAAATAGGTACAATATATGAAAGAAAGATCTAATTACTGAATATGTATAGGCGGATTTCCAGCATCGGCATATCAGCAGCCTTTACGTAAATTCTTGCTCGATAAATCATTATATTCGATCCATTTTAATATTTCGGGAGGCATTTCCGGTTTCACTTTCACAGTGGCATGCACCTGACCATTCTCAGCCATATCAAGATTCGTCGTAGTCACGCCGCTATTATCCAAACTAATCGTTGAGCTGACTGTGTGATGTGGTGATGGCTGCAATTCTAATTGGGTATTTTTCGGTGTAAGCAATTCGCTCATGATCTCCTCAGCGGAGCAATTGATAATGCGTTGACGGCAGATCGCAATGGAATGTACAAATTGATCGGAGGGCCGCAGGAAACGATGCTCCATATAAACGGATTGATCGTCCCAATAAATTATCTAGAAAACAGACAAATAAAATGTATTCTCTTTTCGATATTACATATGAACATAAATGTTTTCTTTATACTAACACGTGAAATAATTTTAAATCTATGAAATGGCCTTATAAATCTTCTATAGCGTATTGTCGCAGCACCCTGAAATACTGATCCACCCTTGGCAATGATCGTGCGGTAAAGATTGGTTCTTTCGTAGAAATCCACACGTGCAAAATCCAATTCACGCAAATAGCGTGCATTATTCATGTGACAAAGTAACGTATCGATATCGTTGCTGAGACACAGTCCTATAAAGACAAAATTTATGTACATATAGTTTCTCTAATTCTAATACATTATAGTTTTTCGAAGCTGTAAAAAAATTAAGGAATACTGGTGTAAAGTCGAGAAAAAAACACTTATTTTTACTTCAAAGAAAGATAAAGAAAGGCATAAAGAACTTTAAAAACTCAAAAATCTCTACGTTAATTAGGATGCATATGTACCCTATGTATATACACGTAAAAATCCACGAGTATTAATCAAACTCGATTGATAGAGGCCGCTGATTCGCGTATGATTCAAATTTGATTGATAGAGGGCGCTGAGTATTAATTATACTTGATTGATAGAGGTCGCTGATTCGCAAGATGGGCACTGCCCATCAGTTTCTAGTAAAATTTGACATTTCGAACAAAAATTTTACAATTCAAAAAAAAATCGTTAGAAATTTCTAGAGCTGAAAGAATGAGCGAGTATAGACTGGAAACAAAAACTCGAGACCAAAAAAATACCGATTGCGTTACGATAAAGTCTCCAAGCAAAACTGCGGCTGAGAGACAGGGAGAATGTAGATTGCGTCAAAAAAATGGAGGCCCAACAAAATTCAGATTTTACTATCGTGTAAAACCCAAAAACCAGCACCGAGTGATCGCGAGAGTGACAGTGTAGACTTAGCAAGCAACTTGAGGCACAAGAGAATTTGAATTGAAAAACAACTCGCAAAACCTAATGTGGAGAGACAGCACGAATGGCAAATGAATTCATTAGATCCAATAAATTCATCAACACTCATGTCATTGAGTCCCGACGACGGTCCTCAGGCAGTCATTGAGGTGGCCGAATTCCTAGCTTCTCAACGAAAGATAAGGCCAGAATATTTACATGGAAATTTGCCTGAAAATCTTTCCTCCGTACAGAATAAACAACTCGCATTAGCACCACCGGCAAGTGGCAAATTTCCCACCTGTTGAGATCATACAACCTGAATATTTTGATGATGATGATTATTAGAATGAAGATAATAATGATAATGATGGTAAGATTATAATGATAATGATGTAGCAAATAAATTCGCATGCTTTAAGTATGAATATTTTGACGGAGATTATGATTTTGCAAGGGGCTTTGCGCACATTGGAAATCAAACGATCATAATGAAGTTAATCCAGATGTAGTTCACCTGGGAGCAGAGAATCGTCAAACTGAACTATGCAAGGCTTTTCGTTTGCATAAACATGCAAATCGTTAAAATTCCTTCGACCACGCATGTAATGTCTGCGATAGATTTTGGTTCTTACAAGTTTAGTAAACCTAACCTGAAAACCCAAACTTTCTGAAGAAGTAAACTTCTGTAGGGTGTCCCTACAGAATTCATTGAAGAACGTTCACGTACATTTTCATATTCCAGTAGGCAAATAAAAGTAATTGACTTTTGCTATTATATTGTAGTTAGTTAGTTAGTTAATTAGTTACAAATGTTCGATAAGGTTTTAATTGATTCATTCACCTGTCTCAAGCATGGAGTTATTCAATTAGAAAGAGTGAATATCATAGATCCAAAAATTGATCGTAACTCTATCGACTGACAACGGGTGCCTGGAAGTTGTAATTTGAGTTTTGAAAAGAGTAAAAAAGTTAGCCGAGGCCATATCAGGTGAATACGGTGGGTGTTGTTCGATGATATTTGTTGATTTTTTGGGCAGAAATTCGTTCACAATGATAGCATTGTGCGATGGAAGAGCGTTGTCCATGAGTTTTCTTTCCACAAACTAGATCGATTATCGACGAATTGCGTCTCTCTCAAACGCCGCATAACGCCCAGATAATATTCTACATTTACCGTCTGACCTTATGGCAAGAATTCCGAGTGCACAACACCGCGATAATCAAAAGAAAACAGTCAACATTACCGAACATAGCGAGGCAACCCCTCCACCACATCTCGACCGCTTTTGAATGCACCGTACCACCCATATGCACGTGTTTTTTGATAAAGTCGATTCACTGTAAAAGCCTTAACATTTTCAGCGATTCGGCACACAAAATTCCATTTTACATGTCTTCACAAATACGATGATTTCAAGCAAGCATGTATGTCATCGGCAGGGGTTGATTTTGGTATAATTGGCAAAGTTTGTCGGAAATCTTACTTACTTTTACTTTTATGGCACAACAGCCCAAGGCCGAGCTTTTCGCATCCACTCATGTTGTGCGTGTTATATTTGTACATGAATGGAAGAGACCTACAGTTTAATGCCGAATCCGAACGGCGAAGTGAAAAGATTTTCATAGCAATTTTTACTCTTGTAGGTTTGCCATTGCCTGCTAAGAGGTGGTGCCGAGTAGAAAAATTATTTTTTCTACTTTTAGATTTTGCCTGTGCCAAGATTCGAACCCCGGCCACTCTCCGTAGCAGTCCAACGCATTACCACTACGCCACAGCGTGAAAGTTATTATGCTTCGTAATTTGAATCAACCGAAACTTTGCAATGGTACGAGGCTTGCTGTGAAAAAATTTATGGTCAATGTTATTATAGCAACTATCTTCATTGGAAAATTTAAAGGTGAAGACATGTTAATACCACGAATTCCGATGATTGCAACCGATTTGCCTTTCAAATTCAAACGTATACAATTTCAAGTGCGAGTTGCATTCACAATTACCATTAATAAAGCGCAAGGTCAATCTTTGGAAATTTGTGGTATCAACTTAGAATATCCAGTATTTTCTCATGGACAATTACACGTAGCCTGTTGACGTATAGGCAAACCATCAGTAATATCCATTTATTGCCAAGATAATAAGAAAACAAAAACAGTGGTTTACCATAGAGTTTTACAATAAATATAAACTTTAAATTTAAACTGCTTTGAATTACTTTTCTAATTATGTACAGTGAAACGTGCATGGGGTCCGCTAGTTCATTATAAAAACTGCAAAACTCATTTGAGACGAATTGACAAAATCGAGCAATGTAAACCAACTAAATGACAGATGGCGCTCTAACTTCAATTCAGGATAGAGGATAATGGAGCCAAGTTAGCCTCTCTCACTCTCCCTCCTTTTTCCTCCCAACAATCAATCTTCCTTCAAATCATAGGGGTACACCCTGTGTGTTGAATGTATCAAAAAAAGAAAGTGCAAAAAGTCCCTTTAAGTGGGCTTTTTAAATTATAACTTCCCGATACTTTCTTTAAAAAAAAATGGAGATATATTTTTATGGCTATTGTGCCATTAAAAGATAATGGCACAATAGCCCATGGTGATTTTAGACTTGTTTGTCCTTTCTACGACTTATAAATATTCGTAGACGCTCAGAAGGAGCCTCCAGTTTTGTGGTGCCAGCAAAGAGGTGGGCCCCAGGTGTAGTAAAAAATATTTCCTAAATTTAAGTGTTAAATTTGTTTGATGAATGTTGTCGTTTAAAAGGTTAAAGTGGTACGATAGGTACGATTCTTTTAGCATCGCTTTTTTTTCAAATCAAATCAAACTTTTTCGGAGAGAATTACTAAGTGTTGACTTTAGTTCGAGTACAAGATATTACTTGCTTTTTGACTTTTTTTTTATTCAACATCTCGCAGAAAAAGACTCAGTTGTTTTGCATACTAGGCCCACCATAAAAATGTTTCCATACTTTTTTTTGTTCACCTCCAAACTAATTTAAATATCAATAATACTATTGTGCAAATATGAACTTTCCTAATAATAGGACTCAATCACTTTTACTTGCTACACTAAACTTTTACTTGCTACATGAGCGGAAGAAGACTGAAGAGAAAGTTAGAGGCACAAAAACTGAAAACTAACAAAGAGGTAGTGGAAAATCAGACACACTTAAGTAGTACATACATACAGTGTGCGACAAAACTATGTATACCCTTAAAATGTAAAAAACAAAATGATTATATCTCTAAAGAAATAAGATTTATTGATTTCATTTTTTTTTTCAACTTACTTGTGGATATATTACATTTATAAAAAATTTAATTAAATGAGACTGTTTTTGCACTTTAGTTATAAAATACGCGATTATCTGAAAAAAAAATTAAATTTCAGGGACGACAAACGTATGTATACCCTCTATATTATAATGTTACCTTTTCATTAGAGCTTCAATACTTAGTGTTACCACCTTTAGCGTTAATTACGGCCTAAAGACGTCGAGGCATGCGGTGTACGAAGTTTTGTAGAAGCGTTTGTGGTATGTTTTTCCAGGGGTCCTTCAATTTCTTAAAAATCTCTTCTTTTTTTTGAGTGACAAGAAGATCGGTTTAGCTTATCATCCAAAAAAAACCCCAAATTCTCAATGGGATTTAAGTCTGGGCTTTGGGCAGCCCATGGTAGCAGCTCTATTGATTTCCGAGCAAAATTTTCCTTTGCAACTCGTCTGGTGTGTTTGGGGTCGTTGTCTTGCTGGTGTATGAAGTTATCCTGCAAGCCCATTTATTGCGTCTCAGGCTCTAAATTAGTATTCAGTATTTGGACGTAAGTCTCTCCCGTCATTTTACCTTGAATCATTACAAAATTTGGCAGACCTTTGTAGCTGAAGCAACCCCACACTAAAACATTTCCGCCTCCGAATTTTATAGTGCTTTGGATGCATTTACTTTGTATCTTCTCATGACTCTTCCGCCAAACTTTTTTTCTACCTTTCGTATTTTTAAACTCTAATTTGCTCTCATCGCTCCAAATTACCTTCTTCCAAAAACTTAGTGACATTTCTTAGTACTTTTTTGCAAATTCCAGTTGGGCCTTTAAGTTCTTTTTGGTGATGAAATGTTTTTTTATCCTATAATGGCTGGAATACCCATTTTCTCGAATTCTCCGTTGAATTGTTTGCTTAGAAATATTCGGGCTGAAACTGTCGGTTCTTTTTTAACCTCTCTCACAATTTTAGTCTCATTGCGAGCTGTAGTTAATCTTGGTCGACCTGTTCTCGGAGCACACTGTACTCCACCATTTTTATTTTGTAATTATTTATTACTTTTTAGATTGTGGCATTGCTCCTAGAATATTTTTTGAAATTTTGCCATATCCCAGTCCATTTAAATGATCCTGGAGAATAAATTTTCGCATATCAATGCTTATTTCTGCTGATTTTGGCATTTCACTGAATAAAATTTAATGCGTATTGACTAAAAGTGTTTATTTACGAACAAGTATAAAATATTTCCTACTCAAATTGGCTTTCAAATATTTAAGAAAAAAATTGGCACACAAAAAAACACTACGGACAAATATCGCCACGGTATACATACTTTTGTCGCCACGCAAAGCTCAAGTGATCATCAACAAGTGCGGATTATGGAAGCGAAACAAAAGCTAACGGTAAATATTATACCGTTATTATTTGTTAGCTTACAGGCAAAAAAAAATGTAAACAGTAAAATACTTAATATATTAAAAATAGAATAATATAAAATTTGGTAGGGTATACAAAGTTTTGTCGGACACTGTATATTAGAATGTCAACAAAGAACATGAAGCCGACAATGACGACGACAACAACGTCAACAATTGCTAATTTACATATGTAAGAAGAAATTGCCGACGTCCGACATGTCAGGAGAAGAGGAAGAATGAAATTGTTTACGTAATTACCACCTTTGGGTAGCTGCCTACCTTAAGCGGAAAGAAGGGCACATCTTATTTCCGCATTACCATATTTCACTGTGGTGTACTCGTATTATCGATTCAATGGCTTACCTGATACATTGGTCGTTTCTAAGATGTGGCATTTCCGCTTAACAAAACGCGCTAAAAACACACAAAGGCACATACGCAGGAAGTAATGAAGTTCGAGGAGGCCATATAATAGGACAAGTACACCAAAGGCCGAAATGAGTGCGTAGCACCACCAATAGTGCAACATGATGATAACGGCTGCTAGATGATTATATATTGTGCTGCTACTGCTGTCGTTGCTTGTTGCTCAATTGATAATTGATAATTGGTTTCTGTTTTTTTTTTTTTTATTTTAATTAAATGTTTGATAGGAAATTGCGACTAATGAAGCTATTTGTTATCTTTTTGTTAGGCTTCTTCCACTTTTAATGACATGGGAAGCGCTGATTCTTTAAGGATTACATTTTCTTTTTCTTCGTTCGTTTTTCTTCTTTTTTCATGCATCGTTTAATTAAATTTAAATGTGATTTGTATCACAAGCATCACTTTAATAGTTTTTCTTTTTGTAGTTGTTATTGTTGTTGGGGTTATGAGGGTTAAAAAGTAGGTCATTGTGATGCATTATTTGTACGGCTGAGCTGAGTTAGTATACTACAGCTTCGGACTAGGTAATCAAATGTAAGAATAACAAGAAAAATCAAAGGATCAATCAAAATTACAAGGATACTTCCATATTTTGTTTATTTTGTAAATGCTATAAGCGGTGTTCTTTACTTTCATCACATACATTCCATCACATGTACACGCTCGCACACGCACACACACACACACACACACACACACACACACATACACACAAGAACGACCATTCAGCACATTCTATCGAATCAGGTGATTACGAGTATATTCTTGCTCCTTTATCGTCCCAATGAAACTCTTCTTTAACTTTTGCCATTTAATTTCTATAGCAAATTTACTTTAGCGTATTGTATTTCATTAAAATAAACAGCCACAACAACAAGTACAACATTAGTAATTGGTGTAGAATTCTTCAAATATTGGCAAAATACCAAATTGAAATGAAAAAGTGTTGAACAAAAAATATAATATTTATAAATGTAAGATATATGGCAAACGCAACAATTCGTGCACAAAACTAAACTACAACTAATTTCTCATTTATGGTGTATTTTTCGTTCGAGAGGCTCTTTTATTGAGGTGCTCTTCCCTTGCAGTAATCAGTAGGAGGATTCAGTAAAAGCAAGAATTTTGGCGCTTGCGCATTGTGTGTTGTAAACGTAACATGCATTTACTTTACATATATTGCAAAAGCAGTTCGATTACAGGGTGGACCATTTATAATTTGGAATTCGGTTTTAGTGTACATAAGAAACGTATAAGTTTTGTTCCATTTGGTTTTTATTATTCGAAAGTCGAATCCTTCGGGTTAATTGTGGAACAGAACTATTTCATTCAAATGACTTCCACTGCTTGCCTTGCCACCTGAGGGTAGCTACTACCCATACGATGAACTACCAATTTTTCAGTACATTTTCGACTGTATGGAGCTGTACTTGAACGATGGCTGCACAAATTTCGTCCTTAAGAGCCAAAATGACGTTGTTGGATGGTTAACTTAACACTTATCTTTAACGTCCTGGGGGCGAGTAGGACACAAAGTAAAGTTCGTAACAGTCGCATGTTCGATCCTTGCCCTTCTATGTCCCAAGTCGACACACAACCTCCTCGTGTCTTCCCCTGGATAGCAATCTGACACCCGTCAGTGTGCTAACTAATTTGTGTGCGGCAGGCTTCTACGTGGCCTTGAATAAATGGTTGTGCGTCTAGCTTGGAACGCACCACGTTAAAATATTACCCAATGAATAATCAAATGAAGCCTTCGATAAGGACCTCCTTAATGTTGACGACTCTCGCCAACGCCTAAAGGACAACGATTTACGGATATGCACCTGAAATGTCCGAACCCTCTACAGAGAAGGTGGAAGGTGCCTCTATCCATCTGGTGGATGTCCTCCAACAATATAGAGCTGACATCACCGCTATACAGGAAATGCGGTGGACGGGACATTGTTGCTCCAAAAGAGCATCCTGTGATATCTACTACAGCTGTCATGTGTCGAGACACGAATTTGGTGTTGGATTTGTGGTTGGGAAGTGACTGAATCATCTAGTCTCGAGGTTCACGGCCGTGAACGAGCGCCTAGCCACAATCCGCATCAAGGCAAAATTCTTTAACATCAGCCTAATTTCTGTCCATGCCCCGACGGATGAGAAGGATGAAACGACCAAAGATGACTTCTACGAGCTGCGCGACAAAACGTATGAGCATTGCCCCCGCCACGTTACTAAAATCGTGTTAGGCGACTTTAATGCAAAGGTGGGCAAGGAGAGTCTCTTTAGTCTGACGATTGAAAAATTCAGACCACTGAGTCGATATTGAGTGGTTGCAGCCAAGGTCTGCACATGTGCATGTGTAGCAAATCGCGTACGGATAATAACTAAGAGAAAGCTGGATGTCGGAAAGCTGCAAACACAACAGACAGCCGAAGTCTTCGCCAATTTGCCGCTTTATACGTACAGCTGCCGAAGAGGTGCTAGGCTACCACCGTCGACGGAGAAATATGTGGTACGACCAAGAGTGTTGCGATGCTACTGAAGCAAAAAACGTAGTTTATAGACCCACCCAGCAGTCAGTTGCAACGCGAGCTGCTAATGCAGAGAGTTGAGGAGGAAGGAGAAACGTCCCTTCAGGCGCAAGAAAAGAGATGCAGAAAGACGCGAGCTCAATGTTATCGAAATGCTACGGGAAAGAAACGATGTCCAGGACATAATATGATTATAGAGGGAGAACTTTTTGCGGCTGCTTAATAGCGATGACGGCAACAATCCCACTACTGCGGAATCTACTCCGTAAACCCCAAACACTGTCGGCGTTGAAGTACCGATGCCGACTATGAGAAGTCGGCTGAAAAACAATAAGGCTGCAGTTGCAGCTGGCCTGCCTGCTGAGTTGTTTAAGATTGGAGACGAAGAGCTCAAAAAAACGCATGCATGAGCTTCTATGCAGAATATGGTCGGATGAAAGCATGCCAAGTGATTGGAACGTCAGAGTACTCTGCCCAATCCATAAGAAAGGTGATTCCACGATCTGCGTCAACTACCGTGGGATAAGCCTTCTTAATATTGCAAATAAGGTTCTATCGAGCGTACTGTGCGAAAGACTGAAGCCCATCGTCAACAAACTGATTCGACCTTCTCAGTTGGCTTCAGGCTTGGTAAATCCACCATCGACCAGATATTCGCTCTAAGCCACATCCTGGAAAAGAACCGAGAAGAACAAATCACCACCCACCTTCTATTTGTCGATTATAAAGCCGCATACGACAGAACCTTCGGGATCACTTGTATGCCCCAATGTCTGATTTTGGTATCACTGCAAAGCTCATTCGTTTTTGCAAAATGTCATTGACCGACACCACCAGCGCAGTGAAAATTGTCACAGACCACTCCCCGCCATTTGATGGAAGAAAGTTTTCAGAGAAGTTGACTCCCTATCGTGCGGCTTCTTTAATCTTATGCTGTACTAAATAATTCGAGCTGCGAACATCGACATCTGTGGTACTATTTTCTACAAGAGTGTCATGCTGCTACCATAAGCTGATGATATTGACATCATTGGCACCAACGCGCGAGCACTCAGTGCAGCATTCTCCAATCTGGAAAGGGAGTCTCGTCGAGTGCATCTAGTGGTGACCGAGGACAAAACGAAATACCTTATATCAACAAACAAACAGTCACGGCGTCTTGGAAAAAATGTTACTTTTGACAATTATACTTTTGAAGTCGGCAAGGATTTCGTTTACCTAGGATCCAGCATTAATACCAACGCTTGATCTCAGCTTTGAGATCAAGCGGAGATTAACTCTTACAACAGGTGTTACTACGGGCTTAGTAGGCAATTGGGAAGCAGAGCCCTTTCTCGACCAACGAAAATTACGCTCTATAAGTCTCTCATCCTTCCTATGACGCCGAGACGTGGACATTGACCGTCAATGATGACAGATCTACGGTTCAATATGCGTGAAAGCGAATAAAAACCCAGCAACTTCGCTGGCTGGGTCATGTTGAGCGAATGGAAAAAAGCGCTCCGGCTAGAAGGGTGTTTTATTCGAGCCACTGTGGAGTAACAACAGCAGCAATTTTTTCGGTATGAGTACGAGAACGTGTTGTTTTATGTAATAAAGATCCAGTTTCACGCAAATTTATCTATGTACAAATTGCATGGAAGACACTTCTCGACACTTTTCGGTAGAAGAAGATTCACCATTTTACTAGTAAATTTTTAGTATTTTTCCACGTTGTTTAAGCTTATACGGACCCACTTCGTTAACCGCAAACATAAAACAATGCAATTACAGTTGCTACACTCAAAATAACCAGAAGTTCAAATTCCAAATGTTAGATGGAGCACCCTGTATCAATGCATAATAATGTTGCCATAAAACTTTAAAGTAGTAATTTTAAATGATCCGGTAATAAAGTTGCCGAGCAATATTAATTTTCTAATTTGCTACAAACTCTTACAGTTTAACGTAGCTGAATGACTAAATACAAATTGGATATTCTGACCTTAAAAATATCTTGAAACCTTTCATTATAAAATAGTAAAAATAAATCAACTTCATAACTCTTTAATGATTGGCTAATGTTTTTGATAATCGCTTAGAAACTACTTATACTCCTTACCATGCACAGCAGCCAGCAACGAACTATCAAAACCTTGAGAGTAACTCAAGACCTTGAGAGTAAATTAAAACGAATTTGAAAACAAACAACAAAAAAAACAAACAAGCGCCAGTGTTTGATATTATCACAGCAGAGTTACTCAAAGAGCTCCCACAAAAAGGTATTCAAAAGATAACAAACTTGTTTAATGCAACAACCAGGCTAAAATACGTTCCATGTCTCTGGAAAATAGCCGAGGTAATTATGATATCAAAACCAGGCAAAGAGCTTTTCATACCCGATTGATAAAGGACGCAGCGCATTAATTCCGTGGCAATTTTCGCTGCGACGATCATCTTTTACCCCCGGCGTAAATATAAAAAACTATTCTAAAGAAATAATCTTAAAAAAAAAAATTAACTAGAAATCGATGGGAAAGACCAGCGACCCGGGTCAAATGCGACTTGCTGAGTTTTTAAAAGATATCGACCACAAAAAGTGGCATTTTTGTTTAAGTTTATGATGATGGATTATTAAAAACGATACATACAACTTTTATGTTGGAGCCAAAGTTATTTGTTATGATTCAAGTATTCAATAAAACTTTTATAACAACCCTTTATGCACCTCTTCTCATGGCATTTCAGTTCGGCAGTTTTTAGTAAAATTTTGTTTTAAAGAGAAATATGGTATATGGTTTGGAATAATGACATACTTTCGACCAAAATATTCCTCATATTCATCATTCAAAGGAAGAGTCCGAAGTCAAAAACTGAACAATTTTCAAAATTCCTTAAAAATAAATGATGTACACACCTGGACAAAATAATAGGTGTGAACCCAAAAATGTTTAAAATGAAGCGAAAAAAATTAATTGGCATGGTCTACAATAAAAGGCAAATTTGGAAGTTTGGTGGCACTGTATTGGAATGAAATGGGGGAATCCCCGCAACAAAAGTTTTTCTCGATAAATATTTCGTTGTTGTTTATTTGTTCAACCTTCAAATTGATCTGGACAATAAAATAGGTGTGTTTTGGTAAAAATTAAAAGTGAATAAATTTAAAGGGTTTTTTAGTTCCAGAAGGTAAGATTTCGATGAAAGTGAACTAAATAAAGTTTTAATTATAATTTTTAATATTATAAGATGGGTCGTGCAGCTCATTGCAGTACAGAAGAGAGAAGACTTGTTCGTCAGCTCCGAGACAAAGGAAAAACCTACAAATCCATTGCCAGATCGATGGGACGGTCTCAGAATTTCTTTACAAATGCTCTCAAGCCAGAAAAAGCTATTGAAACGCGTGGAGCATATAAAAAAACTTCATTAGTGACCGACAATCGTATCGTTACATTAGCTAAACGCGACCCGTGCCAGTTGCCCAGAACAATTGCAAGCGAAATGGGAAATGTTGAATCATCACGAACCGTTCCAAGACGATTAGTAAGCGGAAATCTACCCGGTAGGATTGCTCGCAAAGTTCCTCTGCTTAGAACTGCAAATTTGAAGAAGAGGAAAAATTTTGCATTAGTTCATAAAACGTGGTGCGGTTCATAGGGAGAAAAAAAAGGCGCAATATTCTCTGGAGCGATGAAACAAAAATAAATTTATTTTTTAACGATGCAGAAAGAAACGTTCGTCGCCCGAAAGGCAAAGAATTCGACGTCCGGTTCACAAAGAAAACAGTGAAGCACTGAGGTGGCAGCTTAATGGTATGGAGCTGTTTTTCTTGGCAAAGAATTGGTCCGATACATCAAATTAATGGCGTTATGTATAGATTCGTGTATAAGGATTTGTTGGAAACGGTAATGTTACCATATGCCGAGGATAATATGCCGCTTTTGTGGAAATTTCAGCAGGACAATGATCCTAAACAATCATCACGAGTTGTCAAAGCATGGTTCTAAGTGCATAAGGTAGACGTCCTTGAGAGGCCACGTCAATCCCCAGATCTAAATCCTATTAAGAACCTCTGGGGAGAACTTAAACGCCTAAACAAAACGCAGTTATGGGAAAATATTCAAAAAATTTGGTACAACATTCCTGTAGAAACTTGTCGGAAGTTGATATCGTCAATGTCCAGAAGAATCGAAAAAGCCATCAAGAATAATGGTGGATATTCTGGGTATTAATGCGTTCTTACTAATTCAGTAAAATACGGGACCATAACTAGCAAAATTTCAATATTTATTCCTAAGTTTTTTGTGCACACCTATTATTCTGTCCAATCGAAAATGTGTGTATTTTATGAATTAACCAAAATTTAAGTTAATTGTTAGAGTTTTTAAAACCTTTTATGTTTTGCTTATAACGCTGAAGTATGTTTATGTTGAAAACTAATTTATTTCTTGAAGGATAATACAAATTATATGAAAGCCAAAAATATGTTAACACATATTATTTTGTCCAGGTGTGTAGATGTTTAAAATAGTTAACAATGAATTCACATTTCTGGCTAACTAGAATGGTTCAAGTCTGAACTCTTGTGTGGCACCTGGTAATTTGCTAGGTTCAAAGTAGCGCTAGCAAGTATGAAATAATAGAAAAATTCATTATCATTTAATTTTAATATTTATTTAAATTTCTCGCAAAAAAAAGGTTTGAAGAAAAATGCTATTAAAGTTACATGTACTAATCATGGAGAACTTAGAGATTAGAGAATCCAATAATGATTTACATTTGTAGTTTTGTATAAGTATATGCAAAGAAACATAGGTAAAAAACAGAAATAGAAAACAACAGTAGAGAACAGTAACCAAAAAACTTTCTTATAATTAGGCATTACTCATTTGTAGTAAGCATGTTCTTGAACGTGTTTAACACTAAATATGTGGCAAATTTATGTATGTATTGTATAATAGGCTCAGTCACTTTGGGCTGTTGCGGATTTCTTAATAATTGTTTCTTTTTAACTGTAGTACTTAAAATTTAGAATCATTTTTTGTTTTTATATAAATGTTTTGTTAGATAACATTAGTTTAGCTATAAACTATTTTGCTACTTAAAACTTTAGATCTTTAAATATTTATATACAAAATTATAATATGCTGTAAATTACTTACAACAAATATTACAATGTGTGTGTTTATGTATTATGTATGTATGTATTTATGTAAGTATGCATTAATATTAACAATATTACATTGAAAATTATTTCATTTCGTTCGATTAATAATTTGTTCAATTATTGGAAAACAATAAAAATAAAAAAACAAAAACCTAACAAACAAAAAAAAAAAAAAACGAAAGCCGGCAAAAGCATGGCATTTTTCTCGATACTACGATAATGTGTATTTAATAAGTAGAATTGTTTTATATTATTACGTACTAGTATTTTATGTATGTACGTAAAAAATATTGTTTGCTGTTAATAATATAACAAAATAAATATGCGCTTTATATATATATAATATTATATATTATATATCTGTATATGTAAATCGTATATCGTATATGTATAATCTATGTGGTATATGTTACAGATATAGTTAGTTATATTTTCATATGCCATTGCGTTTAATCTAAAGAGAACAAAAAACGGACTCGAACAAAAAAGAAATAAAAATGAAAACAAAACTATCACTGGAGTAGTAATTAAGTTATTTACATATGTAAATTCAAATCATTTGATATTGGCTAAAGCTTAAAACGTTGTTATTTTCTTCTTGTTCGTTTTCTTCCTTTTCGTTTGTTTTGTTGTTTTTTCTAACCCGAAATTTGGTATAAAATTATATATGCATATATATTATATAATTATTTGCATGCAATACATCGAGGAGGCTCAAGTTTTTTTTTATACTTTTTGTGTGTGTATTCCTTTTTCGTTATTATTTCAAGCAGATTTCTTCAAAATCACAGTTATTCACGCTGTTGGCGAAAACTTTACGCAAAGTGCTCAAACTGCAAAGATCGCTGTCGGTGGGGCAGCCGGGAATATGAACCGGGCGTTCTTGATGCAAGGCCAACACTGAAGGTTCGCTATCTTCACATCTGTAACAAAAAGTATAAACGAAAAGAAATGATTATTAAATAATTAATTCACTTACTCGTATAAAACGAATGCTACATTGGTTGCAAAAGCATCAATTGCACTAGTACGCCACGTTCTTTGCTTATTGAAATCCTTGTAGGTTAAAGGATTTGAGTCTTTATAGAGCCCTAAATGCGCCAATACTTTTAAGAGCGTGCCTGAGTGTGTAAAATAAAACGTTGCATTTGGTTTATTGGAATTTGGGCTGAAAGGTAGACAATATGATTTATTTGATTATGAATTCATTGCTGCTCTTCATTGTTTGCTGCTGCTCTTACTCACTCAATGTATTCAAACATGTCCGCAATGGCAGGGCATGCAATTTTATGTGTCAGTTCATAGCCATAACCATCATTCCAATAATACTCCAAATCCTCGGCAAACTCTAGAGCCTTAATAGTATCACGATTGAAAAGATTACACCACACTGATGGTGGCTTACGTCGATGCCATGCGGTTTCAAAAGCACATATGGTATAAATGAGTTGCGCCTCTTCGGACGTTATGTCGCTAATTTGCGTTTTGTGTTTAATAAAGTTGATGGCATTTTGTATTTCGGGTCCTTGCAGAAATTTTCGAACATTATCAAATGTATTTGGATTTTTATCGACGTCAATTTTCCAGCGAGTGCAAAGTTTATAAAACTAAAAACAACGAAAAGAAGGAAAAATTAATGTATTGATATGAAATGTGCGAATTATAAATAATTAAAAAAGTGCAATAAATGGAACGAAAACAAATATTTAATTTGTATAATCGTAACCTCAATTATCTGGGCTCTTCTTAATCTACCACCTTCCTTTCACATTACCTGGTGAAGGTTCATAAACAGCTACCGTATTATCAACAAATCCAACCGCAAGCGAAACTTTATATGAATGAAATGACAGGCATGTGGGATGTCCGATTTTCGGGCCCATAAAACCCTCATTACTGCGCAACGTACTCTGCGCTTGCCCATTCTGGTTGTAGATCGTAATCTTATGCGCACTGCCACACGCCACCACATCGGCAATTTGATGCCCTGCAATAGCGGTCACGTCGGTACCCACATCCCAGTGATGCAACACACCGGCAGAGGCGCGTGAACGCAAATCGAACACACACACTTTTCCCGCCGCACAACCAGTCACCAGCGAAGTTTGGTTTTCCTTTAGGCAAGCGGTAAGTATGGCACCATTATGCTCACGATAGACACGGATTCGAGCTTCTTGCGGCGCGCATCGTTTATCAAAGAGACGCACGCTGCCATCAGCACAGCCGCTAGCGATTAGATCACTGCGTAAATTGGACGGGAACGGCGATAGCACACGCACAATTGTCTCATTGCCAATGGGAATGTCGCTGAGTTTCAGCTCACGTTCAACATCCCAAACGCGTAGAAATCGACTGAAGCCACCCCCCACCACTAGCTGCTGAGTGCTCTGTTGCCAAGCGGTTACAATGCCAGTGCTGCCCACATCTTTGCTGCGATATTTTAGGGAACTCGATGCCGATGAAGTGAAGGAACTTGTATACGCCACGCTGTGCATTGATGGGAGGCCCTCCCATGCAGTGATTAGACGCGACTCGCGATTCTCGTCGGTATTGTATGACTGCCAAACGCGAATGATGCCATCTTCGTGACCCACCAGCACTATGCCGATGTCGTGTGAGTTGAGAAACTCAATGGCACTAACACGAGCTGCGGCGCTCTGCTGCTGTATGAAAGCGGTCGGCGGCGATGTCGAGGCCGACGAAGGCGAGGAACTTGTTATATTGTATTGTGACTTGGAAATATTGGGAGGCATAAAAGAACGCACCGAATTGCTGCTCCAATCGTAGATTGAAACTTTCTCTTTGTAGGCAACTGCAATTTGCGTTTCATATGGCAGCAGCTTCACTATAGACGGCGTGAATTGTGTCTTCCGCACAAAGCTTTGTGTGTCGATGCGTGTGGCGGCGCTATGTTGATCACGCGCCTGCCGACGTATCAAGTGATTACGCAAAAAGCGATATTGTCGCGAACGCAGTTCAGGCGAGTTTGTATCCACTGGGAAAACTTGCTGTCCCTCGCTGCCTTCTGCTGAAGTATAACGATTTTTACCGGGGCGCGTGAAGTAGGAGTTCGCCCACGGTATGAATTCTGTGATGACAATAGGTTTCAGAGTTTGTGATTTCGTTTCGTAATTATTGTCACTGGTGCTGCTACGAGCCGAATTTGAGCCATCGCCGCCATTACCGTTGCCACCGCCACTGCTGCATCCCATTGGCGCACAACTATCCGGTTCATCGTTCATCGAGCTGGTGCGTATCTTTCGTTGTAGCACAGCTGAAGGATCATTGCCAGCTATAGCACCGCCCATAAGGGCATTATTGCGTAATTTTGCAGCCCAAGTACTGGCATTGTGTTGAGCTATTTGAGCACCGCCGCCACCACCTCCCACCGGTGGGGATTCGCCACTCAAGTAGTTAACGCGGGTCGATGGACTTGGCGGCAAGCTAACACTCAAACTGATGCACTTCTCTGCAGAGGTAGCCTCTTTGGCAGTTATCAAGCCTAACGCTGCATCGCGCACATACGCAATAATCTTCTGCGCCGTCTGGGCTACTTTGGGAAAAGGATCATGACCCAAGCTGTAGATACCCTGCCACAGTTTTAGGAATATTGACTGGAACGTTATTGACGATGCAGTCATATTGGAAATTGAACTGGAGCTTGCACCACGGCGCATTGTCACGTGGCGCTCCAGGCTGTGGGTTGAGTGATGCATTGCAGCGGTTGGTGCTCCCGGCATGCCATGCGTCACACTTGCACTGCGTTCACCAGTAGCTGTCGCTGCCATGGTATGTGATGGATTGTTTATGTGCTCTTGCATGTACACGGATATAAATTGAGATTCAAACAGCAGCACCATCCATTGCAGCGCACTGATCAATTCCAAACGCACCAACGGCGACATATCCTCACCGACAGTTTCCAGAAGCGTTATGGCTATAATGCGATCAATGTTATTGGCATGCTCCTCCTTGCGATCGGTCACGGAGCTGATAAATGTTCCCAATGCAAAAACGGCAGCAGCACGCACTTCTGGGATGGCATCCTTTAACAGAGGGTAGAGTTTTTCATGCGCCAAATCGCGTACTCCCGACCAACGAGCTTTCTCAAAATTTTGCCAAAGCATGCCTGAAAAAATAATTAAATTTTTTTTCACAGAAAATTCTTAAAACTCGAATTAGATGCTAATCCCTTGTGATCGATTTAATCAATATTTCTAAAATCGAAAGGGTACAGCACCTATTTGTGAATGTGTATTACCTAAGCATATCGCTAACCACTGCCTCAGCAACCAGCTTTCATCGTTTAACTGTTCCAGGCAAATTGATACAAGTGAACCTTGCAAAGCACTCGTTTGACCCAGCAAAAAGTTGTTTACTATGCAGGCCAAGACAAATGCAGATAATGTGCGATGTTCCTTGGAGACAGTCGTATCTTGCAGCACGGACAGGAAGTACTTATGATCCTTAACTAAGTCCACTTGACAAGTGGGATCCACCGCCAGAATCTTAGCCCAAATGAAGACGAGCACAGGTCTCAACTCGTTTGCCGAACTCTGTAACAATTTAAGAACGTATGGAAAAATGCCAACACCGAGCGCTAAATTCACTGCCCATGGACCCAAATCCAAAAATCTCGCAAGCAATTCTAGTGCTCGTAGACGGTGCACCTGCGAAAGTAAAACCTGCAGCACAATAGGCAATTGCTCTGGTGGCGAACGCGATTCCGATTCCCGATCCAGCCACACCTGAAAAGCGGTTAGCTGTTCTTCGAAGAATGGCAGTTGCTGATAGGCAGCGCCCTTCTCCAATATATCTGGCAACTGCTGCAGTGCTAAATCAACTACCAGGTCCCATGCTGACCATATAGGATGACGAAAGCAAGGCGGCAACGAAGGATGCGAAACAGGAGTGCAGTCGTGTGATCGTAGTATTCGTTCTGCAAGCAGGAAATTCCGGAACAAGCTCGCTACGAGAAGGTCCTGCCGAAACAGCCTTTGAAATAAATCACGCGGCAGAGTATTCCAAGCAATTGTGTCCGTGATCGCTGTGAATATCCAATTGAGTTCACCCATCATGGTGCGGCGATCATTCACCTTGCCCGGTATCTTATCGATGAGATCGCTCTGAATTTGTGGCACCAATTTAAGCTTTTCTTGCATTGTATACCACTTGAGCGCTATATTGATGGGTGTGGTGAGACACGACGTGAACAAATCCGCAGGCAATTGCGAGTTCATGGGTAGAATTTGGTGCGCTGAGCACGCGGCTAATTGTATGCAGTTCTTATAGCTGACCATAGCGGGCAGCTGAGGCGGCGGTTGCCCCGGTCCAATGCGTTGATGATTAGCTGACAATGATTTCTCCAAATCGCGCTCATGCTGTTCGGCAAACTGTTGGAAAGAATTGATGATAATTCCAGCATTGGAGCAATCATACACGTATATAGAGGGAGCTGCCATCCAACTCTGCAGCTCGAATATACTCAGAGGTATGTATTGTGTAAAAGTTTTGTTGAACACCCAAATCTCACCGTTAGCCGTAGGCTTCGGTACCCCGTGCCCATTGTAGTGAAAGAGTATGCGTTCTCCTTTGGCATTGCGTCGTAAAGAGGTGCATAGTTTTTTCACATCCTCCACTGTGGGGTCGTGACATTTTTTGTAGCGTGCGCGCGGTTGCCAGCGTTCGTATTGCATTTGCAGATTAGCGCCAATTAGCTCCATTGCTTTGGGCGCCGATACTGAAGACGGGTCAATCCAACACTCGAGACGTGCACATGGTTGAATTTTAACTACGTCGGGGGGATCAACACCGATGTTGAGACATAAAACCAGCGCAACACTTGCCGTTTTCATTCGTTCACGAATGCGCCACGATACACGCTCACATACAATTCCCTCAATCACTTCCTGATGCCGTTTCGCTTGAAAACAAAGCGGACAATTTTTATCTGGAACCTCAATGCCAAATGATCCAATTGCCAGATTTTGCAGCAGTGTCGGTAACTGCTGGCTCTCGGACATTGAAGTTGTACGACTATTCGTACCGCCGCCTCCACCGCCGGTTGTTCTGGTGTAACTAACGTTCAAACTGGAGTTACCACCAATGCTGCTATTGCTGCTACTGCTGTGCGCGCTACCAACACTGTGCACAGATATGGAGGTCGAATTTGTATTAATATACTGTGATGACTGAAACATTGCTACGTTCTTGCACACAGAAGGAAAATTTACTGCCGCTACTTCCGATTCGAGTTTACTTGTTTATTTGCTTTAAAATACACTTTTAAATCCGGAAGCAACACAACTTTCCTCTCAAAATGTATTTAATGCATTTTATTTTCAGTTCATTAATTTTTTTCAAATATTAATTAACAACCACGCTAGAATAAGAAAAAATACGCAGTAACATTGACATTTAGCATTACCACCACGGTTGCCACTGCCCACAATTTTCGTCAACCTAATTCCCAAAAAAATAACCCAAATGTTACCAAAATTATTTTAGTGTAATTTTTATGTATTATATTAAAAAAAAATTGCAAAAATTTAACAAAAAGAAACAATATTAAATTTTTAGTAAATGAAAAAGTTTAAAGTTAAATTTAAAGTTACAAATTTTCACAAATATATTAAAAGTGTTGACTTGTTCATTAGATCGGGGAGTAAGTTAAATAACTCACTACCTACTTTTAAAGATTACCCGAGAGTTTCTCAAGGCAAATTTTTCCCTATTAAAATGTGAATGGTATATCTACAAGCTAAAAAGTTAGAGGATGATATAAATAAAAAAAACTACAATACTTTTTGAAATTATCTCAAAATCGTCCTATTTTTTTCTATGCATTTTAGTACACAGGTGTGCCATGGGTCCTATAACAGAGGAATAAATTACAAAATCATACATACAAATTTTCAGTTAGATACCTATTTAGGTGTATCCGAATCTAATGGCATTTGTTTTTGGAAGCAATTATTGTTGAAGGAGGCTTCGGTGGAAAAATGTAAATGTATATATCACTATTTTGCAGGTAAATGTTTCTAGAAGCACATGTCATAAAGACATTTACCATTAGTGTTGCCAGAAAATTATGGTTGTTTAGGTGAAACTACAAAAAATTTTGTAGCCAAAAAAAGGGTAATTTTTTTTAATGAAACTTAAACTTCAAAGTTGTATTTCCATTAAACATACAGGTGCAAATTCGTTTACGTCGTTACCTTAATGTTAACTTATAAATGCCTCATAAATTTAATAAATAAACTTGTTAAAATTTATATGGTATTTTATGAGTTTCTTATGAGTTATAAGTTTACGGGTTACCAGTTTATATTAATCTTACTGTTTATCTTATTCCTTTGTTTTGCAGTAATCAAGTTTAGGCAAAAGTAGTAAGAGAACAAAAAAAATTGCTATGAGATAAAACATAAACTTTGTAGCTAAATGAGAAGAAAAAATAAGCTTTATTTAGCAATAAAATAGCTAAACTGGCAACACTGTTTACCACATTATTCCAAATTCCCTCAACGAAAGAGAACACAAAGGAAAATGCAATAGAACGAGTTGTGATGCCATATTGCTATATTTATAAACATTGTAAATTTTTTCTACCAAAATATTCACTTATTCTTCTCTTTCTATTTTACATTCATAACAGGGAATTTCATAACTAGATTCTTCTTATGATCACCTGTAGGTGACGATGATGGTACATTAATATAGAAGCTTTATCTATTTGATCACAAATCAGCGACCAAACTTTTAATATATAGGAAAACCATATGGTAAACATAATTAACACATGTTTATTATACATTAAACTTACCCTTAAAACAGGATCTCTATGTAATGCTTTGGGATATTTAACCGCACCAATGCGATGTCGCCCAAATAGTCCAATTGTAAAACTTTGTGCACTTTTAAGAGTACGCTGCGTTGCTGTGTACTTGAAGTAATAAAAGCTCGGATCATATATCGCAGGCAGTAAATTGGGAAAACGATTTTGCATTCGTTCTGCCAATTCGACGAGTTCATCTTCGCCCTCAGCAACAAGGTATTTTTCTTCTTCAGCGCTGACATTGAATTGCCAAAAACGCATACGCGCCAACTCCTCCGGACACATGCCGGAATTCTTGATAATTTTTAGCTTTAATTGTACTAAATCCGAGAGAGCATCTTCAATATGTTCTTTGCTTGGATTGCGTGTGCCATGTCGTATAACTGACCAAATTCTTCTAGCCTTGCATCCTATTAACACAGAAAAGTGCTATACTTTTAAAAAAAAAAATTATTGTGCATTTATATTACCTGAATACTTTAAAGGTTTATCATCTAAATTTGCCACCACACGATAGGGTGTCTTTGTTGAAAGATGATGCTCAATTTCATGACGTTCTATGTTTGAACAATGTGGAGATGGCTCTAGAAAAATTTCTTCTTCCACTTGTGCTGATTTTGTGCACGGCACTGACAAGATGACAGCAATCGTTAATGTGAGCGTCGTAAAATTTAGCATTTCCGTAATATTTTCAGAAATATATACAAAATTTTGTCGTTGAAATAAAATAGAAAATTTAAATTAAAAAAACAAAATAAAACACAACCTACAACAGAATACAAGGGCAGAAGAACAGTGAATAAACAACGATTAATTTATCAAAGAAAAATGTCAATTAAATTTCAGGGTGGCACTGAGTTTTTCACTTAATGCAGTTGCACCTCGAGTGCATGTTTTACGGAACAGTACTTTTCAAACTGTTGCAAATTGTACGGTTGCTTTGCTTATTTTAATTAGAGTGCCTCCAACCATCTAATCGGTACACTTAACTACAAATCGTGCACAACTTCAGTAATCTTTTCGGTAACATATTAAAATGTATTTAATGGAAAATAACATGAAAATGTTTGGTCACGATATTCAAAAAACTCTGTGTTAGTCCAGATAGGCTCAAAAATATTAAATAACCTTGGGTACTTAAACTACAAAGCAGAGTAATATTTAAGTATAAAGTTTTAGAATAGATTCGATTTAAATGTTAGCACGAGAGCTGCAGGCCCAGCATAATACTCAGTTCTTTAGGCTATATTAAAAGTTAATTTTGAAAAGAAAAGAGAAAGTTCAAAGTGGAGAAAAGATTTCAGGAAAGGAAATGGTAGAAGGTGAAATTTTTCATCTTTTAAGCTTTAAGGAACCTAAGTTTTTCAGGTATGTTACATAATGAACTGGGGACGAAGAACTCAAGGTAAAGTTCGTGATAGTCGCACAATAATGGTGATTCCACATTCGATCCTTGCGCTTCTATGCCTCAAGCCGACACTCAGTCTCCTCGTTAAGACATCTGGATAGTGACCTGACACCCGTCAGTGAGCTAACTTAACCAATGTGTGGCAGGCATATCCGTGGCCTTGAATGTTTGGTTGTGCTTCGGGCTTTAAGCCCACCACGTTAAAATATCTCCCAATTGAGTCCTTAACATAATCCTCGGATACTCCCGCAAGCACCCAAAGGTCACGGATATGCAACTGGAATGTTCGAACCCTCTACAGGGAAGGTGCTTCTATCGTTATGCAATATTCGGCGATCAGAATATTCAGTCTCCTCAACGAAGCCACCGACAGCGGTATGAGACTGATCGACCTCACTGCCGAACGGAACATGACAGATAGTGGCACGAGATTTCAACTTTAAAAATCCATCGGCTTCGCTGGCTGGTGCATGTTGAGCGAATGGAAGAATACGCTCTGGCTAAAAAGGTGTTTTATGCGAGCCATGGTGGTGGAACACGCAGACGAGGACGTCATAATCTCCGTTGGGAAGAGCAGGTACCGAATGACCTGACTGCGCTTGACCTTATCAACTGACGCCAGTACGCGCATAGGAGAGGCGACTGACGAAACTTTATCGAGGCGGCCAAGACCGATTATCGGTTGTAATGCCAACTCTGTGAGTAAGTATAGAAACTACGCATGTACACAATAGTTTACATAGAGGATATTTCATTGAAATTTACCGAAGAAGAAGACTATAAGAAGTGCCTGTGCCAAGTTTGGTTAAGATTACCCAAGTTTTACTTCAGTTGCCAGGTACACAGTCTAACGGACGGATATAAATCGACACGATATTTTACTCTAATCATTTCGATCCAACATCAATTAAAAGTTGTAAGTGTGACTGTCCTAGTGACTGACATACTTCCTTACTTTACTTTTAATGGCACAACAGCTCATGGAGGGCCTAGGCCGAGATTTTCGCATCCACTCATGTTGTGCGTGTTTTATATTTGTACATGAACGGAAGTGAAAAGCTTTTCATAGGCAATTTTTACTCTTGTAGGTTTGTCATTGCCTGCGCCAAGAGGTGGTGCCGTTTAGAAAAATTATTTTTTCTACTTTTTGATTTTGCCTGTGCCGAGATTCGCACCCCGGACACTCTGCGTAGCAGTCCAACGCACTACCACTACGCCACAGCGACCTAGTGACTGACATACTATCTACAGAACTGTACCTGACAGAACGGCGCTACTGACACTACTTCGTGAATGTCAGCTTTTGACATTCGCATTCGTATCCGTCTAAATGGCATCAGTTACATCACGAAAACTTACACTAGGAATAATGAAGAATGCTCAAATATGCAAAATGCCGGCATATAATATTATCCTGTTACGCACTCACTTACACATATACAGACACACATACATATGTGCATGCATACAAACACTACAAACTTACTCTCTACTCCTTTGGGGGGCAAATGTGCAATTGAGACTTTTTCGCTTATATCTGCACCCGCTTCATTGGCTCTCGGTGTTGGTTTTGGTTTTGGCTACTTAACTCGTTGCTGCTTACACATACATACACTCACAGTTTTGCACAGTTTAGCAGATACTACGACGTTGAATGGCAACAACAACAGCAACAACAAGAGCACCAATGCTGAGAGTATCTACGTTGCGCGTTTGGTGTTTCGGTCGTTTGAGAGAACTTAAGTTCATTTGACCAAGTTAAAAACACTTTAGTCGTTTGCGAAAAATTGACTGAAACGGTTGAACAGCAAAGAGGTCAAAATAGTAAATTAAAATATAAAAGAAAAGTTGAAGACAATAGCAAAAAAAAAAGAA
The DNA here is from genome assembly GCA_958295655.1 of Palloptera scutellata. Lineage (NCBI taxonomy): Eukaryota > Metazoa > Arthropoda > Insecta > Diptera > Pallopteridae > Palloptera > Palloptera scutellata. The sequence goes on from OY282449.1 coordinate 145,796,537, forward strand.
AAAAACAAAAAATATATATGAATTACGAATGAAGAATTGGTTTAAAAAATATACAATATGCACAATTAACATCTGTAAGTAGGATAACTATCTATGTAAATCAAGTGTGAAAAGTGAGTGTAACACAACAACAACAACAACAACAACAACTCTTAGCGGCATTAAGCGAAATCGGAAAAAGTGAAGCTGTTAATTGAAAATTATCACAAAAAAAAAACAAAACGATCGCAGACCAAACGAAAAAATATGTGAATGCATTGAAATAATGATGATTTAATAGCAAACACTTTAAGTACAATAGTTTTGTTAAGTAATTGTTGTCGCAAAAGCCCAACATATGTCAGTCACGTTGTTGTAGTAACGAATAAAAAAACAGTAGCAGCAGAAGCAGCGGCAGCAGCAACAACAACCACAAAGCGACGTCGTCGGCATGGGAATATTCAAGCCAAATTGCGCCAAAAAATCTGACTGAGTTCGTTGATATCAGCGCAACAAATTGTAGTTTTGTCGATACTGTCATCTGCAACATACAACGCCATCATCACATTTACTACTTTTACTACTTACTATGTACATGGGAGTATGATATTGCAACATTTGCAAAATCCTCAGTATGAATGAATTCTTAGTGACGGTGCTAAGTATTAAGAATTTAAAAAACAAAAAACACAAAAACTAAATAATAGGTAAATATTTATGGTAAATAACAATTTCTATTAATTTGTTACAATTCACAATTAACAAATTGCCACAAACCGCAGTTGACTAGTTTCGCCTCAAATTCCAATGATAATTATCTGATTATTTTAACCGCAACATAGCACGCGTGCACACACAGACAACTCATTAAACTGAGAGAGAATAATAAATATGTAAGTGTGTGTGTGTGTGTGTGTGCATGTATGTACACATGTACGTAGTTGGTAGTTAGTTTAGTTTCCGAAATAAATTGCAATACCTTTAAAATAAAACGTTTCTCTAAGGCGTACGCAAACACCGCACACAGGTAGACTACGCGCGCTATATTTACAAAGGCGGCATATTAAATGTATAGTGTACACAAGCCAACAAATACACACGTGCATACGAATACGAAATACAGACATGAATACATACATACATAAATACATTAACGTTGTACTGAATGAATACGAATATTGAAAGTGAAACCATAAGTTACTAAGTTTTACGAGTAGGTTTTCTTGTCAGAGAAACAATACAATACATTGTATTGTATTTTCATATAATTTAAAATCGATAACAATGAAATTAATAATACAAAATTGTGTACCAGAGAGATATGATAATAATCACAATCATAATCACTGCTTTATTAATATCATATAATTTTGCATCTATCGACGAGTACATGTTTACTTTAAAATTTGTTTTTAAATTGGTTAGGTCAAGTCATTAAGCATAATGATAATGTAGAAAATATAAAATAAATTAACCAAATCAAAGGTCCAATATGTTTTTTTAGATAAGAAAACAAGTGAATTAGTTTATCTTTGCTTTCAATATATTTTTACCTTATAAAGCCTCTTGCTTGACAAAAAAAAAATCTACTCACTACGGGCTTTGAACTTCAAATTATTTTATTTAGTTTGCCGAACTTTTTCTTTATATAGGAAACTTATTCCGGTTCATGCTTTACCAAGCGGAACCTCATTCATGCCACTAGTTTTCTTGTAATTTTTGTATCAGTAATTAATAGAACCTTTGAAAAGCTAAAGCTTGTCCTAGGCCCTCCATGGGCTGTTGTGCTTTTAAAATAAAAGAAAGAAGTATAGAGCCTGCACCAAAGCTTAATTACGTATTTAATTTAATAAAACCAAATTAATTGTATTTTATTCACTGATCAAAAGTATCAAAAGCAAGCGCGGATCAAAATGCATTCGTAAAAAAATTTTTGTTCTTAATAATACACATAGTGTACCCCTATGAATGCAGAGCCCTATGATTGGAAGGAAAATTGATAGATGGGAGGAAGAGGACGGAGAGAGGGAATGCAATCAACGGACACCGGTAAAGAGATAGACAGCCATTGTGGCAAGTGTTATGCCTTTACCACAATTAACTGCATTTTTTTTATCAATGTCGACTATGACCACATGTAGCGCCAAAGGCTGCGCTTTTCTTATCCGCTCATGTTGTGCGTGGTATATTTGTACATGAATGGAACTTCAGTTTATCAGTGTCGACTATGACCGCATGTAGCCCCAACGAAAGGGATGGAAAGGATAAGGAAAATGTACCGTTGCCTGCCAAGTGCTGGTGCTGTGTAGAAAAATTGTTTTTATTTTTCTTGCTACTATTTGATTTTTCCTGTGCCGAGATTCGAACCCCGTACACTTTGTACCACAGCCCTCCCCAATTGATTGATTGATTTCAACTGATGCCAAATTTATTAAAGTCTAAGAAGTTAGTAAATTCGTCGTTGTAGCGTAGTGATAGTGGTGCATTAGACTGTTAGGCAGAGTGTCCGGGGTTCGAATCTCGGCACAGGCAAAATCAAAAAGGAGAAAATAATATTATACTACACGGCACGCCATATCTTGGCAGGCAATGGCAAACCTACAAGAGTATAAGTTGCCTATGAAAAGCTTTTCACTGCGCCGTTCGGATTCGGCATAAAATTATAGCTCCCTTCCATTCATGTACAAATATAAAACAAGCACAACATGAGTGGATGCGAAAAGCTCGTCTTAGGCCCTCCATGGGCTGTTGTGCCATTAAAACAATAAAATAAGAATTTAAAATATAATTTTTAAACATTTTTAAAAGCGTTTCATTTAATGTTTTAGAATTTAATTTAAAATCATAAGCTTGGATACCGAAACTGAGACACAGTTTGCAATATTCATAATGTTATTCACTTAGATTTTGTTTGTATCATTGCAACCTTTCCGCCACTACTAACACCACTACGGAGAAAAAGTCAAAATAAATTACTATACAATTTCGCAATGAGTCTTAATTTGCTTCGTGTTAATATTTTTTAAACTAAAGTCTAATTTTACTAATTCATTGATAATGTTTCTCTAAATCAAATTGTTTGATTTCAATCTGCGATTCTCATCCCCTTAAATGTTAAATATAACGATCTAAGGACACACTTATACCAACCATACGGTGCAACATATCCAGAGAGCTAAAACACATTGACGAAGCATGCGCGCAAATTCTAACAAAAATCGTGCTCTTTTTCATAGTTGTAGGTAGCTTCATCATCAGCAATAGCAATAATCATCGTCAACATTGTTGTTACTGAGAATGGCTAAGATACTAATAATAGTAATATGGTAATAATGAAGTGCGTTGTGCGGCGCAATGCAACAACGTACGCAAAACGCACATAAAGGAACACAAGCACGCCGCACAGCACACAACGGCACAACACACACACACACACACACACACACACACTCACAGCGCCAATGAGAGCTTTTGCTTTTGCAATTCAATTTCATTTTAAAAGCTAAGGATATGCTAGAAAAATATTCAGTTGTAACGTTGAACTGCTCGGATACGGTTTTAACACTTTGCACGGTCCATTTAAGCAACGGGGCAGTGTGTGACAAAAGAAAAGAGGCAGTAGCTCGCGTGGCGCATACTATCATCGTTATTAAACACAAAGAGTGAGAAAAATCAAAACAGAAACTGAAAATAAAGTTAAGAAAACCAGTTGCTTCTTAATAACGCGGCAGAGCTTGAAAAGATAAACAGTGCAAAAAAAATAAATTATACAATAATAAAAACAACATAGCATAAATCAAAGAGATATAAATTTAAAAATATATAAAATTAAAATATTCAAAAAAATCAATTAAAGCTAAATGAAAGACAACAAAAAATATACATTAAGTAATATATTAAATGAAGTGAAATCAACTGGAATTTCATGCTTAAATCACTAAATTCAAATGCATACATACATATATATGTAAATAGGTATCTTATTTACCCATATAAATTAAAATTTATTTACTTTAATCGCAGTTAGTTTGTTTAGCCAAACAGTGGAGATCATTAAAAAAAAAAAACGATCATTAATTAGTGCGAAAGTCTCTGCCTCTTTGCTACTCCTATTCGATAAGCGGCAGAAGGAAGCGACAGTTTGAATTAAAGATTTCAATACTGCGAGGTTGTGACTGTTGTTTTTGTTGTTGTATTGTGTTGTATGGTTGATTCTGTATGGTCTACAAACATACAGAAAAGAAGTGATCGTTTATTTTTAAGAAAGTTGGCCAGTCCTTCCTGGTGCCCGTATTTACGCATATGCTACTTAAGTAGGTAGGTAGTGCATGAATGTGGATGTGGATACTGCAGATGCTAATTGAGAGTGGCCAGCGGCCACCCCGTTCTCCATTATGTGCGCCTGTATGTGGGTCTGTGAGTACGTGTGTGTTCTTTTGTGACTTGAAACAAGTTTCCAGTAATACAATATTCGTTTTTATTGATGCTCCGATGTGATCTTGTAATCACATACATAGATACTCGTACCCAGCAGGAAGTGCAAGCCTTCATATTCAATTATTGTCAGTGATTTTAAAATTACAAAAGTAGAATTTGAACTAGAACTTCTGGCATTATTAAGTGGTGGATCAACGACTATAATGATTCAAATTATGTAAAATATACCATATTTTACATGTTATGTACGAGTATATATAAATGAAAAAGTCTTTCAGTTGTGCCGAAAGCTTGAATTAATTATTTTAAAGGCATTCATAGGGGTACACAAAAAGTAGTAGCCGTGGCGTAGTTGGTGGTGCGTTGGCAGTATCTGAGGTTCAAATCTCGGTACAGGCATTATCAAAAAGTAGAAAAAACAATTCTTCTACACGGCACTCCACCTCTTGGCAGGGAATTGCAAACCTGCAAGAGTAAAAATTGCCCAAGAAACGCTTTTCACTTCGACGTTTGGATTCGGCATAAAACTGTAGGTCCCTTCCATTTATGTACAAATACAGGGTGCGCCATCTTTTATGTCGGTATGTAAATATTGAATAATTTTAACATTTATCAACCGATTGACTTGAGTAAACGTTTAAATGTTATTGAAACGTCAATTCAGTACAATTTTAACCATGAATCGCTTCATACCAAACCAATTCGCCGAAATAGTTACAATGCTCATTGAAAATAGTCGTTCAGTTGTGTTAACTCAACGTGCATATCGCCGAAAATATCATAGCCAACAAACACCGTCTGACAATGACAACACTATTCGTCGTTTGGTGTCGAATTTTGTGTAGCACGGGACAGTGGGAGATCATCAACGCCACAGACGTTCCAATGAACTGGTTGAAGTGGTAAGAGAGAGCGTTGCCGAGAACCCACATGTGTAGTATGGTCAACGCGCTTGGAAGGAAAATTCGATGACCGACGAGGCCCATTTCACACTCTCTGGCAACGTTAACAAGCAAAATAACCGCATTTGCCGTTGTTTCCGCCAAAACCATCCATTGGGCCATTTTTCTTCAGAGAAGGCGAAACATTCGATGGGAATCGATATCGGCGAATGTTGGCTGATTATGTCTGCCCACAAATATGTGAAAAAGCTCTTGACGGTTACTGGTTTCAACAAGACGGTGCGCCATGCCACACTGCAAGTCAAACAATGCAGTTTCTGCAACGAAAATTCACTGGACTTCACTGAAAAAATCGCAACATTAACTGGCCATCTAGATCTCCAGATTTGATACCTCAGGACTTTCCTTTGTGGGGTTATTTGAGAAGTAAATTGTACGCCAGCAAGCCTCAGACCATTGACGAGCTCAAGGCAAACATTCGTGCCGAAATCATAGCTATACCGCACGAGATGCTCGTAAAAGTGATGGAAAACGCAGCAAAAAGGGCACATTTTGCTTCGGTCATTAACGGCAGACGGCCACTTGATTGATGTTGTATTCAAAAACTAGTCCAAATAAATTATAAAGGACAAATAAAATAACTCATATATGGTAATCGGTTGATTTTTTTTTTAAGATATTCAATATTCATAGACCGACATAAAAGGTGGCGCACCCCGTACATACAATAGTGAATAATTATTCACTGTAATGGTCGCTGTGGCGTATTGGTAGTACGTTGGACTGTTGCGCAAAGTGTCCGGGGTGCGAATCTCAGCACAGGCAATATCAAAAAAGTAGAAAAATCTGTTTTTATCCAAGGCTCCCCATCTCTAGGCACAGGCAATGGCAAACCTACAAGAGTAAAAATTGCCTATGAGAAGCTTTTCACTTCGCCGTTCGAATTCATGTACAAATATATATATAGGCCCTCAATGGGCTGTTGTGCCATTCAAAGAAGAAGAAGTAGGTTGACTTGGCTTAGCAGGATCTTGTATATAAATAGCTAAAGATAACTATTTATGTGAATGAATCAAAAATGGTTAAATGCTATTCAAATACTTAGTTCCGCAGAGCCCCACCTATGAGAGCATAATTTCCGACTGGGTAAGACCCGCATGTATATACATATCTTTATAGATATTTTGACTTAGAGGTGCTTACACTTGCCATATAAGTATAGAAGCTAATAGGCGAAATTACTTAATTGGACTCGTTGACCATGATTAAATCAATCGAAAATTATTGCAAATTTTGCAACAAATTAGTAATGAAATTAGCGTGTAAAACAACGACGCCTCTGCTCTTTATTAATACAAACACAAAAACACAAACGAACACAATTCTCAAATACATACATACATGATGCATACGGCATGCGTTTCATTCATGCTACTTCTACCTCATATTAAACCCGCACATAAATACAAGATACAAACTTGAAGTTGACCATAAATCATCCACTTTTGACATCTCAAAATCTCATTTTAAACTAAACAAACGATATTATTAATTTAAATTATTTATTTATGCAAAAATAGTATATATCATTCGATTTATTCATTTCAAATCTTAAAAAACCCATAAATTCTATGTAGGTACATAAATTTAATGTTTTTTGTTTTTTGTTTTTGTTTTTGTTTTTAATTCTTAAATAGGTATTAATATTATGTTTATTGTTGCTTTTTTGCAATGATTAGTTAACATACAAATACAGACGCTGCTGCTGTTGTTGCTTATCTAAGCACATGTGCTTCAGCTGTTGGTGTTGTTTCATATTTCGGTTTGGGTTTTATATGGAGAAAATAAATTATTAATTTAAATTTACATTAATTATGAATATACATATTCAACAACTAACAGAAATAATCACCAGCAGAGAACAAATTCAAGAATGTCTTACCGCACACACACACACACAAACACACACTCTTATTGGTCCTATTCACACTCACTCATCGTTGAACAGTTGAGTAATTTCTGTAGAAAACTGTGCACTCCTTCTTATCAGAATAACACTCATGATTGATGTTCAGATAATTTTCATATTCAATATCACAATGACAAGCATACATACACAACCTACTAAGTAGGACATAAATACTGTTACAGCATTGAACAGACCCATTCCAATAGTAGAATTGAACATACCCTGTTATTAACACATGGTTTATGAAAGCTAACGGGAATTGAAAATTGTGCCAGCTTTCACCATGCAGTGGTCAGATAATGAGAACCATATCGTTGTCATAGCACTTTTTAAGTGTGAAATGAAAAAAGGCGCCCTCTCGGTTTAGTCACATGATCGTCTACCGGTTCATAAAACTGTTTGAGGAGACTGGAGATATCAAAGACCGCCACCGGTCCATCAAATCAAGAATTCAGCGAAATCCGCTCTGAAAACAGAAAATCATGGCCCGTGAGATGAATAACACGCAAAAGTCCATGAGTCGAATTATTAAAAAAGACTTGAGACTTGGTGCCTTCAAACGTCGCACCCGATATTTGTTGGCTGCAGCCTTGGAAAAAAATAGAGTAGAAAATTACAAACGTCTTTTGGTGAAGCACGCTGATAACTTGCACAGAAAAATCTTGTTTACGGATGAAAAAATTTTTAACGTGCAGGAAAAATTTAACAAGCAAAATGATATGGTGTATGCACGGTTATCCATGTTAAGGTAGGGTCATAACTCATGGTTTGGTGGGTGTCTCTTACGATGGTGTCACTGACTTGCATTTCTGCAAACAAGGGGGCAAAACTTCGGCCAAAGTTTACCAAGAAACCGTTTCGGAAGCTGTTGTGAAGCCACTTAACCATTCCCTGTTCCAAAACCAGCCGTGAACTTTCCAACAGGATTTTGCGCTAACCCCTAAGGCTAAGACGACCCAGACCAGGCTTCAAAACAATTTGCCAGCTTTCATTTGCTATGAAGAATGGCCGTCTGGCAGCCCTGATCTGAACCCACTGGATTAAAAATTATGGACACTTTTAGACGACATGGTTTGCCAAAAAAAGATACCCCAACATTGATTCTCCAAAGACTGCCTTGATTCGTGCTGTCAGCACTTGTACCAGTGATTAACCAGTGCGACTTAAGGCGTGCGTGAAGGTCAAAGGCGGGCATTTCGAATAAATAATTGCTTTTTGTATACAATACATATCAACAAATATATTTTAAAAAATTGGTCCAAATAAATTAATTATTTTTAATTTTATAACATCAAATGTGTGCAACAATATTTATGTCCCTAATAAGTACAAGCTACTATAAGTATTCGTGAATCTTGTTTGCAATCTATTGGAAGGTGGCATTTCAGGCTACATTTTGTGTGAAGACAATAGTGTAATTCGTCGCTAGTGTAAAAAGTTGCATTGCTTTGAAAATGAGCGAAATATCTGAAGAAGTACGCTATGTGATGCTTTATTACTACATATAAAAAGGTAAAACAACCGCTGCAAAAACATGCTGAAAAATTTGTGTTCAGTTTACGGTGAAGATGTTGTGAGTGAACTCCGGACCCAGGAGTTTTTGCCCAATTCCGTTCCGGAAATTTCAATATGAAAAATTCACTGAAAGTCACTGATAAAGCCGATGAAAGTTTGCAACTGCTGGAGCAAGATCGACACGCGGAATCACTAAACATCAACCAATTGACAATAAAGATAATTTTTTTTCAAAAATTTACCAAATAAAAAAGACCGCGATTACTTTTTATATGACCCAATATTTCAATAATTTTGTTTAATTTTCAAAAAGGTAATAACTTTGAAACTACTTAAGTTTGTTTCGATTGAGCTCATATTTTGACCAAGCATTATTAACATTTTTACATAATTAAATTTGTTGTTGCAATAAAATGTTAATCCTTTTAAACTTAATCCCTTAAACTTTTACAACTAATTAATTATTGAAAAATTAAGTTCGATTAACATTTTCTTTAGCAAATAAATTGAGGAGAATTTACTGATTTTGCAGAGGTTTCCATAAGTCAGCAAGTCCAACATCTTATTAAATTTCTATAAATGATTAAGTTAAATTTTATTTTTTTTTGCATTGCTTTTCGTAAAAAAAAAACTAATAATTAATTACATATGATATTTTAAATAAATAATTTATTGATTGATCGAACCAAACCAGAAAATATTCAGTGTTAAGAAACATCCATTCATTCATACATATAGTATGTACTTGTACATAGATAGATAAGTGTGAACATATGCAAAATAGTTCGCTTAAATGCGTTTCAGACTTACATCGTGCACTTTGTATTTTTACACTCTCCGCACTACAACGTCATCGAAATGTAGGCACAGAGTAATAATGCCTTTATGTATACTTATAGCATTGCTGGCCAACAATTGAGAAAGCAATTGAATACTAATCAAAAATCAATACAATTACTACTTGCTTCATAACAATCAAAACATAAATTGTTTTATTAAATTTAATAATAATAATAATAATAATAATATGTAATATTTGCTGAAGGTTCACTCTTCCACTTTTCTAGAATTCCAATTCAGCTGCTGCTCTTTTGAGTAGCTTTAAAAATGGAAATAAATAAGAATAACCACTTTAGTGGATACTTATGTTATGGTTATACTGACTATATGGACTGTCATATAGTTGGGCACACTTAGACCAGAACAACCCATTGTGATACCACACGGTATCACATTTTAACGCCGAACAGTTCCGAAAGGCGGCGTGGCAATTTGATATCACTTGGTGGGTTTTCCATTTCCTACCAAGAAGTGCTCTTTTACTTCTTCTTCTTTTAATGGTACAATAGCCTATGGAGGCAACACCATAGGCTGCTGTCGGCCTAGACCGAGTATTCCGCATCCACTCATGTTGTACGTGCTATATTTGTACATGAACAGGTCCCAGTTTTATGCCGAATGCGAACGACGAAGTGAAAAGCTTTTCATAGGCAATTTTTACTCTTGTTAGTTTGCCATTACCTGTGCCAAGAGTTGGGGAGCCGTGTAGACAAATGTTTTTTTCTTCTTTTTTGATTTTGCCTGCGCCAGGTTTTAAACCTCAGACACTCTGCGTAGCAGTCCAACACACTACCACCAATTGCCTGTGCCAAGATTTAAACCACGGACTCTCTGCATAGCAGGCCAACACGGCCACAGCGACCATGGTGCTCTTTTACACTTTCTTATAATTCTCATTCACCTCATATTGATACGAATTGTAAGAAGGTTATGAAAGAGAATAAACCACCAGACTTAGTCGGGAATCAAACCGGAAACCTCACGGATGACAGTCTAGTGTGTTAACCACTACATTATCGAGGACGTCTAGACGATTTCGAAATAGAGACGAAATTTGGTGAACATTTTAAGATGTTTGTGTGTCTTCGATTTATTTTGAAATATGTTTGCAGTTTAATGCTAACTTTTGAATAAAATAAAGACATGCGTTTTCCATGGATACTGTGGATTGTGGAACACTGAATTTGACACACTGCGACAAAAATCAACTTTTGGGCGGACACTTAACTTAGATTAAAAGTAATTTTGTTTATGTTTTTGATAGTCGCACCAAAGATTTTTATTATACAGACCATTAATGACAGTCTCTCGTTATCCATGTACCAATTGGACCACGATAATGTTGATTTTTAACATATCAATAACATTCATTTGATCATAAAAAGCTACATATTGCCATAATACTTATGTTCGGTCTAATTCTTGACGCTGTTCAAAAACGTAAATTAACTCTTAAAACTCAAAATAAAAAACGTTGAAGTACGAAAAATAATTAATGTATTTACAAACAGAAAATAAAATAATGTACCTATACATGCATACGAGTACATATGCACTCGTATATCAGCAGGTCAAGGGTCCTATTTCATCAGCCACTTTGCACTTAAGCACCATAAAATAGTCTCGGTTCAAACCGGAAATATCACGAATGAGAGTCTAATATGTTAACCACCACATTATTGCAAATAATGCCCCTCGAAAATTTGCCTTTTTTTTGATTTTTCGATTTCGTTTTTGAACCGTAAGAAATCGCATTCATTTTCATTATATTTTTCTCGTTGGAGTAAAATCAGTGGACACAGGGTTATCGAAGAAGTTTGTCAGCCAGCAATCAACTAATGCTTCTGTAATGCGGTGTTCCCTGGCTCACTTCAGTATGTCACTAACTTGTGCTCCGCTTCCCATCCAGTGCAATGAATTTTGCTCCAAATAGGGTTTAATGTCTTATTTTCCCCCCCCCCCCCCCGGTATAGAATTTTTTTTTTTTACCGATTTTAGTTAGCACGTACTTCACTTTCGTTAATCGTTCGGAATCGTTCAAATAGTACTTCTTCAAAAGAACCTTTCAAAAAGAAACATTAGTACAAATTTCTGTTTGCATTATTTAGTGAAAATAGAGGAAACGATCTTGGTGAAACAGAAAAATCAAGAAACTTTGCAAATCATCACCAACATTTTTACTTTGCAATTAAAAACTTTTACTTCGCAAAAGCTCGACCCTTTGCTAATTTGCGATTTTTCATAATTTTTTCAGTTGGTGGAAAACTTCTGAAAATTTAAAAAGTTGCAAATTTGCGAAGTGCAAAGTGGCTGGTGAAATAGGGCGCTAATTTTGACACTCAAATGCACAGACAATAACAACAACTCCCAATCAACCTTCCATCTCAAATTTATTGTGATCAGTAATATTGATCGCACTGTGTATGGCCGAGAAGCATGGAAATTCGAGATTGAGACTTATACCGTTTTTCTTTGAGTTTTATTGATCGTAATGGCGAAAGCGAGTCGAACTGGGAACTGAATGTGCTTGAACTCGAAAGGCAAGTCAGTAGTCAGTATCATTGGAATTATCGGAATGAACTTGCCTTTGAGTATGGTCGCTTGAGCTTCAGCTACTTCACTGCCAATATGGTTACATTGCGTAGCTCCGGTTGATTTATATTGCGCAACCAACTTTCAGTTAAAAGTTGTGTGGTGGTAGAGCGGGCAGATCTAATGAATTTAAAAATACAGTCGGATAGTTTGTGGCTTCGTCTTCATTCGCTACGCAATCAATCGATTTGAACGAATGTAAATTGGCAGAGATTTTGCTCTGTATGATGAAATTGAGATCGCCAACGTCCTTGTTCTTGGCAGCTACCCTCGATTACTCAGACAATAGTAATTCAAGTAATTACTGCCGATGATCGGGAACTCTTTAGTAATAAGCTCTTCGTTAGACGATGTGAATTGGCATAAAATCGGCGGGAACGAAAAGCGGAGTTATAGCATTTTGTAATATTGTAGTGTATGGGCGATATCACGCCTCTTTGACCAATTCCGCCTATATGGAGCTTACATGGATCTTACGGTTGAACACATGAAGTCATGTGCCAAATTTCGTTAATAAAATATTCAAAGCGAGCCGAGTTATAGCTTATAAAGATGTAGTGTATGTATAGGCGGTGCTACGCCACTTATGGGATTTTTCCAAATTTTCTTTTCTCGAGTTATGGCATTATAAAAATATTTCACGACTTAGTTTTATATATGTATAATATACAGATTCGTCAAATGCCTGGCAAAATACGATTCTGGACAAAAGTCTTGACATTGGTGGCGTAAATATGGGCGAAAAAACGGTTCTTGTTTTTGATCCCTCGCTTGATAAGTATATTGGTTTATCAGGGGTCTAACTGAATAACTAAGGAGTAAATAAGTTTTTCTTTAAATAATTTTCTCAGGAATGATTAATTATAATTTGAATGCCTCCACCAAGAAAATATTGAGAATAATGTAAATAATAAAATAAAGACTTCTATGGATTACTTAGAATAGCCGCAATAAAATTTCTCACGTGGGCTTAATGATCCCACAGCGAGACAGATTAATGCCCATTTATATTTGTGCATATATGAGAGACTTTTAACCCTCTAGTTCCCAAGCAGACCTCCAGACAGGCGTCACCAAAACGGGTCTCTATAGCCACCAGATCAGTAGTCCGGAGTCAAATCGTATAGTGAACTTCCCAAACTTTCATAATAATGCTTTGGCTACGAGCCGCGATGTGTAGAAACAATCAAAGTCAAAAATGTTCGAAAATCTGAAAAATATATTATTTAGATGGACTTTGAGAATTATGGTTTAAAATAAAATCAAATACATAAAATGATTCCCTTGATACTAACGGTATATAAAACGGTCCATGACTTGCTAAGAATAGAAACGTTTAGAATAATAAGTTTTATCAGTAAAAAAAAAAAAAATTCTAACAGCCATAATTGCTTTGAGAAATCCGGAATTCTCGACTTAATAAATCCACGCCAATTAATTTTTTTAAGTTTTTGAGAACAGGTCTGTGCATTTTAAATCGATATTAATCAATTATAATTTGTTCTTCTTTCTTTTAATGACACAACAGCCCATGGAGGGCCTAGGCCAAGCTTTTCGCATCCACCCATATTGTGGGTGTTATATTTGCACATAAATGGAAAGTCAATCACAAATTTGGGAACTAGAGGGTTAAATTGGTAGCACATGTATGTAGATAGTATGTATGCATGAAATAAAAAGAAGAACTGCGTCACTATTAACAACATTAATTACGCAAATTACTGGCTACATTCATTAGACAATCAAAATATATTTACTTGTCTCTAACTGATTATGAAAATTCCTTACAACACAAATGATTAATTAACTTTTGCTTTTATGAGATTTGCACCGAAACAAAAATGCTAAAATTAAAATGGTTAGAGTTTTAACAACTAAATATTTTTTATAGAAAACATTCTAAATTATACTTATTTTTTTTTTATATTAACTAATAGCACTAACAACAAGAACAGCAATTGGTATAAAACCAGCACCGATAGCAACCAGCAACAAATCACACATGAATTATGGATATTTCAGCTGAGAGAAGTCAACTAATTTATAATATTAATATTAAAAGCTTGAGAAATACACCATCAGCTAAAATAGTATAATTAAAACGAGAAATTAGCAAAAATACGCAAAAACAACAACAACAACAAAAAAACAAACAGGCAAAAATAATAAAATAATATCTATAAATCATTGGAATAGCTATTATCAGCAAAGATAACTGATTGTGTGTCATTTTGTGTATTTCGGACAAGACTTCATCGAATCCATCATATATCTCTACCATTTGGCAGCAGAGACAAGAACGGCCTCAGCAGATTTCATTAATCGCGCACACCACCCGGTGCTAAAATCAAGATTGCTGCCTGTGTTGTCTTTTTACTAAATCCCGTAGAACGTAAAATACGACACGATAGGACACGGATAGTGCGTGCCGCAGAAAACGTAATATAACTATCGAGCGAACGAGAAAGCAATGCCAGAAAACAATAAATTGATAAATAATGGTTATCTGCGCTCGCCGCACGTCATCGGCAACAATAGCAACAGCAACAATAGTAAAGCTAATGTGGACACAATGGAAGATGGTGTTACAGGAGCAACAGTAGTTTCGCCGCTGTTGGGTGGAACAGTGACGTCGGCGGAGGCCTTATCAGACGTTGATGATGGCGGTGATACAACAACAACAACGACAGCCGCAACAATGCTGCAACAAAATATCACCAACACACCTCCTGCAGCTAATAAACTAACAACAAACAATGTACCACTAACTGCAAAACTACCCACAGTCGTTTATATTGGCACCGATACTGGAGGTGGTGGCATGGGTGGTGGTGGTGGTGGTGTTGTCGGTATTGGTGGCGGTATTGGTACAAGAACCTCTTTGCAGCGCAATGCACCAACGCCATACAATGCCACTACTACCAGCATTACACCAGCACACCAACAAAGTGATTGGATGCTAAAAGAGCCCGCTTTGCGAAGGCGTCTCTTGATTTTGGCCATTGCATTTACAGTTTTGGGTACCGCAATCGGTGCATTGGCAATCTATTTTGCTGGCAGTTATCGTTGTCATCCCACTGCAGCAGCAGCAGCAGCAGCAAGTGCAACAGCAACAGATATTAACAGCAATGGCAACAACAACAACAACAACAAAAACAACAACAACAACCATAACAACAATAACAACAAATTTGCAGGTAAGTGATAAGTTTTATTAGCTGAAAAATATTACCATAAATATGAATATCTGTTAATGATATATGGTTGGCTGTATCGAATATATCACACATATTTATGTATATGTATGTGTATGTGTACTTGCATTCATACATACATACATACGTATGAACGTACTCGTATTTGTATAGACAACATTAGGCCGCACACCCTCACTTACTTACGAGTAAAAATGTAGGTGCACACAGCTCATCAATCATTGAAGTAATATACACCTTCAAGTGCTGTGTTGTCATCACAATTTGTCAAACCGAAGTACAAAATTTAGTTTTCGTTTTAACTGTTAACGATTATGATAAAATATAAATACCATACATAGTATGTATGTACATATGTATATCCAATGAAGTTTATTGTTATTTTACCTATCTCTACTTATATATGTATATGTAAATATTTAGTAAGTATTTATGTATGTACAGTATTAAAAAGTTTATACTATCATCATACCATAATTGGCATATCATTTATATGCGATATCCTATGAATGAATAATTTGTCCCATCTAAATGGCGTCATAATCTTATAAGTACGATCTGCTATAGTTTATTCATAAGATTTTAAAACATTAAATTTCTGAATTATTTATAAAATATAGCTAAGTAACTGGGTCAACATGCAATAAAAATGCTGCAATTTACTGTAGTAATTGCATTCCATTACCTGAAACGTTATTTCCAAGTAACCCAATGGTGGCAAATTTCATATAATCTTTCTTACCTTATCCTATCCTTATTACCTATACATACATACATACATACAATACATGTAATAACTATTCATTGGCGCACATACAATCGAACATGTGCATCCTTCATACTCGTACATCTTATCATCACAAGCAACAGGCAGGCAGGCTAGCAAGCAGCAGGCAAAACTGCTAAACTACCAGTCACTCAGACAAGCAGTCGGAAGCTTTTCAACATTCTCATTTCCTTCATGTCAATTTAAAAATTCTAGTAACCCTATAATCAGTATTTGCAAATGTTTTATATAATAAGAGTATTAAGAACCAATTGTAGTTATATTGAGTGGTCGCCATGGCGCAGTTGGTAGTGCGCTGACCTGCTATATAGAGTGACTGGGTTCAAATCTCGGCATATGAAAAAAACAATAAGCAGAAAACAAAATTTTTCGCACGGCACTGTCAACTTCTTGGCAGGCAACGGCAAAACCTCTAAGAATAAAACAGACAAATATAACACAGGATGCGTAAAGCTCTTCGTAAGGCGTCCATGGTGGGCTATTACGCCATTAAGAGAAAATAAGGAGATCTATATTTACGACAGTGTGCTTCCAACATTTTTCGAAATGACACTTCCTATGGGAGAGTACTGAGATCTGGATCGGTAACATTTTGTTTGACGAATTATTTTATTCTAAAAAAAATTACACCAAACTAATTTCTTTCACTCTCTTTATTGAGTAATAAAATCTAAATGTTATGGTGTAACTCTTCGAGTGGTGGGGAGTGAAACGGCGGAAACAAAAGAGCGACGATACAAAATTCACTGCTACAAGAACAACACGAACATTCTCTTTTTCTCTTTCTCTCTCTCTCTTTCTTTCTTATTTATGTACTTATTTGCACTAAAGGAATTTCTCGCAAAAACAACACGACTAACAATAACAGTAAATTCCTCTGAAGTCAATCACTCACTAACATGAAAATTACTCGATTGTTCGCAGTCGAAATGAGAGAGAGCCGCCGACGCATCTACTTGTCTTGCATGCGCCCGATTTCTATACAAAAAATTTTTCCATATGCTTAATATGAACAAATTCCGATCACAATACTGGCTCTCATGGTCTGTCTGTTCAGATCCGCGGTTTTGGGTGTTGATACCCACAAATCTGGCAACACTCTAGTCCGATTATGTCAAAGCTGGCATTTCAGGCTACATTTTGTGTGATGACAGTTGTGTAATTCGTCACTAGTGTGATTTACATTGATTTTAAAATGAGTGAAATATCCGAAGAAATACGCTATGTGATGCTTTATTCCTAAGTATAGAAAAGGTAAAACCATTGCAAAATCATGCACAAAAAATTGTGTGGTTTATGGTGAGGATGCTGTGAGTTAACGCTGGATCAAGTAGTGGTTTGCTCGATTCCGTTCCAAAAATTTCAATATCAAAGATGCACTGAAAGTCACTGAAAAAGCCGAAGAAATTTTGCAACTAGTAGAGCAAGAACGACACGCAAGCTATCAGGAGATAACGGTGGCACTAAACACCAACCACATGACAGATTTGTGGGTACCAACCGCGGATACTTTTCATATGAGCCATTATACACGAGTACTTTGTTTTTTTTTAAATTTTTTATTGGGTTAATTTATTTATTATAATATATACTGGTACTAATTTTATTACATATGATATTCAGTACAACGGGCACTTGTCTTCTTACATACATATGTACTTATACCACATATGTATTTTGATACCTTTTCATCAGCTGTACTTTTAAAATGTATATAGGTACAATAATATATAAAAATACTACAATTTAAGAATTGACACTCTCTCTCCCTCTCCCTCTCCCTCTCCCTCTCCCTCTCCCTCTCCCTCTCCCTCTCCCTCTCCCTCTCCCTCTCCCTCTCCCTCTCCCTCTCCCTCTCCCTCTCCCTCTCCCTCTCCCTCTCCCTCTCCCTCTCCCTCTCCCTCTCCCTCTCCCTCTCCCTCTCCCTCTCCCTCTCCCTCTCCCTCTCCCTCTCCCTCTCCCTCTCCCTCTCCCTCTCCCTCTCCCTCTCCCTCTCCCTCTCCCTCTCCCTCTCCCTCTCCCTCTCCCTCTCCCTCTCCCTCTCCCTCTCCCTCTCCCTCTCCCTCTCCCTCTCCCTCTCCCTCTCCCTCTCCCTCTCCCTCTCCCTCTCCCTCTCCCTCTCCCTCTCCCTCTCCCTCTCCCTCTCCCTCTCTCTCTCTGTAATCATATCTACCTTCAAGGACCTTCTGCAGTTATCTTAGCGTAACGTAGCATACAATTGCATTTCGTTGAGAACGCACACTTCTTCTTTGCAACATTTAAACGTGTGTTTACTTATCGATTTTCAATTGAGCAACACGGTTCGCATCATCACCGTTTCAATTTATGTAGTTATGTATGCAAGTAATATGTATACTAGTATGTACGTGTTGCTTTCAATATTGCCTGTTGGTGGTTTGCGTACTGCCTTGCTTACTGCCTTGCTTACTACCTTGCTATCTCCTTACTAGAGCGGACGTTGTTTGGTCGTTATTTACTTCTTTTTTTTTGTGGTTGTAGTAGTTGTTGTACATCGTTTTCCCTTCTCTCTTTTCGAAGGTGTTAAAATCCAATTATATTCGTAGTCAATGTTTCATGTGTCGTACTTCTCAAACTCCTACATAAATCTATCCTATTCCGTTCATGTTTAATTTAAGCATTTATACTCCTGTCGAGCCATATATAAATATGTATGCATGTGTTTGTTTCTGAGCATACATACTTACATACAAATACAAACATACGAGTACTATGTGTAGTAAAGTTGTTTTTGTTCGGTTTTTTTTTTTAATTTTTTCCTCAGATTTTTCATTGATACCTTTTTACTGCCCTTCTTATTTTTCGTAGTTTGTATGTGTGTGCATGTGTGTGTTTTGGTCACATGTTCACACTCATACGCACATGCCTATAAAGTAAACATGCACATATGTGTATGTGATGAATGGCACATTTATGGCATTATATTTTTAAGTCATAGAGGAAATAAACAACAACAACAACAGCAATAATGATAAATAAAAAAGCGTAATAAATAATAAAATAATTTCTGCAATATTGAAGTTCAGCAGAAATGTGTTGCTGCAACTTTATGTACATGTAGCATGCAGTGGATTTGCCGCTCGATTTTACTTAAGTACATATATAAAATGGTTCGTGTTTTACAACCGAAAATATAGATTTTCAATACAAATACTAACATATTTATGCATAAAAACCTGATATCTTTCAATCCAATTTGTGCCATAAAGTACATATTCATAAATAAAACATACATGCATATGTACCATTTATGCATGTATCCTATGTATCTATAAATGTGTGTATTTTGGACACGATATGGTCTCCTCAGATTCAATATTCAGTAAGTAACTGAAAAAAGAAAGAAAGCACAAATATGGTACTTATTTTTATGAAATGCAAATACCCGCCCATTTATAGATTTATTTTTTCCGCGCCTGTTGAATGCGTCTACCCCCAATGCGGCGCTCCTACACCCCAACCACAAACATATGTACTTCTTATTCACTTTGAGTCTGATTGTATTGTTTAGTATAATTTTACTAAAACATGTGTCATTATTTTTAGTTTCTTTTCATTTTACAATACTTACATATATTGTAAGGTTATTTTCAATCATTTTTATGTTAATGATTTTTTTTTGTTTTCCTATTTAAAATTTAATTATGATTACGAGAAAAGAAATACAGAAATATTTCGGTAACCTATTGGAACTGATTTAATAAAAGTCTCAAAATATATGCAGAATGTAGGTAGTATGTAAATGCATCTTTAAAATGCCGTCTCTATTAACATGAATCCAACAAAAGAGACAATCCCTTGACCGCCTCCAATACAAGCTGCACCAATATCATTTAAGGATTTTCAATTTTCATTACCGGAATAAAGTTTAATGAATCTTCTTGTATTTTTAGGTTCGACATTTCAAGAAGGCAATGTTTGCTTAAATGCGGAATGCGTACGAACAGGTAAGAGACGTATAATAATTTTTAATCTAGATGGATTTCAGTTTTCTTTGTATACTAAAAATACTATTAATTAATATTTCTTTGAAAGAAATTAATAACTCTGTTTTAAAACTTCTAATCGGGTCTGGGAACAACAACCGATAGACCGTCTACGCCGAACTTTTGGGATTCATTAATTTTTATGCCGAATCGGAACGGCGAGTTAAAGTAGCTAGCCTCTGTATCAGCTTCTAAAATACTAGGTATAACTGTCAGGAAATTTAAAAATTTTGTAAAGTAAAGCTGCACCTAATATACCTTAAATTTTGGAGCAATCAATATAGTTAGATATTGGTTATGTTTCCCAGATCACCAGATGGAAAAGACTTGAGGAAGGATTTTTGTTAATCAATGTAAAAATACCTTGTTACCTAGCCACTAGCAGCGACAATTGTATGGGAAATAACAACCAGAGATAACGCGTATATTTTTTTAGCTCTTTTGAATATCTAGCATGTTGATAAACGTTCTCTGGTTTCTATAATAACACCACAGTGAACTGTTAATAACTGAAAGAAAAAGTACAGGTGGGAAAAAACGAAAAGAAAATGTTTCCAAAAAATTCGCCGAAGAAAAGTAGTGAGCTGAAAATTAATTTCAAATATTATGTGCAGTGCAAGAATGATAATATTATATGATAAAGAAGAGAAATGTTTATGCTTCTATGTGCTATGTGCTGGAAGATCACCTCCAACTGCTGTAGCTATTGAACTGTTTCCTTGTTCGAAACAATACAACGAAGAAGAGATGTAACAACTTTGTCGTTTTATTCGCACATGGTTAACTACTTGCCGGATAAAACGCAGCTTGTGTAGGATATGTTAGAGTGGCTGTCCTATAGTAGGACACACTTAAGACAGAAAAGACAATTGTGATATGTACCACAGGACCACAACCAGACCTCTCAGAAGCGTGATTACAAAAGATGCCAGACAGTTGAACGCCGATCGGTTTGAAATGGCGAAGTGGTAATTTGTTATCACTTAATGGTTTTGCCTTTGCCTGCCAAGAGGTTTACTTCTACACTTTCTTATAAAGGGTAATTTTTTAAGAGCTTGGTTTTTGAAAATCAATTCCTCCCATTTACTTTTTAAAGATAATTTCATTTAATTGTTGCCCGCGACTACGCTTTAAGTGGTACATTCTGATGGTCCAATTTTGGCACACTTTTTCACAAATTTCGGCCGGAATCTCATCAATGACGCATTCAATGTTGGTGTTGGCTTCCAAAGCAGCAATCATGTTTGCCTTCTCCCTATAGACAAGAGACTCAACATAGTCCCATAAAAAATAGTCTAACGGGGTCAAATCACACGATCTTGGTGGCCAATGGCCAATTTCCTGCACCAAAACGTGAGATTAACTGTTCACCAAATTCGCCTCTCAACTGATGCATGGTTTCGCGTGCAGTGTGGCATGTGGCACCGTCCAGTCGGAACCACATGTCTGCCGAGGCCAATTCTTGCATTTTCGGCAAAAAAAAAGCGTGTTATCATCGAACGGTATCTTTCTCCATTGACCGTAACGCTGCGGCCTACATCGTCTTTGAAGAAGTACAGCCCAATGATGCCGCCTGCCCATAAACCGCACCAAATAGTGCATTTTTCGCCTCTGGCTGGTCTTCACTCCAAATACGGCAATCCTGCTTATTCACGTATCCATTGAGCCAAAAAAGAGCCTCGTCGCTGAAGACAATTTTGCGATAAAAATCTGATTGAATTTTGATAATAACATTCAATAATTTGCAAACGGTGTTCAGACCAAACAGAGCATTTTTTACTTTGACACATGTCAAAAATCAAAAATTGGTATCAAAAAAATCACCCTTTACTTCTCATTCACTTCATATCGGTAGTAATGTAAAAAGGTTATGAAAGAGAATTAACCGCCAGACTAAGACGGGAATCGAACTCGAAACCTCATGGATGAGAGTCTAGTGCGCTACACACAAGATTATGCGCTACCCACTAAACTATCGAGGTTGTCGAGCTTATTAGTTACTCCCAATAAAACTTACCTTAAAAGTATCAGGTTATTTAAGTTCGGGTTAAAACACTAGACATTCCTATATGTTAAAAGTTGAGTATGGTATGTATAAGTATAATATTAAGGGACTCAAAAATATAGTTTGAAAAGATTTTTTTTTAAATTTAACAAAAGGTAACTTTGAAATTAGTAAACGAAACAAAAAAAAATATTGCAGCCACAATCAAATAGAATCATCTACTTATATGCCAATTCTTGCTACCCAATATAATCCGAGAAAAGGTTAAGCACACAATAATTCGGAGAAAAATTCAATTTCTCCAAATTCCAAAAAAAAAAAAAATTTCTAAGAGCTTTAAATACTTGAACTTGTGTAGGTTAGGTTAGAGTGGCTAGTGAGTGGCTATGGCTTAAACAATTAATCAATAAAATCAAATTTTATTTAATACATTTTTTAATGCAAATATGTGCCATTGAAAGGAGGAATATTAACAAAATCACATCATTGCATTCAACTTTTCTTACACAAAATAAACATATGTATGTATGTAGTTACCATTCATTCATTCATTCAACCAATATAGACATACGACAGAGTCTCTTATAAAAGTAATTTCTAGACGTGTATTCTATAGCAATGACATAACAGGACTTAAGATGTGAACAGTGAACATAACAGGAACGGCAACAACGACAACAACAACAAAAACATAAATTGTATTTGAACATTGTTCATTTAATGGGAAACTTATCTGCTGGCAATGCATCGTCATAATAGCAACAACAATTACAAAAGTAATATTAAGTAGAACAACAAATGCTATGACAGCAGCCAGTAACAGCAACAGCAACAACAAGTACAAGTACATCACCAACAAGAATTACATTATTGTCATCATCGTCGTCATCATCATTAACATCATCAACATCATCAACATCATCATTAACATCATCATATCTATTGTTGTCATTATGCATAAAGTTAGTTTAAATTATGAAAACGTTTGTTCATTTTGAAATGCATTCAATATGTCAAAAGAGAACGATGAAGTTGGGAACGGTTGGCAACCGTCTCGTTTTCGCCGTGCCTGTCACGTTTTTGAGAGCATTATCCCTGTTCCGTTATCAAACGTAACGGGACGCGAAATGCCTAGTTCTTTGAAAACTTTATAAAAACAAGAAACTATTTTTATTTTATGAAAACTCTTAAAAATAATTTAAATATAAGTAAAGTAAAAATTATTTAAGTACAAATATTTTTCCTTTCAGCAGAGACAATATCGCATTTATTAAGCATTAATGGTAGTTTAACCAATTCTAACCAACTAACCAACTCTTTTGCGCAACACAAATATTTACTGCAGGAGAAAATTAATCCATGAGTGATAAGTGAAGATAACTCAGGTTTATCAAGTTTCGTTTATTTTTCTATCATTCAAATAAAATTTTGTACGCTTAAGTTATTTTTTTTGCAGCTGATTGAAATATCATTCAAACCATTCATCATTCATGAGTGGAGAAACTTTTACCACAAAATAAAAAATCCCACCACACCTAATTTTCCTCTTTCCACTTCCCCCTTTGCCGGTAGACGTCAAAATTATTCGGCTCACTGAGGCTAATGTGAACATGGTCTATTTGAAACTGTTTTTAACTCCTTACAAAACTTTCGATTTGTGTAATTACATTTATATTGTAAATTGCTTAAGCAAATGTGAGTGTGTTTTTATGTATTTATTTATTTTTTTCATATATAGTCAACACACATGGGGTACCCCTATAAATGCAGAGCAATGTGTTGATTGCAAGGAAGATTGATAGGTGGGTGGAAAAAGGCGGGAGAAATAGTTATGAGCGTTTGCTTTAAATTTGCAAGGATCATTATAATCGGGGAAAATATTTGTAGGGATCTTATTCCAAATACGCGCGGTACGACAGATAAAAGAACTTTCTCTGTTGTAATGTGTAGTGCGGTTCACGTGGAAAGCGGTGAGATCCGCTTGCTGGTCGTGTAGTTCTGGTGGCATCAGCTTGCGCATTTCAGCAAAACATCTACCGTGAAATAAACGGTGAAACAGAGACACGCAAGCTACGTTTCGACAATGTTCCAAGGAGTCAATAGAGCTGGAAAATCTACTGTCTCCAATTAGCTGTATCGCCCGATGATGAATACGGTCCAAAAGATCCAGCTGCGTTCGTGAAGCTACAGTCCATAGGTTCGAATTAAACTCCAACTCAGGACGTATATAGGTTGTGTAAATCATACGGAGATCAGCCGGAGTGAAATACTTTTTACACCGCCTAATAAAGCCGAGACACTTGGCTGCTTCTTTCGACACATTGGATAGATATGCCCAGAACATCAAGAGTCTCTATCTCCGCAATACCTACCACACCCACATCTAGGGGGTTAAAGGGAAACTCGTTTGTGAGATAGCAGACAACATTGACTCTTACGCGCATTGAGCTCAGCTCTATTCGTGGAACCCCAGTCGGAGATTGACAGGAGATCTTTATTGAGTGAGTCATTCATAACATACCTTTTCCACTCAATTTCCAAAGAGTTTGAGCGTTTTGAAAATGCATACAAAATGATATTCTTCGTTAATGACAGCATGTTATTAATGTAGACAAGGGAACGTGTAAGAGAGAGAACCGAACCTTGCGGCACTCCAGCATTAATGACACAATCTTCCGAAACAATGTCGTGTATCACAACACAGATAGAGGGGCCGCTTAGAAAGTTCGTGATCCATCGTGTTAAGTTACTCCGACTCCATGCTGACTCCACACTCTGTCAAACGCCTTTTAAATATCCAGAGCAACCATCTTGCTTTCACTGACTCCATGAGATCGCCCGTAGCGCGATTTCGACGGAAACCGTATTGGCGGTCATTAAGCAATTCGTTTTGCTCCAGATATTTGACCAGGTAAAAGATAACATCACTTTTCATGACTTTGGATAGCGTAGAACAAATTGCGATGGGTCGATAGTTGGCAGGGTGTGTAGTCTTGCCCTTTTTAGGAACTGGTTGGATATTGGCAACTTTACAACAAGACGCAATTATACCCGTTGTGTATGAAACGTTGAAAAAAAACGGTGTCGTACAAGCTCAAACAAAAACAAATAAGTCCAAGTAAAAAAGGTTGTAAAAACTCTATCTCTCTTGAAAGAGAAGTCATTTGTTTTACGTATGGGTTTTACGCGATGTGTTGAACTAATAATTCATTTTCACTGAAATGCTGTCCCGTTTTCAAAAATCTAAAACTTGGCAACAGTGTTTCTTCTTATGCATACGAGTATGTTGTATTACACGTGACATATAACATGTGCGACATGATATGCGACATTATGAAGAATATAAAAGATATAATTTCCTTATCTCACATTATGCACATAACATGTAGGTGTGTATGTGTGTGAGTGTGTGTGTGTACTTATATATGTATTTATGTATACATGATACATCTAAAAGTTAAAAACGATTTCTTGCACAACGATTGGCACATGATGCTAAGTTAAAATCATTTGATTTCGTACGAAATGCAATTTTCTCCAAAGTGAATTTCTTTGTACTAAATACTATGAATATTGTTGTATGTGTTTATAAATATTAATATATGTAGTATGTACATATGTAACAGTTACAAGTCAACATGGAATCATACTTAGTGTTGGCGGGCGACACTTTCACCTACATACTCGCACTTACAAGTGCTATTACAAACATACTGTATACATATGTGCATACATATGTACATGTGCATATGTACATGTGTGCGTGTGGATTATAAAAACTTTTGAACATAAATTTTGCAAAAGGGAACATTTAATTTGGTAGCAAAGTTTAAAAATTATAAAAGTTTCTTGTCAGCTTTACTGGCTTCAGAGAAGGTTCCATAGATACCAGAAGCAAAACTAAAATCAAATGATATTGCTTCACCATACTCGCCGCAGTTAGTTAGGATGAACCCAGTACCTATGTAGGTACTTACTGTCATCATAAACGTTGGGTGTTTACACTTAATGCAATATGTATATGAGTATATACGAAACTACATACATATGTACATATATAAGTACTCCTACATATTTTTGTGTGAGTATTATTTGTTCAGTAAATAGAGTAACAGCAAAAAGTTTTATAATATCTTTGCTCAACCTCAACTTAAAACGCTCCAAAATCTCATATCTACCCTCTTCCTTGTTATCACGCAAACAATTCCCTAACATAACATTTTGCTTTGTGTACCTTATCAATTTGTACACATATAAAGTGAGGGAGTGGGTGGGTGAGTGAGTGTGTGAATGTGTGTGTGGCGAATGAGAGACTAGTGAAGTTACCTTTATGTCATAAGTTAGTCGTAATTAAAAAATGGAATTCTATGCAGCACTTATAACTTACAGCATACTTTACACACACACACACACACACACACACACACACACACACAATTGTATGTTAAATGATGGCAGAGGCTCAGGCACAGTCTCAGGTGGTAGCATGAAGAGGCAAAGGTTATTGTGTGTTAAAACTTATGAACTTGCTTGCTCAATTGAATAACGTTTATTATTTTAAATTATAAATTAGCAATATTTTTCTTTTCAATATTTTTATAGGACTTTTAAAGTTTTGCAATATGAGTTATTTTGGAAATCTTTTGATGTTACTTTCTGATTACTTTTATAGAGATTACATGGTAATCTATTCATGTACATATTTATATTGAATTTGGGTATAATATTTCACCTTGTTATAACACCAGCAAGTGGCAGTGCGCTGGCTTGAAGTAATAAAAAATTGTCTAAACGGTATTACCTCTTGGCAGGCAATGGCAATTTTCTAATCGGGACCACCTCTTGGCAGAAATGTCTAAGCCATTCAGCTTCGGCATTAAAATATGGGTCCCTTCCATTCATGTACTAATACAATACGCACAACATAAGTGGATGCTAAAGGCTCGGCCTAGGCCATCCATGGGCTGTTGTGCCATTAAAAGAGAAAGAAGTTACACAGCCAATAGCAGCCACATAAGAGAGAGTTATTTAGTGGAAATGGTAAAATCTCGGAAAAGAATTCTGATTCTCTGAGCCCCAGTTTGCGACATATATCTTCATTCTTTCTTTTCTTTTCTTTATGGATAAAAATATGAATAAGTCACAAAAGCCAAATCAAGCGTGAATTCTTATTTTTCAGATATCCCTGATTTTGAGCTAGTATACTCCAAAATCGGTCTTGTGTAAAAAAATTAAATAGGTTTAATATAAAAATTGTAGCTAAGATCACTGAGTATTGCCTGATAGGTAACCATGCCAGCAGATTAGTACTCAAACGGCTTCTGGAGAAGTTGTACTTGCCACTGCCACACGTAGACTAGCACCCATTGGTACACTCTTCTTTAGCAACCTAGCTTTCGAGGTCAGCTGCTGACATCAGCGATTCTGAGATTTAGCAAACCACAAAGTTGTTTTGTTTGTTTTTTTGTTATACGAACGAATCCCAACGGCTATAATACAGATTAGGGTAACTGTGGAAACAACCTACTGGCCTGCGTATGTTTTATTATAGGACAGTCACTCTAACCTAATCTAACCTAACCTAATCTGGCTGGAAGGCCGGCGTTGATGCCAGTTAGCTGCGAAATAAGCAGCAAATAAGCAGTCCCCGACCAAGATCGGCAGAGGTGAAAAGTGTATCTTAGGAGAGACACACCCTAACCTAATCTAAATTGACCTCACCTGACCTAACCTAACTTATGTTACCTAACCTAGTATAGGAATCTTTCAATTGCTAAGACTGTGATTTTCTATACGAAATAACAAAAACATTTATAGCATTTCTTTAATTTTCTTCTTAACTTTTATTGCTCTGTTAGCTGCCTCGCTGCTATCAGCAATGGACACAACTGCAGATCCATGCGAGAATTTCTTTCAGTATGCCTGTGGTACATGGAATAAGAAACATATCATACCGGAAGATCGTAGTTCCATAAGCACATTTGAGGTTTATAATGCAAAAGCACAACATAAATCTCAAACGTATTATAATTCACTTATTCACAGGTATTAGCAGATCAACAACAGGTCATTTTGAAAAGTGTATTAGAAGAGTCCATAAATGATCAGGATAATCAAGCAACAATCAAAGCGAAAATGTTCTATAAAAGTTGCATGGATTTACGTAAGTTGAAAATCTTATCTTTAATAGCTGATAGTCGATTGTACTTAATACCTTCTTAAATGTTTAGCACAAATACGTAAAGTTGGTGAAGGCCGTTTGAAGGAGGTTCTCAAATCTCTCGGCGGTTGGCCTGTAATTGAAAAAGATTGGCAGCCGCCAAATATGTCAATTGAACAGCTGATGGGCTTTTTGCGTGGCAATTATAGTGAGCCTGTGCTGGTTGAGCTCTATGTAGGTGCTGATGACAAGAACTCCTCCGTGAATATACTACAAATTGACCAATTGCAACTGGCATTACCGTCACGTGACTACTATCTAAAAGCGAGTAGCGAAAATGATTTGAAAGCCTACCACAAGTACATGACTCAGACGGCTATACTGATGGGTGCTGATCCAGCAATCGCTACACGTGAATTAGACGATGTTGTACAGTTAGAAATTCAATTGGTGAATGCATCACTGCCAGAAGCAGATCGCCATGACACTAGCTCCATTTATCGGAAAATTTCGCTGCCAGAATTGCAGCGCGAAGTGCCCGAATTGAATTGGACCGAGTTTCTACAAACGGCATTGGGTAATGAAATTCGATTGCTGGCTGATGAAGAGCTCGTCAGCTATGCAATGCCCTATTTGATTGAGATGGGAAGAATATTGAAACGCGCTGATAGACGTGTAGTGCATAATTATGTTATATGGCGATTGGTGATGTCGATAATGACGCACATGATCGATGATTATCAGCGAGAACGTGTTGAGTTCCGTAAGATATTGCTGGGCATACAATCGGAGCGTATGCGTTGGTCGCAGTGTGTAGAATGGACCAATAAAAAGCTGGGCATGGCTGTGGGTGCTTTATTTATACGTGATAATTTCGATCAGAAGAGCAAAGATACTGCATTGGAAATGATACACACCATACGTGAGGCATTCAATGAGCTGCTGGCTGAGAATCATTGGATGGATGACGAAACACGCGCGGTCGCGAAGGAGAAGGCAGATACGATGAATGAACGCATAGGTTATCCGGAGATTCTAACCGATGCTGCCGAATTGGAGAAGGAATATGTGAATGTAAGTGGTGAGAGAGAACATATTTGAATTACTACATACATACTATCCTCGTATCTTCCTTCCAGCTCACAATAGTTGGTGATAATTTTATGGACAATGTATTGAATATACTGAAATGGGACTCGGATAAGAATCTACAACTGCTGCGCATGCCAGTGGATAAAGAAAAATGGACCACAGAACCTGCGGTAGTCAATGCCTTCTACAATCCAAATAAAAATGACATTGGTATGAAAATAAATGGGGTCCAAGAGTTTCGAAATATTTTCACAGCTGCTTATCAATATTTGTTTCAACAGTTTTTCCTGCCGGCATACTGCAACCACTTTTTTATAGTCAAAACTTTCCAAAATCTTTAAACTACGGAGGCATTGGCGTAGTAATAGGCCACGAGATTACGCATGGCTTTGATGATAAAGGTAAATAAATGTGTGATGATGGTGCTTGCTTCTTTTGATGCTGATTAAATCAGAAATCATTATTAATTAAGGTCGTCAATTCGATAAGGAGGGCAACATGATGCAATGGTGGAATAATGCCACGGTTGAAGCATTTCGCGAGCGCACTCAATGCATCATTGACCAGTACTCCAAGTATAAAATCGATGAGGTGGGCATGTATATGAATGGGCGTATGACACAAGGAGAAAATATTGCCGATAATGGTGGTCTGAAACAGGCTTTCAGAGTGAGTACGAAACACATTCAGATCTACATATGAGGCTAAGTATTTCATCACAAACTCTACTACTTTCAGGCCTATAAAAAATGGGTTAAGAGGCATGGTCCCGAGCAGGAGTTACCCGGTTTGAATTTAACACACGATCAACTTTTTTTCTTGAACTATGCACAAATTTGGTGTGGCTCAATGCGTCCCGAGGATGCCCTAACGAAAATACGTTCTTCGGTGCATTCGCCCGGTTTCATACGAGTACTCGCACCATTGTCCAACTCGAAAGACTTTGCGAAGGCCTATCAATGCGAATCGGGTTCACCCATGAATCCTATAGAGAAATGCAGCGTGTGGTAAACAGTTCGCTATTTATCTACTACTAAAATAAAAACAACAAATAAACGTAAAAAGAAAAATATAAACAAGCGAGAAAACGTTTCTCATTCACTTAAAATTTAGTCATTAATAATTTTATTTTTTTATAAATGTTTTTTAAAGAAAATTCTTTTTTTTTTCTAAATAAAATGTATTGTTATTGTAATTGCTAATATAAACACATACATTCATACATACATTTACATATACTCTACACCCCCATACCCTCTCCTCCCATACAATAAACATAAGAGAAACAGAAAATACCATAATAATAATAATATAATATTATTGGAAATATACCTATGCATGTATATGTGTAATATATGAATAAATATCGAAAAATTGGCCAAATGGATGATATTTTTTCATAGATAAATAAGTTGGAGCGCGTGAAATGGGCATCTAAGCCTCAGGCTAGGATTAATGCCATATATCCTCTCACAGAGCATAAGACGTCATAGTCCGGGTCGGACTGTCCGGGTCGGACTAGTAAGATTTGAGACTGCGCAAGCTTCACCTACTGAGCCTGGTTGAACACCTGAACGATTGAGTGAATAGCCCAGGCCTCTAAATCTTCCAGTACTTGACAAATTTTCCTTTGGCAATTGTAAAATAGACGAATGAATATGTTAAATTATCATATTTTTAAGATAAATTCTGACGTGAGTAGTCCTTTCGTTTCGGTCCTTTTTATTCCATCTAACAAACTGGCATGTAGATCAAGTTTTAAATATGTAAGTCGTAATTTGAAATGCAATTCCTTCTGTGACTATGTATGAATCTTTGGCATTGAATAACAAATTAATTTTAACCACAAACCTAAACCTTTTGCAATAAAAGCCAGCCAAAGCTTTTTACTTATAAAATGTCAACAAATTGTGCACTTTATTTTGGTATTTGAGTAACTCTTAAACTCTACTCATTAAAATTTGATAATATAAAATTTAAATAGTTAAGTGATTCAATAGATCCTTTAAAGAACTTGTCACACAATTACTTTTAGTATGCATGGAACCTTAAAACCGTCCAAAGCGTCTTTCACTTACCGAAACGACGTCTAAACTATTATCACACATATGGAAAGGTACGTCAACGTCATATTTAGAGGCCTTTTCTTCATTTAAGTACGTACTGCACACGGCTCATCACTCGTTGTAGAGCGTGGAGGATTTCGAGACCAACTTTGCTCTTCGGCTCTTGCAAATATCAAATAAATAAAATTTCCTCCTATATTTAGTATTGCTGCCAACCAGAACACAATGCGCCACTGAGCTAGAGTCTCATTGTGATTTATGATCAAGCCAATAACGTAGGGTGCTAAGAAACCGCAGATATTTGCAGCTGAATTTGTTATGCCATACATGGTGCCAGCAAAGCGTGGACTCAATGAAATGTGATTCATTTGATTGCCAGCATAGACAGCACCGCCAAATGAGCCAACGCCGGCAAGCATGAAAGTAACCCAAACCCAACTACAGCCAACATACGCGATGCCGAGCAAACCAATCGACGGTATAATCGATGCAATCGAATTCCATAGCTTATACGAGTTCAATAGCGAAATGTAACGTCGCTCTAGCATCCAATCGGCCAAGGTAGAGCAAGCAATGCCTACCACCCAAGCGGTGAAATAAGGCACAGCATTTAGCACCGCATTCGATTGTATATCAAAATGTAATATGTTATTCATGTAGGTGGGAAGCTCAGTCAGCTGTGTATAAAATGCCCAACTTTGACCACACTGAGTTATCAAAATAGCCCACAGCGGTATAGATGTGAATATAGAACGCCATGGTATCACTTCGTTTGGTTGCTGTATCAAATCTGCATCAGATTCTATTAGTAAATCGGAAGCATAACTGCGCGGTTGCACCGCTCTAATGCTGCGTTCAATGTAGTCTCGCTCCTTATAGGATATACGCGGATGCACGCTTGGTCTGTCGTAGACCAAAAACATCCAGAATATAAACCAAACTATGCCCAGCAAACCAAATATATAGAATGCCGATGGCCAGCCGCCTAGAAAGTCCAGCGAACAAAGCCAACCTGTCAGTGGCATTGAGATGACAGTACCAATATTGGAACCAGCATACACGATGGCAGCAAATTTATTCCGTTCCATGGGGGGAATCCAATGCGCAAGCATTGCATGCATTGCTGGATATGTAACTCCTTCACCCATACCCTCCAGTATACGTACAAGCACCAGTAAAGGCAGATCCCAGTGTGCTGCAATCGGCGTGAGCAGCGTAAATATGGCGGTGATGAGTACACCATAGCCATAGATTTTTTTACCACCCACTAGCTCGGCGAGACGACCACCAGGCACCTGCGTGAGCACATAGCCATAGAAAAACGAACCCAGCACCAGACCCTGTGTTGCTTCGTCCCACACAAATTCACCCTGTGGCAGAGCTCTCGTATTATTCTTTTGTGCCGGCACAGAGCAAGTATCATCAACGGTGGTGTTGCTACCGGTGTTTGGAATAGCAGTTTGGTTTACCATTGCCACAATAGCGACCGATAGATTTACACGCATCGCATACACAACTGCAAAGCCCAGAAATCCCATGAGACCAAATATGTGACGTGCCTTTGGGAATGCGCCATCCTCTGTAATACATAGTAAAGTGTAATTTTGTGAAGACTATGCAAGACACTATTGAATCTTACCTCTACCTCCATAAATGAGAGGCGAATTTGCCGTGCCGCCTATTGATTCGTCATCATCATCGTCATCACCATCTGTCTCCAAGTCTCTATGGAATGTTATTTCGTCATCAGTGCCAACATCACAGTTCGCAGCTTCATAGTTACGCACAATAGCCTCATTCTCTTCCAGTTTCTCTTCTGAATCCGCCCCTTGTGATTTTCTTGCGCGAAACATTATTCACGAACTAACTTTTCCCTTGACTTAATTTAAATTCTATACAATATTGGAAAGTTTTTCTTGTGCATGTTTTCTTTCTAACTCCGTTTTTGCACAAGATTGGCGATTGGTTGCAACATTCACTAACTTTGAAACGTAATTTTGTTTAGAAACAAAGAAAATCAACAGAAAAGAGAGAAATAAATAAGAGAAAACACAAGCAACAACTAAATTGCCCAGTGAGTGTGAAGTGAACTTGTAACTCAGCTGTGCTCCAATGCGATAGTGAATTGGTTTATCTGTCAGATACAAATGACTAACCTTAACTTACGAATAGGAACTACAAAAGGGAACGGTGGAAAGTCTACACATGATTTGTTGATAACCAAATAAACGAGTATAGGTATAAAAAATGCAAAAGTAAAGGGCGAAGTTTTCTAAAGCAATTCAGTTCTCTGATTGACAAATATTCTTTAATTTTGATTTTTTGCATGCAAAAATATATTATTCACATCCCAAAATGTATACAATTTCACACAAGATATGTTATGGTAGTTATAAAATGCTTAAAATCTTAAACACTGTACATATTAAGATATTTTGTTAATTTTAAAAGGAACTTTAACAAAATTAATAACAGAAATAGGTAGAGGCAATGATTGTATTTCACAGTCGTCATTCACTAACAAAATTTCTCCCTCGATTAATTCGCAAATATCGTGCCAATTGGGAAAACAACACTCTTCTGTATACCAACATGTGGCAGAGTTTCATAGTGATATGAGCCATTAATTGTAACAAAACTGCTACCAACGCTGGCATGAGACTGCACAAGCTTCAGTGATATTTGATAGCAATTGAGGTAAAAATTTCCACAACCCAAAGCGGCAACAAGCTCATAAGCACACGCATGATTTTCATTCCAAATGGAAGCGTTTACAAACTTCAACGATTCTTTAGCGCAGAGCGCAGTAGCTTCCTTGGCAGTGCGAAATGTATGCCATGTAACAACACCAGGTGGCAAATATTCATGGGTAACATCACGAACAATTTTCGCTTTAGAACTGGCATCTTGCGGTTCATATTGTTCTACTGGAATTTTCACTTTCGCAATAAATTGTTCTTCTATCGATTCCTGAACGAGAACTGTGACAATTGCATTTTCCGAGAGTGGTGTTTCCAACGATTTTCCCAAATGATAAGCAGCAGCGTTTAAATCCGAGCGATCAAAAACGATTAGCACTGTAGGACTGAGAACAGCTGTGTTGATAGCCTATTCAAAGGGAAATTAGTTATAAAATGATAATTGGAAAGTCAAGGTTAATTGGCAAGGTAGGAACAACAAAACCTACTCACAGTTTTCTCACTCTTTGAAGACATCTTTGCATTAGTATCGTATGATAAATGAAGTAACTGTTCCTTGGTTACATGCACGTTAGACATGGCAATTTACTAAGAAGTACTTTTAATTGTAATTAATTTGTTTTACTGCTAAGTTGCGAGGAAAGTCTAAGAAGAAGAATGGTAGCAACAGATGCGATTGTAGAGAAGATAAAACACCCCACACAAACACACATAAAACACACATATGTCAATGCAAAGCTACTGGACAAGTGAAATAGTGTAGACTTTGATAAGACAAATCTCTACACATAGGGGTCTGTTTAGTGAAGAGTTCTTCTTAAAAAATGTTGCCTTTCCCCACGATATTTTCTTTCATTTTCGGCCACCTCAATGACTGCCTGATGCTGTATAATCTGACGACCTTCGTCGGGACTCAATGAGATGAGTGTTGATGTACTTATTGGCTCTAATGAACTAATTTGCCATTCATGCTGCCTCTCGCCATCTTTCGGTCCTGGGTTTTTTTTAACGATAGCAGAGACTGAATTTTGTTTTTCGATGAGTCTACATTCTAGCTGTCTCTCAGATTTTATCGTAACACAATCACCAATTGTTTGTGTCTCGCGTTTGTTTTTATCAGTCGTTACTCGCTCATTCTTTTAGCTCTAGAAATTTCTAACGATTTTTGTTGGAAATGCCAAATATTACTAGAAACTAATGGGCAGCGCCCTCTATCAATCGAGTTTGATTCATACTCGTGGATGCACTTGTGCTGCCCATCATTCATGTGTATATACATGTGCAATATAATTTTTTTCATACTATTGATAGAGGGCGCTGCCCTTTATTTCCGTGACAATTTTCGCTGCGATAATCATCTTTTACTCCTTCATAAACCTTCATAAATATAAAAACGATTCTAAAGAAGTAAACTTCAATAAAAATCTAAAGACCATGTCGTATTTAGCAAAACCCCAAAAATCGCATATATCACATATATATATAATCGTATATATCACAGGCGACGACGATGTGAAATCTGTAACTCATTAATAATTAATATAAGGTGATAGCAGCAGTACAACAAAATTAACCAGGTCAACAACAACAACAACATAGCTTAGTTGTTGCTGCCATAATAGCGCTATAATTATATTGTCAAAATCAGCTAACGACAGCAGAATCATAATAATGCACATTTGTTGTTGCAGCCATAATGGCGGTATAATGCGAATGTCAAAATTAGCTTTTCACCACAAAGGGAGAAGGGTAGCGTGTTGCTAGTAATACACCACCAGTATGTTTTGCACTAAATTATCGAGATCTATGAAATCATATTACTTCTAATTTAAAAGAGTGGCAGCACCATTTTACAGTAGTTGCCATCATGCGCATGAGAATCTGTCAAAATATCCCCATAGAAATTGGATTACGACATACATACGTTACTTCAGGGGGGGTGTCATCATTATTCGTTCAGACTAGACTTTAACTTGTTCGTGAGTGCAGTTACGGCGGGCGATATTATTCCGTTTATACAAATACATAAAAAAAAGAGATTTTATTTTATCTTCGAAGGAAGCCCAACAAGTGCTTCCACAAAGTGCATTCAACGCAGTAAATGACAACATCAGAATTGTTGCGTTTTGAAAAACAAAATTATTCAAAATAAAATTAGACCAAATAAAAATAAAACAGCAGCTGTCACAAAGCGATAAAAGAAATAATAGATTCATACAAAGTTGTGAATTCGCATAAAGAACAGATATACACACACACATATACCACAAAATAATAACAAAAAAAAAAAAAAGAAAGAACAAAAATGACCGATTTAAATGAAATTATGGGATCGCCTTTTGTGCGCGTCAAGGTAAGGCATAAGAAATATTTCGAAGTTTCACAACTGTTTTGGGACCCCCGCAATGAAGGACTTGCTGGAGAGCAACAATAATCGACCAGCAGAAGTTACGGTAACGAAAGTGAACGTTAAAAAACACTTCGAGCAAATGTTGTTTTTATTTTTAAATAAAAGACCCCCTTTTTGGCGCATTCATCTACTGCGCATTTCCATGCCACCGACCTCTCATAAACGCTGGGACGCTGTTATCAGTAATTTCTATTTATGTTTTGCTCAATTCACACACAATTAGTCATCTTTGTGGAGTATTTCGCAAGTGATATCAATGCATTTCTAAACAAGTCATAGGTCAAGTTACGAATATGTTTGTCTGTATTTATTTCCTTTTACTAGTTGCAACTCCTTATCGCCAACCATTGAATTCTATGCTGTTTGTTTGTGGTTTGAGTTTTTTTTGTTTATCTATTGAAGCGTTTCAGGCTTAACCGCGACATTCGACACCAACTGGTAATTCCCTTCGCTCTCCACACAAGCACGCCCATTACATGTGTGAATTTCTAAGGTTTCTTTGTTGCATTTTACACTTTATTCTGCACCGATTAATATTTATTTTATAATTTTGTTTTTCCCCTATTTTATAGCTCGTCGCTTTTGTACACTTCATTTTCATCACTAATGCCATGTTGGGTATCTGGGGTCATGGTGCTTATGAATACTACAATTTTCTATTTATTATTGCAATGTTTTGGACAATGCACTGCAAAGAGTCGATTGAAGCAGTACAAACGGTAAGTGAAAACAATAACTAAGGTCCAAAAATATAAAAAAAAAATTGTTTTAAAATCAAAGCTTCTATTTCTAGCACAGTTGCAATGCTCTTAATTAACAGCACTAATAAAAATTTAATAATATAATGGTAATCCCCTTGCTTTTATGTACACATACCGTGAAATCTCGTAAGCGAAATTGAGTTAAAAATGTAGTGCTTTGTGATGAAGTTCACAAAAAACGTACACGATAAGGGATGATATTAGATCTTCTAGGTTGTAGTATTTCCATAGACTCATTATAAAATTTTATAAAAAGTAACTGAACAAACTGAGAGTGGAATAACTAATCGAATTATTCTCACACCTATTTATTAATTTATTTAAAATACTGGCTTTGGATATAATCAGATTTCAGTTTTGGTTTCCATGGAATATGAGTAATATAACTGAAATAATTGAAAATTCCTGGCTAATATGTGAATGTAAAAATGCATTGCTCTCAATTGTTTTCCCACGAAAGCCTCTGATAACAATAACTTTGAGTGTAAAAGCAAAAGTCAAATGAAAGCAATATACACAAATGGGTTAGAGTAAGTATTACGACCCTCTTGGCAAAATATTCTCTATATTAGTTAGACCTTCTTTATGTTCTTTATTTACTGTCATTAAGTTCATTATTGCCATAATCTCAACAGCCATGCCCATTTACTTATATGGTATAACAAAAATGGCTTAATTAAATTCAAAAGCTGTAGTATTCTGAAGAAATACCTAAATATACTATGTGCATACTCGTATCTAGTAAGAAAGAATAAATGAGTATGATAATTTTTATCATATCCAAGAATTAAGCAACTCAATAATCTTCACATAGTATCAAAACCTTATCTGTAAAAAATATTTATATTTCTTTTTACTTTTTAATATAACTTATGTAGGCGTAGACGTGAGACTTATTCGTTTTGTTTTGTGGTCAGCGACAGCACATTGTGTTGGCCAGTCTGTCAGCTGGCCACTACAATAGTGTGATAACAATATTTTCAAGCATCTGTAAAAACATGTTATTTCTTCTGCTACTCCTCACTCTCCTTCAACTCCACCGTTCCTTTGTTATATACTACATACAATCATAAATATATTCCTTATATAGTATTCAGCTACAAGTTATTGCAAAAGCAAAGCTTTAACTTTAAATTTAAGCAATGAAGAAATAAATTAACATATTGGTAGTAACAAATAATAGCAAAACCAAAACAAAACGATATTTTTTTCTGCAAATTAATTCATTTTCACCTTATACTCATACATATACATACATAGGTACAGCACCCCGTTCCTACTTCTTCACAATATATAAGTAGCTATGAAATTTGTTTTCTAATATTCTCATCGAAAAGCTACATAGTTGTAGATATGTATATAGGTTAGTGTCTTATATTAGCGTGTCATGCTTTTGCTAAATTTTCTTTTTAGGATATTTTATTAAACCGCCAAAAAAAAGTCTAATTTCAACTCTGACATTCTTAGATACTCTTAGTAAGTAGTGGTAGGACTAGTAGTTGTTGCAAATTATAAAAACCCAGCATAAGTCCATGTCACGCAATCACATTGACCATTTCTCTTCGAATTTATTAGCCACACGCCTTCTAGATACACACTCGTGCTCTCCCTTCTTTATGCCTAGTACTTTCTAACCTTCATGACATGCTAGGGTACCATTTTACCTTAGCAAAGGAAACGTAGGCAAATGTTGACCATAACTTAAGTATAGTGTTTTTTTTTTCTTGTTTTTGTTTCTTTTATTATTTGTTAACTCATTGGTAGTCTGTATTTTTCACTTTTTTCTTATTTTTTTTTTCATTTCTATTATACTCATACATAATAAATCAGAAGCGTGCTAAGAAAATAAAAATCAATACTATAATTCCTTTTAAAATTCACATTTGTATACACTTCAATGGAAAAGAAGAAGGAGGAAAGGACATTGGCTTTTAATATGAAAGTAAACGAGCAATTGGAACTCGAATCACTTGCAATTAGAAAACATTTGCATTATTGAGGCGAATCGAATGCAGAAATTGAGCTTTTAAATTGAATATAGCCAGTTGAAGAGCCAATTAATGAATCTTCAGATATCGTACCAAACAATTTCTACAAGATTTGTCTTTCAAATTGATATTTAAATACATATATAAAGCAATTTGTAATTTGAGAGTTGAGCTATTATTAATTACTATAAATTCTCAAATTCTGTATTCTATTCTGTAAATTTCAATTTTGTATGTCTCAACCTCTATAGAAAACTGGATAAATCCTTAAAGATTTAATGATTGTTCCTTCGGAAATAAGAATTAATTGAAAACAAAAGCTTTCACTTTTCGTAGAGAAGCTGTTAAAAACAAAAACTTATTATGTCTGTCATGGTATAGGTTATTATTAGCCCCACAGGTCTTAAATCGATTCTTATTTCGTCTCCATAGTACACGATCGGCAACACCAAGATATAGTTTTTATTTGACATCATCTGACTGGACTTTAGTTGAACTTCTGAACAACAAAAACTTTCGATAAATACAAAAAAAAATCTTAAATCTCAACAAAAATATCAAAGGAATTCGGGAAAAACTGCAGTAATTACATTATCTAGTATACTCCAAAACTCTGTCTTTTTATTAATAATTTTTTATGAATTGATTTCGTTGACATGATTTCCACTTACTTAATACGAGTGTGTTTCAACTTGAATTCCTTTGACTGTACTAATATTTAGTAACCTGATTTTCTCTGACTTTATTTTAACTGCGTAAATGCATCATTCCAGCTTTCAGAGACACATTTTTAGTCATAATTTGTAATATACTATATATAATATATTTATTTCTCTTCTCCCTTATATCACTAGTGCTACTATTCATTGAACATCAACAACTCTCATCTGAAACATTTCATCTATTTCTTGTCTATTTGCAGGCGCTCGTTATAAATGTTTGTAGCGTATTCTTTGATTTAATATGCA
Organism: Palloptera scutellata; assembly: GCA_958295655.1. Taxonomy (NCBI): domain Eukaryota; kingdom Metazoa; phylum Arthropoda; class Insecta; order Diptera; family Pallopteridae; genus Palloptera; species Palloptera scutellata. Next base: position 145,836,926 of record OY282449.1, read on the forward strand.
TTATTGTGTATTTCGATTTTATGAGTGAGTTTTTTCTATGCAGTTTAAACCGTACAAAAAAAAAATAAATAATTTATAAACGCATTTTTCTAATTGAGCATAATAAATACTATATTAAATATACCAGTAAATTACTTTTGCTAAACTCTGCTGTTAATTATTTCAGATGGCTGGGCTGTTGCATTCTCCATAATCAATTTGATTGTACGCCCCATCAGCATCATACTGCTGTATCGTGAATTTAATGCACGTGGTGGTAGCCTGCAGACAGGTTCTGTATTTCCAACTGGACAACAGCGCACGTATCAGGATATAGACAGGCCGACACAACCAACACCCACCAATTCCCAGCCCGGGCCAAATGTTGCTAGCATTTTTTAAAAGCTATCGAATGCGAACGATAATAATGATGAGAATTATGTAAAGCAAAGAGACTTCATGTTGTGTAACTAAATACGAAGTATCTTTTTGTCTTAATGTACATTTTAGTTTATTTTTCAGTTTAACATTTCTTTACTATTGTTAAAAATCGTATTCGGAATCTTGGTACATATTTAAAAATTTTTGATTTGTAACATTTAATAATTTAATTTTGAAGTTGAAGCGGAAGAAGAAAGCTGCTCATAAATTGTTTACTACAAATTGTTTACAGCGAATTTAAGTTTGATTGTGTAACCTTTTGGTTTCCGTAAATAATTTAACTACTTACTTGTCCGCACAGAAACTAAGTCATTCCACAAGGATTTCTCACTCATCAGTTCTCAAACGCTTCTATATTGTATGCTTAATTTCAAAATTTGTACTAATATATCCTTTAGTACTCTGGAGATGCTTAGTTTCTGAAATAGTTTTCGAATTACTTTGATTCGTTTTGTATGTACAATGTTACAATGTAGTTTTTATATAAGTCGAAAAGAAAAATAAGGGTGATGTACCTAGTGGCATATAACAATCAATTCAAAATGATGAAACTGTATACTTGTGCTTTTGCCATGTTATTACAAATCGAAAAACAAAAAATTTATAAATAGTTTCTAAAATTTCTATCTAAATGTATTTAAATTTAGTTGTTAACTACATAATTAAAACTATAATCACGCGCATTTTACTTTTTTCTCTATTGAATTTTAACATACATAAAAACTGTGTAAATTTTCTTTCATACTTCTAGTAAATTGTTTTAAAAATTTTAATGAATTTACTACCATCAATCTGTAAAATGCATCGAATTGAATGAAATGTATCCTCCTCTAAACTATACCGATTTATTTGCAATAAACTATCATATATAAATAAATCGCTAAAAATATTATGATGAAAATCTATAAAAGGAAAAGGAACTAAAATAAAGTTTGAAAATTAAAATTACATCTTTTCAATATAACAAAGTCTTCAATGAATAAATTTTAATAAATACATATGTACATAAAATTTGTATTATTTTCATACTCGCTTTATGTAAGGCAATTAAGAAAACTCAATTCAATACACAACAATAAAATTTTGTATAACAAATTATAAAATAGGTATATACACAGAATTTTGGCCGTTCAATATTCATTGAATTTGATTTTTTTTATTATTCACATTTATTAATTTTTACTTTTCAAAAGCCCTCTTTCGCAGCACGGTAATGATAATTGTTGCTGGTACCCTCCAAGCATGGCACCTGCACCAGATTAAAGTAAATTGAGCCCATCAATTGTGATGCCGATGTATTAGTCTTTTTGAGGCAGGAGAAAAGCATATCATCGCAAATGCAATGAGATCTATAAAACAAGATAAAAACCAAAGAATGGAAAGAAAAAACGGATAAATAAGTGAGAAAAGTCAAAAGGAGTACAACACAATGGTGCAGTCATCAAAAAGTTAGGATGATTAATATTAGCCAACAATCATATTACGAATAAACTTTATGCATATTTAACTACGCCCCTGTGTTACATACATTCTTACTCGTATCACACAAGTATGTATGTATGTACAGTGTCGGACAATCAAATAAGAACTATAAAACTTTCATTAATTTTCTTTTATCGGATTGCTATGGCAAACAATTTTTATAGAGAAGAAAATGGTATGGTATATATTTTATAAATTTCTAGGTGGCAACACTACATTTAAATATTTTTTGGGGATTCCCAACCAAAAAAGTTGAAGCGAAGTATTCGAAGGCGGTCATTAACATAAGAACAGCAGACGAAAAAATATATATTTTACAAAGAAAACTTGAATTTGTGTATAATTTGTACTGGTAAGCATTTAAATGGTAGCATTAAGGGTAATTCAATAAATTAAATGTAAACTATTCCGTAATGTCACAGCAAGATGGGTCGAGGAAAGCAATGTAGCAAGGAGGAGCGTGATTCGGTGAAAAAACTGCGAAATGATGGACAAGCATCCGCCAAATAGCTAAAATTATTAGCAGATCCTCGACATTTGTCTACCAATCTTTATTGCCTCAAAAATTTCATTGCAAGAGAGCTAGACCCCGCAAAACTACAAGTGCAGATGACAATCGTTTAAAAATGTTAGCGACACGCGATCCATTTAAGGCAGCTGCCGCAATTAGAGAGGAGACGGGTGCAAATTTGTCAGTAAGGACACGTTTGGTGGAAAAAAAATGTATGGGAGAACAGCACGAAAAGTACCAATGTTGACACAAAGACATCGAAAGTGTCCCATAGAGAACGCTGAAGCGTACATTGAGTGGGATGGTTCAATTAATGCAAAAAAATGGCCTAGCGTATTATGGACAGACGAAAGCAAGGTGAATCTTGTTGGAAGTGATGGCAAACGTTGGGTTAGACGCCCGAAAAATGCAGAATTGAACCCAAAATATACTAGTAAGACGTTTAAGCATGGATGCTTTAAGTGGAAGCATCATGGTATGGGGATGCTTCTCTTGGTATGGTGTGGGCCCTCTGTATTGGATAAAAGAAACAATGGACAGATTTCTTTACGTAAACATCCTTCAGGAGAGGTGATGCTTCCTTATGCTGAATGGAGAAATGCCCCTAAAATGGCAAATGCTACAGAATAACGACCCACAGCACACCTCAATCCTTGCGCGAAATTAGTTTTCCCATAATGGAATTCCCGTTATGACCTGGCATTCACAATCTCCTGACCTTAATTCAATCGAGAACTTATGATATATTGTCAAAGAGAAGATTGGCAGTACCAGAGCTAAAAACAAAGACGAATTGTGGCAAAGCATTCAAAGAGCGTGGTATTCCATACCGCAGGCTACTTGCGCGTCTCTGGTGGAATCAATGCCTAGAAAGTGTAAGGCAGTTTTAATTAACAAAGGCTATTCCACAAAATATTAGCATTAGTGAACAGTTTGAGTCAATATTATATAAATTTCTTTTTTAATTGAAGTGTTCTTATTGTTGTGGTCGCTGTGGTGTAGTGGTAGTGCGTTGGACTGCTACGCAGAGTGTCCGGGGTTCGAATCTCGGCACAAGCAAAATCAAAAAGTAGAAAAGATAATTTTTCTACCCGGCACCACCTTTTGCTAGGCAATGGCAAACCTACAAGAGTAAAAATTGCTATGAAAAGCTTTTCACTTCGCCGTTCGGATTCGGCATTAAACTGTAGGTCCCTTCCATTCATGTACAAATATAACACGCACAACATGAGTGGATGCGAAAAGCTCGGCCTAGGCCCTCCATGGGTTGTTGTGCCATTAAAAGTAAGTAAGTAAGTTCTTATTGTTTTGTCCTTTTGAAATGTGATTTTTAGGTATAACTTTTAAATTTCTTTTTTTACCCTGAATTGATTTTGTTTTAAGAAAAAATTAAACTTATGGAATAAATGAATAAAAGTAAATACCTTTTAAATTGATCATAAGCCTAGAGAAATATTTTTTTAATGTTTTTGGTTTCAGAACAAGGTGTTCTTATTAGATTGTCCGACACTGTATGTATATGCGTATGGATTAGCGTACTCACTTTGTGTATAGTGAATCGTTCATTAATTCGTATTTATTTTGATAGGCACGTATTTTCACCGGGCAAAGATCATGTTGACGACAGCAGCGATCCATAATAATTTCGGTACCCAAATCGTTATATGTTTCCGCAATATCACCAGTGCCACACCATTTAGTGCCTATGGAATATTTAATTATTTTTTATATTATATTTTGCTATGTTTTTGCGCCATATGTAAGTATTTCTCATGATAATGCTAGACTGTAGATATGTTCAATGCATACCCGGTATAATGCCACTCAATATGGATAATGGACTTTTTGGAAATATATTTGCTGCCAGATTTGTGTTAGTCGTTGTGCTGCTAACATCAATCGCTTTGCCTTTATTTCTTTCAGCATATGTCAGTTTATCAACACGTTCGCATTGATTCATCAATTTTAACATTTCATCGAATTTTATTTCTAATGGGCGATTATATTTAGAGAGACTGGCAAGTAATATTTTTCCATCATTATCATTGCTGAAAAATATTTAAAAGAAAATAAAGAAACGGATTTAAAAAGCTGAGCAGCAGGTTTAACACATGCATATTAAAACTATGAAAACTAAAGTATAGAAGGCTTCAAAATATACCTATAGCAGTCATGTGTTCGGTTTCGTTAATTTCTCAAAGCGAGTCAAAGGAAATTGATTTTTTTCCTTTTTTTTTATTGATTCATTCAACACTGCATTTATAGGGTGTACTCTTATAAATGCAGAGCATTGTGTGGAATGGAAGGAAGATTGATAGGTGGAATGCAATCACACAGGACACCGATAAAGACATGATAATACCGGACTCACGTTTTTCAAAAAAAAAAAAAAAAAAAACAAACAAAATGGTATATGTTTTATGGTCCTGACAGCCCCACGAGTTTTACCATATTTCAAACACTTTCCTTATTATTTATTTATGTAAAAACATTGCATTGTATGAGTTTATGCATTAACATTTCATATACTTAGTAAGCACACACACATGTAATATAATTTTCAACATTCACAACATTTACAACATTTACAATTCATATGACAAAACTTTATAATTAATACAATGTACAATATAAGCTAATCTTACTACTCTAAAAACATTGGGAAATTAATAAAAATTACTCATACGAGTGGTATCTATTGTTCATGCCAGATTTTGATTGCATGTCAATGGATTGAAGGCATGTTTAAAATATTTTCACTTAATTTGCATGCATTAAATGAAATCACATACATATATGCGAGTAGGTATGGTGAATGAATGGTTTGTTAGTAGGTATCCATATAAAATGAATTTTTAATTGAATATTAAAACTTTGTAAAGGTTATTTAACAAACATGACCATGCCCATACCCATGCCCATGCCCATAGTTATAATTGTCGTTTAATTTAATAATTAGTTAATGCAGGGTGTTTTCAATACTACTACTAAATAGTTATACTCGTATATTGTAAGTAGGTATTTAATCTTATGGGTGCATGCTCAATTCAATTTCTCAATTCTTCATTATTTTTCCGCTCAATTAACTTTGTTTTGGATTACATATTAATTTTAAAATATAAGGTATGTAAATCTCAAAAGGGAAATATGATATGATTAATTTTCTTTTTGCATTATTTGGAGTATATTAATTAGTGATCGCAATGGTCGATGAAAGTAATCCAAGTTTTTAATCTAAGCCCAATTTGCAATAGCAAATTATGCATAGAATTATTAATTCTATGAACCTGGAAGTTCTTTGGCATCAATGTTCATAAACAAATTTAATCAATTACTAGCTTATCGGGCGAACTTCGTACCACCTAAAATTGATTTGATTGTATGGTAACTCTTCTCCCAATCGACCTTCCATCTCAAATTCATTGTGATCAGTAATATTGACCGCACTATGTACGGTTTTAGTTTCGTTTGATATTAAATAAATCTCATTTGCAATACAAATGAACTCAATTATTAACATGGAATGGAAAATAAATGAGGTTAACATTCAATTTAAAGCATGCTAAATTGATTTAACTAATTTCAGGTCAATACAGCGTTCGAACATAGATAACGTTGTTTGTTTTGTTAGCTGTGAGCCAAATATTGTTGTAATATGCTCGACAGGAGCCGAGATATATCATTTTTAAGTATTGAATAGTATGGACAGTGTCACGCCCCTTTGTCCACCCTTCATATCTTCATATGTGACATGGAGCTTATAGTTGAACACATAAAGGCCTGTACGAAATTTCGTTCAAAAATATTCAAAGGTAGCCGAGTTATAGCATTTTGAAATATTGTAATGTATGGGAGGTGCCACGCCCCATTGTTCAATTACGCCCATATGTTACAAGAAGCTTAAAGTTGAACACATGAAAAACTGTGTTGAATTTTTTCCAAAAAATATTCAAAGGTAGCCGAGTTATACCATATACATATAGATTTAGTGTATGGGCGGTAACACGCCCCTTATGGGATTTTCTTTCATACAAAACTTTGTGCTGACATTTACACGATCACAACAAGAAAATCTCTAATCATCTTGTTTTATATCGATTATCTGAAATATGAACTGTCAAATTTGGAAGAAATAAAAATATTTATTTTTTATGTCCAGAATAATAAAAAAAAATTTCCATCTCAAAAGCAATTTTATACATTTTTAAAAACAAAAACAAAGAAAATTTATACACAGTTTCCAATTAATTGTACAACAAAATTATAATCAAGTAACTCGATAATTTCTTTGTTTTCTTTCAGTTTGAACCTCCACTCTTCGTGTAGCGCCCTTTTGCTTTTAAAATTGCATTAATTCTGGAGAGGGCATGCTGTGTTTATCAAGCGTTGACAAATTTCAGATTAAATTTCGAACCATTTTGATTTTACTTTTTGCCACAATTTATCGATGGTGCGAGGGACTATTGTTTGCTTCTAAGGCCCTTTTAAGCTCACCCCATAGGTATTCTATGGGGTTGTGATCCGGTGAACTGTGGTGCCAATCGTGTACTTTGATATCATTTTCTTGAAACCACGATTTAGTAACCCTTGCGGTGTGCTTGGCGTCATTATCCTGTTGAAAAGTGAAATTCTCAATGGAAAGGCCCCAGCTACTAAAAGCTCTCAAAGAGATTATGGTTTAAAATGTTTATGTAGTCCCTCGCAGTAATTCGTCACTCAGTCCTTTGATATGTCACACACCCACACAGCATCAACCAAATTTATGGGTTGGTCGCTCATGTCTGCCAGTTAAAGTGAGATGAGGCTCATCGTTTCTGTGCCACACCCACTGCTGCCCATCTGAACCAAATATATTTATATTTGTATCATCCCACCAAATTACTGTCTTTCATTTCTCAATCGTTTTATATACGTTTTTTCGAACTGTAGCCTTAGTCTTCTATGGCGTTGTGGTTTCTTGAGTTTAGATCGGTCCCTTAATTCATATTCTCGCAGCAAATTTCAAACTGTCTCATCGCAAACGTGAATATTGTCATTTATGCGTATGCATTGGCATACGCACCGAGCGTATGACTATTTTCCATTTCATCGAACTAAACAGCATACATTTTGGACTTGAGGAGCATTTCTCGGGTAAAGTTTTTTTCAAGTCTTAATGTTGATCGTTTCAATTTTGAACTGTAGCCTTAGTCTTCTATGGCGTTGTAGTATAAATGGCGTTTTGGTAAAAAAAATTCTTATAAATTCCTTGTAAATGCATATTTAAGAGACTATTCCAATGATGGTCCCTTCCATTCATGAACAAATATAAAACGCACAACATGCGTGGAAAATGAAAAGTTAGCCTTAGGCCCTCCCCCTCTATGAAGCTGTTGTGCCATTAAAAGAAGAAGAAGTTTAAATGCTGTGTATCGAGTTTGGTTTAATTCGCTTTAGAATTTCCTTCAATATCGCTTTTTATACATTTCACTTGTATCGGAAGTACAACGTGATCGATTTTGCCCATTTCAGAACTTAACCTATTCCTGATAATAACAAATGTCTGTTCGGAAGATCATGCCATTAATGCTGGAGTGCCGCTGGGTACGGTCCTCTCCCCTGACCCTTTTCCTTGTCTTCATAAATGACCTTCTGTCATTGACGACGAAGCCTATTTCACCCCCTAACTCTTTAAAGTTTGAGAGGAAAAGTCAAGTTATGAATGGCTCACTTATGAAAGACTCACTCCAGTCAAACTCCGAGTGGGGTCTCACGAATAGAGTTGAGTTCAATGCGCGTAAGAACCAATGTTGTCTGTTATCTCACAAACGAGTTTCTCAGTTCCCGTTAACCCCCTAGATATGGGTGGGCTAGGTATTGCGGAGACAGCGATTCTTGATGTTCTGGGCACAACCATTCAATGTGATGGTCGTTGGAATAAATACATTTTTGACGTGTCGAAAGAAGCAGCCAAGTGTCTCGGCTTTCTTAAACGATGTAAAAAATATTTCACTCCGACTGATCCACGCATGATCTACACCACTTATATACGTTCTAAATTCGAGTTTAATTCGCACCTATGGGCAGGAGCTTTGCGAATGCAACTGGAGCTCCTGGACCGTATCCAACATCGAGTGATAAAGCTAATAGAAGACAGTAGAGTTTCGAACTGTATCCACTCCTTGGAACATTGTCTGTTTTACCATTACTTTCACGGTACATGTTCTGCTGAGATGTACAAGCTGATGCCGCCAGTTCGTGTGTTCGCCAGAACTACATGATCAACAATCGGAACTCACGCATTGCACGTAAACACGGTGTTTCACTGCATTAAGCATTACAACAGAGAAAGTTATTTCATCTGTCGTACCGCGCGTATTTGGAATAAGCTCCCTGCAAAAATTTTTCCCGATTATTATGACCCTTGCAAATTTAACTACTTCTCCCTCCTTCTTCCTCCCACCTATCAAACTTCCTTCCATTCAACATAATGCTCTGCATTTATTTAGAGTGTGTGTAGGTAATATTAAAAAAAAAAAAAGGTTTGGTTGAGATTGCTTTAGACAGACGGACATGGCTAAATCGACTCGGCTATTCACGCTGATCATTTGTATAGGTATACTCGTACACACATAACTGTTGATACCTACGACGCCTAATAGTGAACGTTTTACAAACAACCATTTCCGGAAATAACTTTACCAAAGACATCAAACGAAATTCGTTAGGGTAACGAAACCCTCTGATAGTAACATTAAGTGGGGTAGTGTTATTCGAAAACATTGAGAGATTTGGGTTCATAAAAATCAACCTTCATTTTGTCGCATACTTAGTGTAATTATCGAAAAGACATTTATTTGAAATGTACATATATTTAGAAACTAAATTTTAGTTTTGTGAGGTCACATCAAATCCTGACCTTGTCCTGCTTCAGAATTTTTCAATTTGTTTTGTTTTTGTTTTTTAAAGTTATTTCCTTTCTGTCGGCATCAATCCGTATTTGCTTTAATTTTTGTTTTAAACTAGATCACGCGTTTTGTTAAAACTCTACAAAGCTGACCATGTTTTAATAATTACATACATATTTAAATAATTATTGCACTATAGTTAAATGCAAATGTTATAATTATAATTGTTACTTTTACTTTGTTTCAAACTGGAGTACTTACTAGATTTCAATTAATTCACAACCCAATAGCAATTTCTGTGGCCCCAATTCTGTGACGGCAATTGTGGAATCATGATAATAAATCATAATAAGCGAATCATTTGTCACACGTTTTCCACTGCAAAAAACAAAACAATTTCTTTTTATTATAAAGGGGGTTTAATAGGGACATAACAATTTTTTATTTAAATACAAACGCCACCTTATAATATTTTCTGTTTTTTTTTGATCTGGCAATATCAAAACATTATTTAAGGTTACCAGTTTTATCAAGGTGAAATTGACGATCGAGAAACGTTTTGAAATTATTAAAAATTACTATCGAAATTCTGAGTCGTTGTTCGTAACTTTAAATTTGAAGAAAATCCTAAATTTCATTGAAAAATTTGAAAAATCATCTTCAAAAATCAGGTAATTTTTGGCTTCATAAAATTTGCGTTTTTGGACAGCAGCAGAGCCACATCTTCAAGAGACTCCATTGCATCCATAAAAAGTGATCGTGTGGGTGTGGTGTGGATTTCATGCCAGACCGTATGATTGCACCGTATTTTTCCGTCTATGAAAATGATCACCATGTTGCGGGCAGTGGAGTACGCTATTGTGCCATGTTGGAAGTCTGTTTTTGGCCAAAATTGGATGGACTTGACTTCAGTGATATTTGTTTCCAACAAGATGGTGAAATATCGAGAAAACACTTCTAGATGGTGATTTTGCTTCCTAGAGTCGAGTTAAGTGCGACTTTTTTTGGTTTTTGGCCTATATCTTATAAAGGGTAGGGAATTTCTATTTACTGTCTTCATCATAGTTGTAGCTAATATCTTTACGCACAACTTTATAATACATGAAATGGTGCAACGTGCCACACAGTTTGTCAAACAATTTATCTATTGAAGGGGAAGTTCGGCAATCGTGTAATCACGTGAAATGGTCCGGCCGAATGCCCACCTCGCTCATTCGTTTTAACGCAGTTGAAATTCTTATGAGCTTACGTTAAGTCGTTGGTTTATGCCAACAAACGTTAGAGGGGCTCCGAAACAACATCGTTCCAGGCAATATGTGTGGATGAGTGGTGGAAAATTGGCTACAAAGAATCGATAACTGCAAACGTGCTCGTGGTGATCATATGAACGATATAGAAATCCGTAGTTACATGTGACATATCTTATACGATATCTCAATTATTCTGTGTTTTATTTAAATACAAAATTGTTATGTCCCCATTGAAAACCCCTTTATATTGTATACTAAAAGAGAAGGTAGCTGAGTATCTGACACCACCAAAAAGAATTGAAAATATTGAAACTCACCTGTATGATTTCATTTGTTTATTGCTACGATTTTCAATGATTTGCTGTGTAAATGACTGAAATGATGGAAACCCCTGCAGTCCCTGAGGCAAGTTAAAGGTAATCGTTGGCTTAGCACCAGCCGTAGTCAACAAGCCGAATACAACGCTCAGCAATAAACAAAGTAGCTGAAGGCCCTTCTTCTTTTTAGAACTGATTATATGCATTTTACTTGATATCGCTGCAAACTTGCGTGCCACGAAGTCTCTTCACACCACTGTCGAGTTAATAAGATGCTTTTGCAGAGCCCTTATAGCCAATATATCGCTTATAATGCATCACTCGCTGCCTGGAGTGGAGTGCAGGTAACTATTAATTCGCGTGTTTTGCCGTTTGCCCAAAGCTATGCGATGGGAATTATTAATAACAAAAAAAGAAAAAAAACGAAAGTGTAAATTCACTTGTTTTAAAAATTGGTTGGTTGGTGTCGTTTCTCGGTTGTCGTTTCTTAGGTCGTTGTAGTTGTGTAAATAGAAAATGAGTTCACAGTTGGTATTGTAATTATTTTTACCTCCCTTTTTTCTCAGTTGATTAATATGAATCCTTCATTTAAGTGAAAGTAACATACTTTTATAATTCAGGAAGGAGCATATCGCTGGCTTAATTTGCTAAAGCCCTAACATGAATTTGTCAAATTTAGCAGGAGAAGCAAAACAACATATAGCATTCGAAATATGTATTGATTCTCAAATTCCAATATAAACTACGGAAAACAGACAGAATTTTCCGAATTATAATGGCTCCAATATTTTAAGTAGAAATGCACTTGGGCAAGCTGAATCATAATCCATCAAAAACTCCATTTTGAACATTTTGATGCTAGGGCTATAGCAAATTAAGTTACCGATGTGTAATACGTTGAATGTCTCAAATACCAAAAACTAGAAAACGAAAGTCGTGGGGAATTTAACAACTGTTAACATTCTCAGCACAATGTAAAACGTGAGTGGCAATAAAATGAACATGTGTGTTTATTTAGATACTTTTTATAATTAGTAAAATAAAAATAGGACAAATTAAAAATGTTTCAATTACAATGTGTAAAAAAATTGATTAACTTCGAAGTATACATAAAAAAGAAGAGGGATTATTTCAAGTAGTAAGTTCTGATGGTAACTAACAATATTGGGATACAGTACAAAATTTCACGAGCAACCGGATTGGCAAAAAAAATGATTGATTTTAATTCACTACATACAGTACCGGACAAAAAGATATCGCCTTCTGGTTTTTATCTTATAACTGACCCATATTTCAAGTTATCGGGCTGTAATTTTAGTAAGTTTAGTTGGCATATTAAACATCCAATCAAGACTTAATGTTTCGGCATTTACTTAATTTAAAATCAATAATTTATAATTAATAATTTTCAATGAACAAGCTTTTATTGAAAACTGAAATATGTCTCTTAGAAAAAAAAAATATATTTAGTAATAGCTAGTATTTTTAGCTTTAATAACGGCTTGGCATCTTCGAGACATAGAATCGATTAAGGTGTCAATTGTAGACTGGGGAATCTTCAGCCATTCTTCCTTCAATTGGGCGAATTTTTCGTCTATATTCCTGCCCTTTTGTTTCTAACGCACCTTTCAAGATGTTTCCATACATGTTCAATGACGTTAAGGTCAGGAAATTGGCTAGGTCATTCCATTCGGGCAATTCTTCGACGGCAAAACCATTCTTCCACACCGGCAGAACGATGTTTAGGGTCATTATCTTCCTGGTATATGAACCCCGGCCTAGATAGCGGCGTGTATATTTTTTTGTAAAATGTCTATGTAGACATGACGATCGAGAATGCATTTAATGTGATGCATGATGTGCGAAGTAACACGGGGCCTTCGTATGCTTTTTTTACACACAATTTTCCCCTGGAGCGGAAAACGTTTTAAAACTTTACTTATTGTTGACGTGGAAACCCGCATTAGCTCGGCAAGCTTAAGTCGTGGTTATGTTCAGATGTTGCTCGGCGAACACCGTGCAATTGTTGTTGCGCCGAACACGAAGAGAGAGCTTTTACTCACTCTCACGGCGAACATGATATGCTGGGTGAAATGTACACCGAGCACAGCCAGTATTCAGGGTGTCAATGAGCTATTTAACAAAAAATTAATAAAAATGTACGTAAAATAGAAGGAAAACATGCAAACCTGTACATCAATATTTTCATTTGCAGAAAAGTTGCGAATGTTTTTAGTGTTTAAAAGTGAATATTAAATATATTATTCATAAAACTTTCTTACTTACTTACTTAACTGGCACTACAACCTATGATCGGTCTTGGCCGCATCTACAAAGCTTCGCTAGTCACTTCTGCTATGCGCGCGCTGGCGCCAGTTGATAAGGCCAAGTGCAGTCAGGTTTCCCAGCACCTGGTCTTTCCAACGGAGATTAGGACGTCCCCTTCTGCGTGTTCCTCCACCGTGGTTCGAATAAAACACCCTTCTAGCTGGAGCGCTTTCTTCCATTCGCTCAACATGACCCAGTGGAGTTTTATACTCTTGACTATGTCAGTGTCGGCGTACAGCTCATACAGCTCATCGTTCCATCTTATTCGATACACGTCGTCCACGCATACTGGACCGTAGATCTTACTGAGTATCTTCCTCTCGAACGCTCCTAACAGCCTCTCATCATTGATGGTCAATGTCCACGCCTCTGCGCCATACATTAGGACGGGAAGGATGAGGGACTTATAGATCGTTATTTTCGTCGGTCGAGAGAGGGCTCTACTTCTCAATTGCCTGCTGAGCCCGTAGTAACACCTGTTGGTAAGAGTTAGTCTCCGCTTGATCTCAAGGCTGACATTATTGTTGTATTTTTGATTTTTCAAGAAAACTGTAATATATCGCTATAATTTTTTGGGAGTTGCCATATCTTACAAAATTTGACTCAAACAATCGTATGTGACATGACCTTCTTTCATGCAGAATACCATAACTTTTTTAAAAGTTATGAGGTTACAACATAAAGCTGATATATTTTTGACCGGTACTGTACAAAGCAAAATGATTTTGTGTACCACTAAGATCAAGGTATCTGATTTTAACCTTCTGCTGTGTCTAAATGTGATAAATGGGTATGAAACCTAAAATCGTACAGTAGTGTGCGGCAACTTAATCTATCTACATATGTAAGTATAGATCAAGTTATATAGTACAAATCTTAATCTAATCTATAGATCTTAAACATTAAAATAAATTACCAATTAGTAAGTAGGACCAATAACATAGAAAACGATATGCAGTAATGTAAATGATAAGACACAAAAAACTCATTCATTTACGAAACTTCTTTAAAGTGAATTATGTAATATTAATGCATTGAGCAGAAAGCTTGAACAAAAACAAAACCAGATAAATTTGACCTCGTCTACATTAATTGCTTAAACTAAAAAAACGTAAAACCAAATAGATAAAAAAAAAACAAAAACAGAAATAAATGAAAACGAAACTGAAACTGAAGTTGTTTGTTTTCTTTGCTGTCAACCACAGCAGCTAGACATAAAATGTAATATATGTACCATACATATCTGTGGCCACAAGGAATAACAGCTAAAGTCGAATTAAGAAAAATAAAAACTTATATTTCATAATTCTTTATTTTCTTCTTTTAATGGCTCAACAGCCCATGGAGGGCTTATGCGGAGTTTTTCGCATCCACTCATGTTGTACGTCGTATATTTGTGAATGAATGGAAGGGAACTACAGTTTTACGCCGAATCCGAATGGCGAAGTGAAAAGCTTTTCATCGGGAATTTTTACTCTTGTAGGTTTGCCATTCATAGCCTGCCAAGAGGTGGTGTGGTGTAGGAAAAATGTGTTTTCTACTTTTTGATTTTGCCTGTGCCGAGATTTGAACACCGGACACTCTGCGTAACAGTCTAACGCACTACCTTACTTACTTACTGTTAATGGCACAACAGCCTATGGAGGGCCTAGACCGAGCTTTTCGCATCCACTCATGTTGTGCGTGTTATATTTGTACATGAATGGAAGGGACCTACAGTTTAATGCCGAATCCGAACGGCGAAGTGAAAAGCTTTTCATAGCAGTTTTTACTGTTGTAGGTTTGCCATTGCCTGCCAAGAGGTGATGCCGTGTTAAAAATTAAATTCTACAACGCACTGCCACTAGTGCCAAATAAATAAATCCCAAAATATTGAAAGCTCTTAAGCGATTATTGGAGTTTAACGAATAAATAGTATGTATGAGAATTGGTAAATTGGGGAGCAAATTTTTCAAGAACCCTCAACATTTTAGCGTTTACAATGCAAAATATGCAGTTAGTTTCAATATTTCCTAAGTCGACTGTAGCTGTTATTCCTTGTGGCCACCGATATAATGACGATGATGACGATGAATCTTCATTTCATATCTTATATTGCCATGCTACACTCCACACTCACACCTTTTTTTCGGTTGCCAAAAACCATTAGCCATATCTGTTCATGATGAATTCTCTTTGTTATTGTTAAGGTATTCAAACTGTTATTGGGCTATTTCCCAAAATCATTAGCATATGGTACAGTAAAAAAATGAATTATGAAACATCAGTCCAAGAAATTTATGTACTACATAAGAAATCATTCAAACTGGGCGTGAGATTGTGTCAAAACTGCGTCAATTGAGCACCACTTAAGAAACTCCAGGAAGCATTCAGCAAACATTCCGTAACATCAGCCAATCAGAAAGCAAGAAAGGTGACGGTACTGGAAGTGGCGGTAAGCCAGTGTCTTCAATTAAATGATTTGTTAGTAATAAATTATAAGAGCTAAGCCAAAATAGAAACAACTGTATGCAAGTATTTATGTGCGAGTAAGTGCAAAAGGTGACTACACGCCAAAGGTGACTTTGGCTGGTTCAATCAAAGTACGCCCTATCAACTGTTGCAGTTAGTGAGCTTGGTGATGCATTAATGGTGACAACAATAAAAACTACAAAGTGTTTACAATCAAGACATTAATCATAAAAAAAATGTAATGAATTTTTAGCTTTTTATTTACTTTTTATTATTGCTATTTATTTTAGTTTTTTCATGTTATCGCTACTACTTTTTTTTTTTTGCTTTTGTTAAGATTTTGTTTACTTTTTTGTTTGTGTAGTATAATATTTTGTTTTGTACACAAATCGTGTTTCTTGTTCCCTTCCCTCTCCTCCAGCTGCAGCGCACACACCAATACGTTGTCCAAAGTGAAAGTGTAATTTTGAGTGTAAAAGATACTAGCGCCATAGACGCTTTTGTGAAGATGGTTTCGCATATATAGAAATTAATTCGTAGGTACCATATTTACTAGGTGCGCATTTCCAAAAACTTTGTAAAGAAGGTGACAAGTTTTAAATTCAAACAATTTGATTTTACTATGATAATAAAAAGAAGAGAAAACTTATCCAACTAAGTATTGTTCGTGCATGACTAATATAATTTTATTTATAATTTATGTGGAGATAAAGAGTAATTTCCAGTATAGAGAGAGTTAATAGAGTTAATTTGAAAAGTTAAGGAAACTCTTGGTAAGAGTTTGCCAAGGGTAAAAACTAAACAATTCTTTTGATTGATTGCACAAATAAGTAATCACATGTACTTAGCTCATGTATTTTTGTGATTTCCTTCAAAAAATTCTATTAGGTAGTTATCTTACCTTTTATCACAAGCCTCTAACAAATGATACAGAAGAGGAGCGAAATAAACCATCAATCAAAGTGAAATGTCTGTCTTATTGCACTCTTGAAACGCCAATGAGGCTCAAGTTAGGCTTAAGAAGAGTGGCTGATCAGATTAGTGATTATTTCCACTAGGAGACCAATTGTGGTCTCTTCATTATGGGCTTTTTGGTACGCTACCACGAACCAAATTCACATCATATCAAACTGAAGGCAGTCTGTACTCTTTCAGTACAAATTTCAGTAAATCCCATATTTTAACCTCGGGTCTGTCTGTCAAGTTATCGGAAACCATTGCACCCATTGTGCGAAGACGTCATTCTCGCAATGCAGGGCATCCACATAGTAGAAGTTGGATTGATTCGATTTCCTCTGCATCACCACAGCTGGACTCTGGACTAATCGTTGAAGTCTAATTGCCATTTTTGAGGCATAGTTTCAAACTCTAGTCACTAAGCGGGCTTTTGTTTAGCTCCGAGCTGTTTCTCCAAGTGCGTTCGGCCATAGATTTGACTATACCTATTACCATATGTAGGGCCTAAGCCGAGCTTTTCGCATCCACTCATGTTGTGCGTGTTATATTGGTGCATGAATGAAAGGGACCTACAGTTTAATGCCGAATCCGAACGGCGAAGTGAAAAGCTTCAATATAATTATATTTTCTATAAAAAAAAATTAGCAAATATGTTATTATCGATACTGCCGATTCTGATTTCAGACATGTTTCAATTATATAGGAGACTTTCGAGTTCAATGAAAATCTTTCATATCTTTAATTTGTATGGCTTTGGATGGCTAGGGTTTTTTGAGTTAATTTTGAGTTGCATCAAATCATTTTTTAGAAGTCACACTTTTGAATTTACTTAAAAATTTGCAAAAAAGAAAAAACAATCTGTTTATTTAAAAAATATTTTTAATGGGAATGCCATTAGGAAATGCTAACTAATTTTGCGATTTAATATGTAGACTATGATGAAGCAAATTTAATTATACCGAGAAACAAAATTCTATGACGAAAATACTCACATTGTATTTAAATGTATGGAGACTGTATCTGAACGCTTTTGTGCGCTGCAATAAACAGAAAATAAATAAAACTAACATAAAAATAGAAGAGTATAATTGTAAATAGGAGACTATATACCCAGAATAACTACTGTACCGTACTGCCATTTGAGGCAAAAAATTGTAGTATTGTTGTGTACACCGTATTTACATACGAGTACAAACTACATTCTTACTTAGCTTATGACAGTTAAATTGTTATATTCAATTCGATTCAATTTGGTATATATCTAACATACTATGCGTTTGTATGTATTTAGTATATACAGTGCCGTGGATAGGAAATATGGGCCCATGGGTAAAGAAGATGTTCATCTTACGGGCCCTTTACTTTTGAAGTTCATTGTGGTAAAGGCATAACACTTGCCACAATGGCTGTCTATATCTTTATCGGTGTCCAATGACTGCATTCCGTTTTTCCTTCTTCCTCCCATCTATCAATCTTACTTCCAATCAACACAATGCTCTGCATTCATAGGGGTGCACCCTGTGTGTTGACTGTATCAATAATAAAAAAAAAAAAAAATTTATAAAACAAGCACATAAAGTTTAGTCTTCAAGCTTTATAATTTCCATCCATTTTGAACGACAGTACGATTTTTAAAATAAAAAAAAAAATTCTCTTTCAAATTGGGCCAAAAGGTCAGGTAAACCGACTACTTATTGAAAACTACTACTTATTTAAAAAGTAGAATTAAAAACAAAAACAAAACAAAAAATTATTAAGAATCAACATTTCGCATTTGAAATGAAAAATTCATCTAGATAAACAAAAAGAAAAAGTTTATTAAAGTTATAACCTCACAAGACCCCATATACAATATTTTTCACCGACGACAGCCCTTTACTTTAGAATTATGAACACAAATATTAGTCTTTTTTTTCGGCAAAAACTGGCACTACAAACTATGATCGGTCTTGGCCGCCTCTACAAAGCTTCGCCTCTGCTATGCGCGCGGGCTCCAGTTGATAAGGCCAAGTGCAGTCAGATTGCCCTGCACCTGGTCTTTCCAACGGAGATTAGGACGTCCCCTTCTGCGTGTTCCTTCACCGTGGTTCGAATAAAACACCCACCTAGCCGGAGCGCTTTCTTCCAAATATTAGTCTTTAAGCTTTATAATTTCAATTCATTTTGAACATCAGTACGATTTTTGGGATTTAAAAAAAATTTGGCCTTCATGTAGGTATTTACCTAAATAATTTGCAAAATACACCTTGCCAAAAAGGCAGGTAAACCGACAAAGGCGCTTTTATGAAAGGTAAATTTTACAAAAAAAAAAAAATTAAAAAGAATCAACATGTCGCATTTGAAATGGGAAGTTCATCTTGTTAAATTAACAAAATTGATTTTAAAATTTTAACCTCACAAGACCCCATATATTTTTCACAGACCACAGCTTATCAAACCCCCAATATATGGTACAGTATGCCAGATAGCAAAAAAAAATATCTTCTGAGATATTCTGAAGTCTTCTGAAATTTGACAATTATGACAATATGCTCGCTCAATAAATTTTGACAACAATTTTGTTTATGATTTTTTCTCACTTAACCCATTTTTGACTAATGTACACAATTAAGTAAATAAAATAACAACAAATAAACTTTTTGTGTTTATTTCGCTTTTTTTGTGGTTTCATAAAGTAATTAAGTCTCTAATTCTGAAATCTTAGTAAAATAAAAATAAAAGCCGAACAATTTTAAATAGTTTGTTATTTTTCATAATTTCGGCAAATGGCCAAGACAATAGCTTTTGTGATGGTACTGCATATGGCTGCAGTAGTCGTCTTAATTTACTTCTCGAGAAAGAAAATGAAGATGAAATCAGTTGCCACAAAATGCATTGCTCATACTTTTCTTTTTAGGCTTTTAGCACTAGGAATAGAGAACGTAGTGATCTCCTCACCCGATGTACTTTTGCAGAGGCATCAAAATTTTGAAATTTTTTCCATTTTCTCTGTAAATTTTGCTATATTTACTTTTGAAATGGCAACAATTTTGGGAGAAAATTAAGAAAAATGTTCTCCTAATGGCACAACAACCCATGGAGGGCATAGGCCGAGCTTTACGCATCCACTCATGTTGTGCGTGTTATATTTGTACATGAATGGAAGGGACCTACAGTTTAATGCCGAATCCGAACGGCGAAGTGAAAAGCTTTTCATAGCAATTTTTACTCTTGTAGGTTTGCCATTGCCTGCCAAGAGGTGGTGCCCGTTTAGAAAAATATTCTTTTCTACTTTTTGATTTTGCCTGCGCCAATATTTAAGCCACGGACACTCTGCGTAGCAGGCCAACGCACTACCAACTACACCACAGCAACCACAATTTTCAGTTGTGACAAATGTCTAGGAACACCAAAGCGGTTGTCACTTCTATTTATTTCACTTTATTGATTTCACTAAGATCAAACTTTTGTAAAACTTTTGAAAAAACAGAGAAGTTTAATCAGAAATTAATTTTAAAAAATATCCAAATATCGTTTTAGAAGTTTCTTAGGGGCCCGATTAAAAAAAAAAACGGGCCCAGGGGAACTTCCACCCCCCTATCGTCAGGTCTAACTATGTAATAGTGAATATACGGCTTTAACTGCAGTTCTTCAGCTATTCGGGCTATAAAAGTATATTCGGCTTCGGCAAATTATGACCGATTTCTTTAAGCCGAAGATTATGACAAATTTTACTGCAGATTGGCAATAAAAACATTTTATTTGTACATAAAAATATATTCAAATTCAAAGTTAAAATTTGTTTGGGGAAAATGTGGACAAACATAAAGTTATTCAATTTGTGAAACTTAATTTTTATTATTTGAGTAATTTTTGTTTTTTTTTTGTTTGTTTATTTTTTTAACATATAGAGGTTTTTTTGAAAAGAAGGAATTAATTTTAAAATTTTTAATTTTAATATATTTTCTAAATCTAATGCAAAATTTATGGCCGACGATTGAAAAAAAAACCGAAGTTCTACTTCGGGCAAAAATTCAGGTTCTGTCTGTATATAGAAAACCAAATCTTCATGTAAATATGTTAAACAATGTTAGCATAGTTATGGGCCTACGTAATACAAAAATATCTAGATAATAAAGTTAATAGAATTCCTAATTTAAAATTAGATTCTTCTAATAATCTAAAAAGCCCTATAAAACTCCCTTACACTAATGTATGCTCATGCACAATATTTGCAAGCCCATATTTTCGAGCTATGACCCAATACAATTAATATGCAGACACGGTACCTCAGGTACCTACATAGTTTTAAAACATTTTGGAATTTCAAAAAATATAAAAAATAGCTGAAATGTTAAAGTCAGATCTAAAGTATCTTTAGATCGGTATATTTTGCCAGGTTTAATTGTTTAAGCTTAATCCTAACTGGTTTAACTTTTTTTGATTTAGCTTTGCTGATGGAAGCTTCCAAAGCGAAATTTGTTTAAAATCGTTTTAGTCAATCAGCTGCTGGACAATGATCTGTGGAACTGCATTAACTAAGTAAAAATACTAAAAACTTGGCATAGGTCATGGTAATGAATGAATAATGAAAACCTGATACAAAAAGCTATAGCAAAAAACGCAAAAACTGCGCATTAATTAAAAACCTCTTTTTTAACCTCTTTTATTTTTTTGTTAAATTTTTTAAGCAAAAGTAAAAACCTTCTTCGCGATTATTGTGTATGCCAGCAATATCGCATGAGCACCAAAACAAAGCCCAAACAAGTTTTTTGCTTTCAACTTTCACAACACGTTAATTACAGCTTAATTCGTTGTAATTTGCTCTAAATTTCATTTGTAATCGCAGACAGAGCATCAACTTCTTCTCTGGCTTGAGAAGGTACACAAAAACATGCTCGAAAACAATTGCAAGATTAAGCCGCAGCATCGTTGAGGAGTGTAAGAAGCTGAAGACAGACAAAGAAAAAGGAGATGAGCGCGCAACAAACCCAGTCAGCAACATGAACATGATCATTGTTGTGTTGCCTGATATTGTTACTTTCTGTACCTAAAACGAGTATAGCTCAACTGTTTAACAACATTAAGTGAAAATCGGTCAAGTCACACACAAGCACATGAATGTGCATTTTTTGGCAACAACAACAACAACAAGAACAACAACTCCACTAATATCATCAGCAGCAGCAACAACAACAGCAACCACAATTTTTCAAATAAATTGTCATAATTTTTCTTGTGTTTTCCTTCAACTATTATTACCGAACTAAAGTTTAATCAAGCGCAGAAAGCTCAAAACGCACACGCACACGCACTAGCACACTTAAAAACGCCTCTTGTACTATTTGCAAAAATCACAAGATCGTTTAACGTCTTAAAACGCTTTAGGGCCTTATTTCAACTCTTAAGAAATTTAAAATGTTTAAAAATTGTGTACGTTTTTCCCGCTGTAACTTTTCAGCGTTTATGCATTCGTTGTACGCGTTTCAAGTTAATCTACGAACTGCACGCTGCCATGCAGTGTTAACAACTAACTGATTTAAGCTTGGTTCAAACCACAACAACATGCACGCGAAACTAATTCACAGCTGTGGCACAGACAGCCGAGTAGTTAAGCAGAGGAAAGCAAGCAGCAACTAGGCAGCCAATTTTCAATGGACTGCTAAAAGAGAGACACCGCTTAAAAAAACTAAACATTCAAAGAGAGAGGGTGAACAAAGAGCATGGCAGCAGTTAGTTTTTTTGTATCAGTGCACTTAGCTCTCTCAGAAAGAGAATTAATATTTTTGGCTACCATAAACATGCGACACATATTAAGTTGGGCACATACTCAATTTTCTACTCTTCAATTCCCATGTCTTCGAACATGTCTGCACCTGTGTGTAAGTGTGTGTGTGCACACACCCTGCCAAAGTAACCCACCAAATTAAAATGAAACTACTTACAAAGTATGTGTGCTATCAAGTATTATATGGAGCATTTAATCACCTGCGCAGAAATGCGCATTCATTAGA
This sequence comes from Palloptera scutellata, assembly GCA_958295655.1. Classification (NCBI taxonomy): domain Eukaryota; kingdom Metazoa; phylum Arthropoda; class Insecta; order Diptera; family Pallopteridae; genus Palloptera; species Palloptera scutellata. Next base: position 145,859,522 of record OY282449.1, read on the forward strand.
TGAAAGACGAATATTTGCACAGAAGACGTGTGTGTGTACTCGTGTGTATGTGTGCATGCAACAAGTAGAAATAGTTTATGTTGTGTCTGTCCGGTTGGCCGTGTAGTAAAAGAACGGCATACAGATGAAACAAAAAGTGAAACAAAGCAAACACCTTTGCACAAAAAAACAGCAATAAACCGGATTTTTTGTTAGTATGTGCAATGCATAGACGGTGAAAACATAATTGCTTAGCTTCTTTTATTTTCTTTCTCATTTTTTTTGTTTGTTTTTCTTTGGAATAGTTTTTGTTTTTTCTTATTTACAGAAGCACCTCAACCCAAGTAGTAAGTATTTATGCAGTTGTTGTTGTTGTCGAATTTTAATGATGACTTGCGTCTCGACGACAACGGCATTTAAATGAATGTATGTGTATGTGTTTGTGTGTGTGTGTGTGTATGTTTGTGTGTGCATACATATGTAGTTACCATGTTTTCGTCCAACAAGTGTTGTTGTTTACTGTTTTTGTTAATGAAAAGTGATAGTAGAACAAGAATTGTACAACAACAACAAATACACACATATGATGTACATACCTTCTTCCTACATCATATGGAAATGAGAGCAATTAGAGATGATACAATACAAAAACAACTACGTACTCGTATTAGAAAGGAAAAGAAAAGAATTGAAACCATTGAAGAAAAGGTAAATTAATAAAACCGGAAAAGTTTTTAATACAACAATTTTAACTATTTAACTATTCAGACAGAAAGATTTATGGAGTGCTTCAGAAATGGTCAGGCGGAAGCCATGACAAAGTATAAAACAAGCTTTGAGCATTAAAAATAACTTTTAAAATATAAATAGCTCTGCACTTGTCATAGCTCCTAACCTTTAATGTTCTTTATATAATATAATTATGTAGCATACAATAGACCGGATCACCGTCTATGGGAAAATAGTTTAACGATTCACCACCTACAAATTGATAAAGATCACCTCGAGAGTATTTCAGGGCAAAGAATTTTCACCTAGGGGGTCTTCAAATACTGCCTTTCAAGTATAGCATTTTTTATATTGTTGGACAGCTCTCTTCAATTACGGCCTTTTGTATTCGTATTCAGGCATTGAGCTCCGATGTCACTAGTTATTTAAGTTTTTAGATTTTTTTTCACCGAGATTTACGGGAACAATGATTTTTTTTTAACAATATTATAAAGTGTGATTTTTATAAGAGTTTAGTTTTTGTTTTAGTTGGTGGCTGTGGCGTAGTGGAAATGCGTTGGACTGCTACGCAGAGTGTCCGGGGTTCGAATCTCGGCAAAGGCAAAATCAAAAAGTAGAAAAAATAATTTTTCTACACGGCACCACCTCTTGGCAGGCAATGACAAACCTACAAGAGTAAAAATTGCTATGAAAAGCTTCTCACTTCGTCGTTCGGATTCGGCATTAAACTGTAGGTCCCTTCCATTCATGTACAAATATATCACGCACAACAGTGTGAGTGGCTGCGAAAAGCTCGGCCTAAGCCCTCCATGGGCTGCTGTGCCATTAAAAGTAAAGAAAGTAAAGTAAGTTTTTGAAAATGAAAAAAAAAACAGAAATTTTACAAAAGTGAATGAAATTTTTATTTGGATTGATAAATCAATTCCTTTCATTTACTTTTTAAAGATAATTTCACTTAAATGTTGCATGCGGCTACGCTTCAAGTGTTCCATTCTGAAGGTACAATTTTGGCACATTTTCCACACATTTTGGCCGGAATCTTACAAATGACGCGTTCAATGTTGGCTTCCAAAGCAGCAATCGTGTTTGGATTATCCCTATAGATAAGAGACTCAACATAATTCCACAAAAAATAGTCTAACGGGGTCAAATCACACGATCTTGGAAGCAAATTGACTACAGCAAAACGTGTTATTTAAATTTTTAGATTTTTTTCACCGAAATTTAGGGGAACAATGATTTTTTTTTAACAATATTATATATTAACTAAGATCCAGCATTAACACCTACAATAATGTCACCCTTGAGATCAAGCAGAGATTAACTCATACCAACAGGTGTTACTATGGGCTAAGTAGGACATTGAGAAGTCCTCATCCCTCCCGTCCTAATATATGGCGCTGAGACGTGGACGTTGACCCAAAAAGTTTAAGAGACTATTAAGAAGGTTCGAGAGGAAGATACTCAGTAAGATCTATAGTCCAATATACGTGTACCGAATAAGATGGAACCGTGAGCTGTACGCCGACTATGTCAGTAGTCAGGCGCATAAAAATCCAGCGGCTTTGCTAGCTAAGTCATGTTGAGCGAGTGTAAGAAGGCGCTCATGCTAGAAGGGTGTTTTATTCGAGCTACAGTGGAGCAACACGCAGAAGAGAACTTCCTAATATCCGTTGGAATAACCAGATACAGGGAGACTTGGACTTGGCCTTACCAGTGGTTTCTGTTTTGCCATGAAATACTCTCGGTGTAAACTTTGAAAATATTTGTTGAGAGATTTAACTTTTTTGGTCACCCACCCAACCTTTCATTTCCAGTTTGATCTACAAGTAAGCAGCATTTCCTGCTGAGAGATGAGTCAATCCTTGATTTATTGCGAATTGCATCTAGTTGTGCATTAGTGTGAATCGCTTTACACTCGGTTTTAAATACGGTTTTAAAGGACGCCTATCTACAAAAATTTTAATAAAACTGACATAAAAAATGACTGACGCCAAAGTGCTTATACTTAACCTCGTTCTCTCTTGTTGATAACATCCTCCTACGAAATAAGACGAAATAATTCAACATAAAATAATCCATTTATAAAGCACACACTAACTTGCCTGTTTCACGTAAGCATATTTTCTGGAACTAAACCTTGGTTCCCATTCCGCCGAAAGAAAAATTCGTTTTTATTTTAAAACTACATACAATGGGTAAAATTTTATTTAATCGCTTTTGTTTTAACTTTATGAATTGTGTGGACAATTGTGGAAGATTATGTATACATACATAAAACATATATAATTTATCTTTATAACTTTACTATACTGGCTGTTCTTCAATAAAAATACATATGATATATAAACAATTTTAATAGCTCGATTTTAAAAATTTCATTAATTTGTATTACATCTGTGCGATTAATCGTTTAATCGATAATTCTGATTAATCAAAAAGCTTGATTAATCAATTATTCGATTAACCAAGTTTCGATTGAGCCAAAGGAAAATTATTCGATTAATCATAAACTTTATTAATTAAAGTTTAAACTGTTCGATTAATCAATAATTATATTAAAATTATTAATTATTATTAATTAAAATAAAATTATTCGAACAAAATAATTTTATTTCCATTTAATTTAAGTTTATCAATACTTCTGTTTATAAAATCAAGAAATTGCATGAGAAAATTTGAAAAATTATTTTAAAAATCAGAGAAAAATAACATTTTGTTTGATCAATCAAAATCCAGATCAATTAAAATTAGCTTTTTAATGATTTAAAATCTTGGTTAATTGACTAATTAAGCATTAGATTAATCAGAATTCTTGATCAAACGATTAATCGCACTGCCCTAATTTGTAAGCATATAAAAATAAGAAAAGGAAAAACAATTAAATTAAAGCATAATTCAAATATGTTAAATTAATGTAAAATATACTTTCTATAAAAACATTATATTCTTTTCATTATATGCAACTAAACACATTCTGAGACATACTACTACAAAAACAAAAAGTAAATTGAATAATGAAACTTATTAGAGGCAAAAGTTGGTTGTTGTTGTTAAGCGAAAAATGCAAACGATATATTTACTTTTCTTTTTGAGATTCATATGCCAGGCAAAAAGATATACAAGATTATAAAATAAAAAAAATAAACAAATTAAACTTTAAACTTAATTGTGAAACTAAAATACTTTAACTTCATAACTAGTAAACAAACAAAAAAGAAAAAATAAGACAATAATTTTATTGCGGAAATGTAGTTAAAAGTACTTAAGCAACAATTTTAATTATATACTGGGTGTATAACTTGAAAATTAAGCTTTATTTCAATAACAAATCGCATAATGTCCTCATTCAAAGTAGAGTCCATTGGAAGCTATAACATTTTGCCATCTGTAAAGCAATTTATGGATTCCTTGTCAAAAAAAACCGTCCATCTTTTGAGGCTATGAACGAATCAGTCCAATTTTTGATACTTTCAACTGAAGTAAAGCGTACTTTTTCCATAATAAGTGCATTCTGCATCGATCGAAATAAGTGATAGTCAGACGGAGCAAGGTCTGGTGAATGCGGCGGGTTAGCCAAAGCTTCCCATCCACTATTTTTCAAATAATTTTAAACTGGTCTAGAGCCTGGTCACATAATCTGCCCTTTTTTCGGTCATTGCTCTTTTCAAACGAATAAATTGTTTTTGATAAAAGCTCTCCAGTAATAGTTTAACCATTTCTTGTTGAACTTTTTGAATCAATAGAAAATCTTAAATATTCAATAGATTTATCAAAATTGTATCATCATAACACTTTGATGACACCCATCTGATCCCACCAAATACAAAGCATTACCTTGGCGCCAAAATCTCGTCGAAACTAGAATTCGCTGGAGTATATTCTCCATAAACTTCCAACAGCAATCGATGACTTTCAGCAGCACTTTTTTCGAATTAAAGAAGAAAAGCAAAACTTCTCGCAAATTCTGTTTATTTGACACGTATGCTGACATGTTTGTAACGCAAAAAGGTTATGTTGTTTACACTTTGGCAAATTGATAAATAATTAAAACAAAAGTTGCATGACGTAGCTAACACATGAATGTTGTTGCAGTATTGCCAGATGTGATTCAGTACAAGTTACGCCATCAATTGTGAATCCGTAATTTTAAAATTATACACCCAATAATAGATAAAAAAAAATAGATAACATCAAACTATAAATTAAAATGCATACAAAATTATTTAAGTGAATCTAAACACTTAAGCACATGCTGCCTGTCGTTTTAAACATCATTGCTACATTTCTTGATGAACTTTTTAAATCAATACAAAAAAATCTTAAATATTCAATAGATTTATCAAAATTTTAGTGGTCGTGACTGCTTAAATTAACAGGAAAGCGTGACAACTAAACAGTGACAACTAAATTACAGTTTTTCTTTCGTGTCGTTTCAACGACACTTGTGTAGAGTTGCATTATGTAGTGTAAATAAATAAGTAAAATTTTGATTTAAATAAGATTTCCAATATTTTAAAATTACAATTAAGTATAGAGGTAATTTTCTTTGTTCTTCTTGTACATTAAGCATAAAAATTTTGCATGCCAAAAGTATGCAGAAATATATAAAAAAAATTATTAAATTGAAAAAATAAAAAATGTTGCACACCTGACTTGGTAGATATTTATGTGTGAGTAGTTCATTTCAATTGAGCTGATATTTCTATAGTACTAGAAAAAAGAAAGCAACAGCTTTGGTTAGTCAATTGCTCGTAAATATCAACTCTTTTGAAACACACTACAATTATTATGTGCTAACATAATTTATTGAAAGATTTTTAATTTGGTTACCACATAATATATATATTTTTTCTTTTTTTTTAGTTTAATTTTTTCAAAAAAGAGTAATCATACTTAAGCAAATTGAACATACAAATTTGTATGTTTATATAAAACTTTTATTTAACAAAAATTAAGGTTTTAAAAATAATTAAAAATATAGAAGGACGTAATTTATGTCATAAAAAATAACTTAAGATTAATTTGCGCTTTTAGATTTTTTCACTAGTTTCATTGAGACAAACGATTAACAATAATTTTCATTCATGGTCAATCAGTAAGACCTCCGTGTCTGCTGTAAAATCAACAAGAAAGAAAATATAATTATGTTAAAATGTAAACATACAAAAAATATAGAAATAATAAAGTAAAAGTAAACTATTAAAATAAAAATATTCATATTTTATAAATAGTGCACCAGATATAAATATAGATATAAATAGTATCCAGAATTGATTTATGCACAATTCCTCAAACTTATTGATGTCTCAAATTTATGGTCTTCTCACAAATTTAAATCTGTGTTGACAAAGAGAAGCATAAGGAGTGAGATCGAAAAAATCGGATAACTTTGAAAGACCACTACTTTGAAACTCTTCATCTGAATGAAAAAATTCAAACAGTAGGCTTTGCGTTGGAGAAATTCTGATGAAATACAATCACATGTTTTTTGACTTGTGAACTTTCAGTTGAGTCATGGCCTCGAAAGAGTGGAAAGATGCAATTTAGTTATTGAATTATTTCGAGAAAATCCGCAGTGGAGCCAGAAAACCATCGCAAATAAGGCGAAAGTTGCACAAAACACAGTCTCGATGATTCTTAAAAATTTAACACAGACTTAACAGTTGCTAGAAAATATGGTTCTGGAAGGAAATGCGGTTTCGTGTCTCCACAAAAGGCGCAGAAAGTCGTTGCTCTCTTAGAGAAGAATTCAGAGTTGTATAATCGAAAATTGGCGGAAAAAGCGAGTTGCAGTGAGTTTTTAGTTCGTAAAATTAAAAAAGATGCGGGCCTTAAAACATACAAAGTGCAGTCAGTACCCGACAGGAACGCTACTAAGAACTTGGTAGCCCAGAGCCGAGCTAAAAAGTTGAAGACAGATTTTTTCCAAAAATTCGATTGCTGTGTTATGGACGATGAAGCATACGTGTTGTGTAAATTTTCTCAATTGCCTGGAACGAGGAGGAGTTGAGGAAAGATTTAGGATAAAACAAAAGTCCAAGTTCCCGAAGAAGTTTCTGGTATGGCAAGCGATTTGTAGTTGTGGGCTAAGGAGTAAAAGTTTCGTAACAAGTGGCACTGTTAACGCCGAATTTTGTGTGAAGGAGTATCTTCTCCAGAAGAGATTGCTGCCCTTCATTAGAAAGCACAATGTATCTACTTTCTTTTGGCCTGATCTATCCTCCTGCCACTACAGTAAAGTAACCCTTAAATGGTTCAAAGACCAAAACATCAAATTGGTACCAAATATGGCCAACCCACCAAATTGCCCAGAACTTCGGCCTATCGAGAGATATTGGGCTCTAGTGAAAAGAACATTAAAGGCAACAAACAAAGAAGCTAAATCCATGGAAGATCTTAGAAATAAGTGGAATGCTGCCGCCAAGAGAGTTTCAGAAATGACAGTAATGGCGCTAATGGCAGGCATACCGGAAAAGCTGTCCGAATTCTGTAAAAAGCAACAAACAAATAAGTTTTACTGATCATTTTATCAGAAATTAAATTTTCTTTTCAAAACTGTTTAGATTTTTTTATTTGCATAAGGGATTTCAATGCTAGGACAATTTAAAGTTATCCGATTTTTTCGATCTCACTCCTTACTTCAAGCAATTAAAATCTGTTGAATGGGAATATGGGTGTGTCATTCCCCTATTAGTCTGGTGGTTTATTGTCATAACTTGTTATTATTTCTAATAACAAGTACAACACTTGGCAGGCAATGTCAAAGCCAGCAAGTGATAATTTATTAAAAGAAAAATTGCTACCCGCCGTTTGCAACCGTAACTGTAGGCCCAACCACAAATTAATTTGTAAAATATGCCGGCCTAACTAATTAAATATTTTCAAGAATGTTTGAATTTCATTGAGCGCATGAAGTATTTTAAATATTACGGAAATTATCAATGCAATACTAGATAACGAATAAATAAAGCTTTGAGGTTCTACGGCTAAACCTTCCATCATTCCATCATCCTTGCTCCTGAATTAAACAACTTTTTTAAGGACCGAAAAAAGGAAGAATGGTGGTAACTAAATCCACGTCACATATAAATTCTTAACAAAAATAATAGATTATAATTTTGTGAAACTAATTTTTCACTTCAAATTCGACGCTGTTTCTGACATGCAGAATTGGGTAAATAAATTCGATAAGGATCCAATCTAATTCCACAGTCAGATGACTATAAGCTGAGCGGAGAGTTGGTGTTGCCGTTTACTTCACTTGGATTGCTTTACCAAAGCAGTGTCTTTGAGGTAGGAGGTATGGCAATCACAGACACCACTTCCTGGCGCAAAGTTATAGCGATACTTTTAGCCTGACCCCGAATAAGTTTTTCACTCTTCTAAAAGTCTAAAAAAAAAAATTAGAACTACACTGTTATCTTCAAACGAACATGACTTAAATAGACAACCAGATAGAAACCCTTGCTACTAACAAACAGTAGTAGTACAGTGACTTAGATAGCTACAGATAATTGCCTCATAGACAAGCAGAAAGGATATATCTTCCATATAGGAATCACTGCGGTAGCTGTGAACAGCAACTGTTCATATTCATTCACGTCTATGCCTTAGAACCATTTGCTGGTTCAATAAAAAGTATTTTTTTGTTTTTGCATTATGTTTGTAATTATAAAAGGCTAATAATTTCCCTCAGAAAAATTCTGATAATCTGAAAACTAATGGTCAAAATTTCGAAATTTCAAGACACAAATTCAAATTTAATTTTTGGGTTTTTTTCTATGTGTTCAATGAAATGAATATAAGCTTTAATACGCTTTTTCTTTTTGATTTCTAAAAATTCTTGGCTATTTATCGATAATACTTTACATTATCGTCAATTCCAATTCCAATCGTCGCACTTTACTGTGTGCGAGTTTCACAAAATTGAGTAATTTCAAAAATAAATAATATTCATTACTTATTATAATTTTCCATAACTTAGCCATTTCACCAATCTACTCGGCTACATACTTATATATTATATTACATATATGTTTTAAAGATCTCCAATGAAAAAAAAATAAAATAACTCGCGTGTTTAAAGTTTACTTACACTGAAACGCCTGCAATTTAGTCAAATCTCGAATATCTACTACATATAATTTTTAAAACATAAACTACATAACGGGCAACTAAATAATATCGCGGGTGTATGTAGCGGATTTTTTTCGAGTATAGCTTTTACAAATTTACCATGCAAGTTTATTGCACAATATGCAAATACCATAAACATTATACCAATAAACAGTGCTCAAACACCCCCAGAGCTCCATTTAGTCAAATTTGTGACGAACTTACCCTAACCCCTAAGTAAATAAATTAATTTTACATGTACATTTTATATTTTTTGAGCCCTCGTTGAAAAACTGTTTAACCAGATCGCTCAGGACACAAACTTCATGACTGGTAAAATTAGCTCTCTACAAAGAAAGAAATAGATAAATAATATTTAATTGTACTTAAACGATTGCAAACGTACGTAAGGGTAATCTTCTATACCGCGACCTCGCAAGTTTTGCCAATTTTCCAATATATTAGCATATTTAACATATTTTTCAAACTCTGATGTATTCTCATACACATGACATAAGCCCAAATAATCATATTCCAAACCAGAGTATGTAGGGCCAAATAAACGCACACCTATAAAAATACGAGTATACATGTACATTAATAAATATTTCATAAAAAAGAGCAAAACAAAAAACAAAATTACTTATTTCAATGCTGCGTTCGTAAAGCTCCTCAGCTTCTCCATACTTTTTCATTTGATAATTATATAATGAGGCTAAATGACCTATTGAGAGTCCAACCTCATAATCAAATGGTCCCAGCAAATCAGTTTTGATTTGTATTGCTTTTTTATGCATACGCTCCGCTTCCTTAAAAACAAAAGAAAATTAGCGAGAAGAACAAAAACCAATCATCACAAATAATTTTCTTTACCCCAAAACGGCCCATTGTCTGATAGAGACGTCCCAAATTGCCGTAATGTTTTGCTGTTTGTACATTCACCTCGCCAAATACTTCCAGCGATAGTTTCAAAGCATAATTATGCAATTCTTCAGATTGCTGTAGCAATCCATCCTCATCCTTACCACCATCACTCATTCTATCGAGGGCAATTTCCTCCAGCAGCAACGCTTTGACACGTTTCGCTGATGCCAACATTAGATGATCATGCGGCACCAGTTCCTTCATTATAGCTACAGCCTTTTCAACATTATCGCGTGCACAAGCGAAATTCCCAGTACTGTATTCATGCACATAATAAGCATACGAGATATCCTCATGCGCAATCGCAACATGGAAGTTACGATTGCCAAAAATTAGGCGCTTAATCTCCAATGAATCCCTATACACGAGCACACTTTGATACACATGGTCGACGTTGAGCAAGAAAAATCCGTAGTCCAGCAATGTATCAGCGTATTTTTGATGTTTAACACCAAAGAATTTTCTGTAAATGAGAAGGTATTCGTTTAAATTAGTATGGAGTTTCCAATTTCGGTCAGAAAAAAATGTCAAATTTGATACACAAAAAATTAGATTCAATTTATGGTCAAAGAAATTTTAAAATCCTACTAACCGCGCCCTATGGCATGCTTGAGAAATCAACAGGTATGCACGTTTAAAATCGCGTTTAACAACACACGCCTTGGCAGCTTGACGTAGCACATCGACAGCAATTCTAAAAAGAAGAAACAAAAAAAACATGTGATTTTATGCATTTTTGGTGGCAATATTAAGATAGATACCTTTCAGGAGTACTGTCATTCAAATTTTGTAAAGCCAACATACTCCATGTGTGACTGTGATCATATTCGCTGCGCGCGAAATACATTATCGAAAATTCTGTATACGTAGTGGCTAGCAATGAGTTTGGTATTGTTTTAGTTAACATTTCATTATTTAGTAATTTTTTCATCTCATTAAAAGTACGTTCGGCTGTTTTAAAACTGCATATTGCTGCTTCGGAATGCAGCAGTCTGAAATGGAAAAGAAAAAGAAATCCAAATTAAATTATAAATAAATAGTTACCGATACAATAAATTATTTATGAATCTTTTACCTTCCTAAACAATCCAAATACACTTGACGCGTTCTCGTGTCCGTTCCCATATGCCGTAGTTTTCCCGCTACACATTTCAATACTTCAATGCTTTCGTTTAGCCACCCCGACTCCGAAAGAAATGAGCCCAAGCGCATACCTAAGTCAACTGCTTCCCAGCCGAAATATTCATCACTATAAAGGTCATCAGCGTCGAAAGCCGTTGGCGGCTCGGCGTTGTTTTTGCTTTTCGCTGCACCTTCCTCCTCATCGGGGACATAGTAAGCCGGAGTGATTAGATTGGAAGCAGTACGTGACTTATGCGAACTTGTAGAGCCATCATGAACTGGTTCTGGTGATTTGAGTTTCAATTGTTGATAACGCAATGTGAAATTTATTTGCAAATGTCTTGTTATAGATTTGCCACTGCCCATCAAAGCTGCAACACAACGGAAAAGTTTTTGTCGTGCCATTTGCAAGTGTAACAAACGAGCAAATATGCTCATATCAGAGAGTTGATCGCATAGTATTTTATGAAGGTATTCGTCTTGACTCATCTGCAAGAGGGAGAAAAAACAAAAGAAACTCATGAAATATTATGTACCATATGTACATACAAATAAATTATGTAATTTTTGCATATTGATTAAGTTTTCTTAGGTATTATTCATTCTATGTACATGGAGCTGATGCTGATGATGATGGTGGACTCGTATGTCAACTTGAGCCATAATTGTTTACTTCAATTTGCCCCCTTGATGCACATAGTAAATAGCTTTTTATCAATTGCTTGCTGCTGGTACTTGGAAGCGTTTAATTGATTGGCGGTCGTCGTATATGAAGAGTTCAATGGCACTACATTGCATTGTGCAACACTGGACGAGATGGGATGGGATGGGACGGGATTGCACTGCTCTGCTCTAAAGCGAAGTAACTATTGTAAATACACACTTACATCATTTCGTATAGAAACCTGTTCAGCCAGTCTCAATTATTATTACTACGACGCATCAGCGCTGAGCTCGATGTATTGATGGCATTGTTGACTCTTTTAATTTTTTCTTACAGCTGAGAATAGGATAATATGTAAATGTTAAGAGATGCGCAATGACGGCGGGAATCAGGCATTTAGGTTATTTTTAAATATATAACAATGTTCACGCACAAGAAGTCAAGTGTCTGCTCTGATTCTTATTGATATTTTAATTTGAAAATAACAATAAATATTTAAATATGAAAACTAGACAGTGTTTTCAATACTTTCCGAATTAACGTAAATCATAAGGAATACTTTAATTTTATTAAATTGTGGTTTTCCTATTCCTATTTGTAATAAATAACTCTAAAATTGTTCAAGTTAATAACTGCCTTGACAAAGAGTTTCTCAATTAAAACAAAATTATTAAATTTTATCTTCACAGATACGTAACTAGGGTATAATCGTGGCGCAATAAAACTATTTAGCAAACACGTTTTGCGATGAATTAGCTAATGATATATTCACACAATTCGCTTCATGTTTCAGAAAATAGAAAATATCTCGACGCAAGTGCAAAGAATGCGATTGTTTTAGATAATCTCAATTGGAAATTTTTCTGCAATGAAAATATATAATAATATATAGCAAAAAAAAATATGTATAGTGCATACGGGGTGGACCATTGATAATTCGGAATTTGATTTTGGTGCAAATAAGAATAGAATAATTATTCTCAAATGTGGAAGTGCAATCCTCCCGGTTAATTGTGGAAGACTATTTCTTTCAATTGACTTCCTCGGCATCCCTTGCAGTAGCCAATACGATCAATCAAAATTTTCAGTACATTTTCGACTGTATGGAACCAGTGGCGTAACCAGGTTGGGTGACACCCGGGGCGGCCCTAAATGGTGTCACCCTATAATACTCCTCCCCCCTTTTCTTTTCTTTTTTATTTAAAAGTAAGTAGATAATACAGGAATTCATAAAGATGAGTGAACTTAAATTAATACGTACTTAATTTAAGTCACAAAATAGTTAAAACCTCTACGAGTATGAGACCAATAAGGGATATTTTTATTTTCAGCATGTTCTTCTTAAAGATCTTGGAAGATATTTGTTTACATACAACTTCTTTTTTTTAAATGATTATTTAATTGCTGTTGTAGGAAATTATTGTATGTATGTGAGTATATATTTAAAGTACCTACCAAATTTACATTGCGATATATGAAGCTTTAAAAAAATATTTTTAAAATTTTTCATTTTTTCGCAGCTAATTCTGAAATAACATTGCCGAAATCTAATTTGTTAGAAAATTCGTTTTCTATTGATAAAAAGTCTATGTCGCATATCCTAGATTGACACATAGTTGAGCTTAAATATGATATATGTAATTAGATTTAACTTTGAAAAACTTCTTTCACATGAAGCCACAGAGACACAAACTGTTAAGAACAATTGAAGAGCTAAAGATACGTTTGAAACAGACTCTATAAAGTCCCATTCTACAATAAAAGTTAGAATATTAAGCGTAGTCCATTTACTTGCGACTTTAAATTCAATGTTTGCTGCCTTGATTTGTCTACGAAGTCTTTGTACTTCTACTTTAAGTTCTTCTTTTACAACTTCATCGTAGTGCGACACCAACTTTTTTGCATTTATATTCAGTTCTTCATCCGTGCAAAACAGCAAGTCATTTGTTTTTACAATTTGAAAGATATTGGCTATATCATTGAATGCCATGGTTCGAGACTTTAATTCTGTCGAGAAACGATCGATGCATTCAAGCATCGTCCTCTTGTTTTCTTCTTTAGCAGTTAAACCAATATCTCGTTCCGTTTCACCCTGGCATTCTTTTCTTGTACATTATGCGCCGGCTGATGCTTATTCCGAGCTTTGAGTAAATAATACTAGCCTTTTTAAATGCACCTTCCACTAAACATTCTCGCTTTTCTTGTAAAAAGAGAATTAGGGCATTCGATTTCGGTATTACTTTATCGACAGTTAGTCCTGGAGGTAGCAAATATTTTTGTGTAGCATCAACTTCCTCCAACACATCGTGCAAAAAACAAATGAAAACAAATGAAAGTATAATTTTAGACATTTACACCTAATTACGTAATTATAATATTTTTTCCGGTTTTTGGTCATTGCGGACATTGCCTCCCCTCCCCCCCCCCCCGTCGCCTCACGGCCTCCCCTGTCTACGCCACTGTATGGAACTGTACTTGAGCGAGGCACCAATTTTATCCTTGCGGGATAGTTAGCGTAACATTTAACTTTAACGGCTCCCCATAAAGAATAGTCCAACGGGTCAAATCGCAACTTTATGGTTTCCATGCAAAAGATCGATTGTTGCACTGCTTGTGCTAGACAGCGTGCCATCCTGTTGGAACCAAATGTTGTCCAAGTCCATATCTTCCAAAATTGTTCACAAATAATCAGTTATCAACATCATTCACTGTAACGCATCTTCCTTCATCATATTTAAAGAAAAATGGTCCAATGATACCGCCTTTCCGAAAGCCACACCAAACAGTAACTCGTTAAGGGTGCATTGGCTTCTCAACAATCGCTCATTAGTTTTCTGAGCCCAATATATGGTACAACAATTGTGCTTATTAACGTAAGGTCAAATTGAACTTTGTCAGAAAAGATGATTTTTTGGTAAAAATGCTCATCTTCTTCCAAGCGTTCCAGAGCTCAACAAGTCAATCGAAAACGTTGCAGATGGTTATGTGGCTTCAGCTGTTGTACCAATTGAAATTTATATAGCTTCATACCGAGGCCTTTATGCAAAATTAGTACGAGTGGGTGCTGTTTCATCCAATACAGATCCAGTTTCAAGCACACGTTTCAAAAAATTGATTCACAAATTGTTATGAAGATGCGGCGCTTCTCTTCTACTGAATTTTTATTTTCCAACGTTGTTCAAGCGTATATCGACCAATTTCGTTAACCGCAAATATAAAAATAATTTTCCGTCATAATTCGAATCCAGTTCAAATTCCAAATGTTTGATGGACCATGCTTTATAAGTATAATGCATACATATGCATTTATAAAATAATATTTTCCTAGGGAGAAGTAAAAGGCTGAGATTTGAACGTGAGATGGAGAGCCATAGCGCTCAATCCATTGAACCATTGTATGGTACTTTGACAAAGAGGTCTTGTATAAAGACGAAAGTTAATATGATAACTACATACATGCACATACACACATGCTTTTCGCATTTTTATAGTGAGTAAAAGCTCAGTAAAGCAAAATTTTTTCTCCCGAAATTAGTTTTGTTTTTAATTTTATTTTAAGCTAGAAGCTTTTTATTGTAAATACCGTACTTCAAATTTAGCGAACACGAAGCTTGTCATCTGCGAGCCTTGTGAAATTCTGCCCATATTCGCCTAATACCCAAATATTTCCACTAATCTAATGTTCGCTAATAAGCTATATTTGTTAACATATTTTAATGGAAAAAAATAGTTTAAATGGCAACGCTTTTGATGCATTTGATAAATCACCTGAGAATTTAACCACCCACCTAGGCGGTCTAGTGAATATCTGAATCTCCAAGTCAGAGAATTGTGAATTGTGACGACCTCGACAGTAGTTCCAACAGTAGTAAACAGTAGTTCCAACCATTTTTTATATTAATGGCCCGTTCTGGCCTAAGTGTGTCTTACCATACTATAGTAAGTACAGCTACTTTAATATTAATGATACGAAAATAAAAATTCCAAGAAACATCAATGTAACATTTACATATATTGAAGGTGTTCCTAGCAGCCACACTTCTTCTATCGTTATAAATTGTTGATACCAATTAAAGATCAAATACAATAAAAAAAATAGATCCAATTATTTTTCTACTTTTTAAGTCAGATTTGACTAGAGTGGTAGATTTAACAAAGTCATACATTTGGGGAGTATATTTTTTTTGTGGTGCAGTTACTACTTCAAGATAGCTTTCTAATTAGGTAAAAGATGCTAAGGCATTTCTTTAGGGCTAAGGCCCTAAATAAAATTTCTTTCGAGTACTTAATATCCGAATACAATAATACAATAGACCATTAAGAGCGCAGCACACATCTATTCTTAATCAATCATAATATCAACATGACTCAGCCTGCACCTTAAAATTGTTATAGTGCTTAAAGCGCAAAAAATAGTCGCTTTCTGAGAAAACCCAATGAATTTTTATGAGAAATGATTATGTGAGAGGAATTGCCCGATATTCTGTCAGGATGGCAATGATAAAGAACTAAATTACAAGTATGAGAAAACAACTTTAAAGCGCTATTTTCGCATCGGAATTGAGAAATCCGGAAAGGACTCTAAATCATGTGTAAGTATCTTAAGAAGAAGATACACAAGCATCTTGAAACGACACATAAATTAGTGATTTTTAATAAGAATTAGTATTGTGTAAATATTGAAGAAATTTTATAATGTCAAAGATCTAAATTTTGAGGAATAAGAAAAAAGAA
This sequence comes from Palloptera scutellata, assembly GCA_958295655.1. Lineage (NCBI taxonomy): Eukaryota > Metazoa > Arthropoda > Insecta > Diptera > Pallopteridae > Palloptera > Palloptera scutellata. Next base: position 145,875,792 of record OY282449.1, read on the forward strand.
ATTATAAAAGTTTAAAAATAAAACAAGTTAAACTCGATTTGGACGAATTGCAGCAGATTACACAAGATTTTTTCATTTGTTTTAAGGAGAGCAATGATTTCGATTCCATCATGTCGATACCAAAAGAGTTTAGTATTTCCTACTTCTGTCGCCCCCTCCCACCGCCCATACAATATAAACATCGATTTAAGAAGTAATAAAATAGCAATGTCACGCGAATTTATAAAACGAAGGTATTTGCATAAATTATCCAAAATACATACGTAAAAAAAGAAACAAAAAGCAACAGCAAAATCAATTAAAAAATAGTAATGGTGAACTTTTAATTATAGCAAAAAATATTTAATTTTTTTTCGGGTGTGGGGGTACTAAATGTTTGAGTTTGAAATCTTCAATTTTAGATATAAATCGCTGTTACATTTTCTCGCACAAATCATACAAAACTTTACGTTTTTGTTATCCAATGTTTATTTTGCTTTGCCAGCTGATTTTATATGACAGACATGATGTAGAGATCGACAAGTCACGAAGTGTAGACTTTGAAATTTTCACATGGATTTCTTGGGGAAATCCATGTGGGGAGATAATACAATAAAAATAAAAATACTCTTCCCCTCACCCTGCTTCAAAAATAAAAACAAAAACAGAAAAACTTCAACGAAATTAGTGTTTATGGTATGGTAATTTTCATTTTATACAGTGGCAGTAAATCCGACCACTATGGAGACTTCTGCCAAAACGTTTTCTTCTTTCTTATTGAAATCACAAGCTCTAGCTAAATGCTGCTCGCTAACGAATCATCGAGCTAAAGAGCAGCATCGAATGAAGTGGGTAGCTACATTGGGAGATACGAAAAAAGGGAAAAGCGTTTTCGCTTTCAGTTTCATCTACTTTGTGTTTGCAAAATATGTGCATAAATATGTATCTGATTTCAGCCACTTCCTCACTGACACACTCACCATAACGTAAACATCGATGAGCACTCCCGTAGGCAAATAACGCAACTCCTGCACACTATTCAATATGGATAATTTATAATTTAACTTCGATACGTAGCTGCATAAACACTGCTTAAAGAGTGGAGTGGGATCCCTTTTTTCCATCTTCATAGGATATCTTGACCTTAACATGGGTTCCTCCTTTCGCACGTGGCGGTTTTCAATCTTTTGCACCTTTTGATTCAACCGATATTATGACCTTCTTTCCTGTGGTATTAATTTTTTTCTTTTGTTTGGATTAGCACACAAGTCTTACTATTTCACTGTTCCCGATAATTCACAAATAAATCCTAACTCTGCGACATTCAGTAGTTCACTGAAATGACAAAGATTTCTACACAAATAGCTGTGGTGGTTTCGTAAAAATATTCGTTTTGTGTAGAATAAAATGGAGACTGCTTTGGTTGTATTCCAGTGTTGCCATTACCCCAATTCAAAAACTATATATTAAATTTCGTTTTAAATTGTACAGAAATCAAACAACAGTAAAATTTTATTTTTTCAATATATACCATACATATATTATATAATTTTTTATTGTATTTATTTCTTTTTAATATACATCTTATTTTTTCAAGTTAAAACACGTATAAAATACCATAATTACATATTTTTATGTGAAAAAACATTTGAGTTCGTACCAAATGCAATTTCAGTTCCAATTCGATATCTCCACACTGATTATGGTAAATGTTCTTCTTTTTTATCAGCAACTTGCTCTCCAAGTTAAGTTCTGATTTTGGACCAAAAATATTTTTTTAATTTTAATATGAAGTTGTTGTCTTTTTGCTCTTATATTTATGATCTTTCCAAGTTAATCTTCTATCCATATTTATGCCAAGATATTTAACGCTACTGCACTTGAATAACAATTCACCATTTAGACTGACAGTCACCTTTTCTTAATACGAATCTTATATGCGTGCATTTTCAAAGCTCACTTTTATTCTCCATTTATCTAGGCATATATTTATTATATCGAGTTTGATTTGAAAGATTTTAGAAGCCTCTATTAGCGATTCATTATTAGCAATAAAAGCAGTATCGTCAACGTAAGTTGTTATTGTCACGCCATCATACTCGCAAAGATAGTGTATAGAGCTGGTCCCAGTGCACTATCTTGAGGTACACCAGCGCATATTCTACAGATATTTGATGTGTCATCTTTCACCTCTACATAAATTGCTCTATTACATGTGTAAGTATGATTTTAATAGGTGATAGTATGGCGTTGGTAATATTTTTTTCAGTTTGTATAACAATCCTTCGTGCCACACTCTATCAAACGCCTGTTAAATGTCAAGAAATACTGCTGAACAGTATTGGTATCATGACTAAAAATCGAGTTATACAACAAACTTGGAAACAGAATTGCCTTTTTGACAGCTTTTTTGCTACTCTAGTATCGATTTTTACATATCCAGGCGACATCACATTATTCAATTTCGAAATGTTTCACCGTTTTTGTGATCTACTGCCCATATATCAGAAGCTGTCACAATTTTTACTTGTATTTAGTTGATTATCAACCTTTGCAATATTTTTGAGATATATGGTTTACATTTTTAAAAGGCCGCTCTGATTGGAAGAGTATATTGAATTCAGTTAGAAGCAGACTAAGAGCATATTTCATGAAATTAAGAAAAATCAAAGTGTTTAAAGTTATTATCTAAATTCTTAAGCATAGACTCTGTAGTTTTTGAAGAATCTTCGAAGACCTGCAGTTACATATAGGAACGTAAAGCTTCTTATTGTTATACAACTCGATCAACGCGCAATATAATTGAGAGCCATCTTGTTACACTGGGCGTTAACATTTATTGAATCGCGACATTGAAATATTGCTGGAATTCTTTTATCTTTTTTAAAAAAGTGCTGATACCGATATGATTTTAGTAAACATTTCATTTGGTGTATCAGTGGAAAATCCGACACAGGCGAACATTCAACCATGCCAGAACAAAAAAATCTGGTAGCCACCTTCAATTTTCTTTATCGTAGAAAATTACAGCAAAAGCACATTGTTCGGTAGTACCCTTCTCTGTGGTTTGATCCATTTTAATTGAAAAATAAGTGTTTGTAATTTTAGTTTTTAGGTTTTTCTCAAATGTTTTACCTAACTTATTTTTCAAAATGCCTTCGGCTGTCTCGGAATATAGGAATGAACTTTTGAGAACTGGAATCAAGCTGTCTACAATATAAAATGGCAAGTTATTTGTTGCTAAAAGATCTAAAAGTTTAATTTCAGCACAACCCATTGGTTTTTTCGACGAATTTGAGAAGCCGGTAGCTACAGATCTTGCAGATGCAACTGTTTTTACATTAGAAACATGCTTAGCTGATAATTTGTGTTTCAAAAGCTTTGTGCGGAATAATTCGTTGGTCACCCGCTTTGCTATATGCAATTGCCTACTTATCAATAATAATCTTCTTTTTTCCAGTCAACCCTTGAAATCATCGTCATCTGCCCATTCACTTTTAAATCTATATTCGGTCTTACCTTTTCCGGACAAAGGACACTACATTATAGGAGAAAATATAATTTAATTAATTAATTCAATTTGATTTTGATTTACACTTTCTGACTCTTCTTCCTACGACACCACTTTTACAACAGATACATTTCTTGTAGATGGGAAATTTTCTGACTCACGTAACTGTTTTAAAATATATGTATCTATATTAAAATATACATGTGAAACGTAAACGTTGACCTAATTCTTGTTTTATAAATTTTTAAAATTAATTAAGTAATAAAGACGAGCAAACAAAACAAACTTCAAAATAAATGAAAGAAATGTTTTAATGAAAATTATTTTTATTTTACGGGATAAAACGAAGCAAATCCAGTAGCAGAAATAACAACATTGACTGCAGACGGTATGATGTTGTCATGTTGCAGTGTCGCAGCCGCATCCGATGTGTTCATAGTGATAGAGACTAGGGCTGCCAAACAGCTCAACCAGAAACAAAATATGGTTTCTAGTTTTTGTCGTGTTCAATATAACGATCTAAAAGTTTTGCTGCGCGAATAAAAAATATAACATTGGGAAAATGTTTTCAATTTGGCATTTATTTAGAATCTGTTTACTGTGGAATTACACAGCGTTTCTGCTTTCATTGAAATGCAATGTTTGTACAAATCAAAATAAATATTCAGAAATTGTTTTCTCTTAGCATGTATTTAGAATAGAGGAAAGTTCTTTTCGTTTCTGATAATTTGACGTTAAATGATTTCGAATTTCTACAATTACCATCGGTGGCCCATTAATCAGTTATTGTAATCAAAATAATTCATAAGATTCACTCTCCAACTCGATCATTGCAAATTCAGGCGTATTCCCAAACATCCACCACTGCCGCAATATATTCCGTATGAGAATGAAACGTGTTGTGATAAATTCGAAATAATGGAAAAAAAGCGCACCTGCCAAAACAAAAAAGTGCACTATAGAATCGCGAAGAAAAATGGAGGAAATAAATTCCGTATTGGAAAGTTTCTCACTTGATGTTAGTAGCGCACATGAAGCTACTATCACCTCTTTCACCGTTAGCTGGTCGTCCGGACTCTGGTTGATATTATCCATACAGATTAAAACCTGTTGCAGAACAACATGCGCCAGTGGAATTAGTGAGGCGCTGAAAAGAATGTGCTTGACGATTGCACCACAGCAACGTGCACACATAAAAGCGCGAAACATGCGACGCAAGTTAATCTTCTCATCGGGCATCTCGAAAATTGCATTGCATATTTCGCAACGGTTGTCGCGCCGATGCAGAATCCATCGCTTCAGACATTGCAGATGTATATAGCCGACGCTACCCTTACATTGGCAGGGGCAGGGCAATATTTGCATATCACTACGATTCCAACGACATATTCGACACGAATCGCCAAACTCATTTGCCGAACGTATTGATTCTACGGATTTACAGTCCTCCATTATTCCGATTCTGCTGCCCGCTCCAACAGTGTTAGTGCTAATGGGCGTTGCAAGCGATGTGCCACCTATTTGATGCGTTGCAACCACGCTATTGAACAAACGTATTGCCGTCGCCTCCGATAAAGATGATCGCATTGCTGTTCTTGCAGTCGCTGGTTGTGCATTATTCTGTGCTGATGGCATAGTTAATGGTAGTGATGGTTACTTTGGCGACTGCAATACAACTGAAGTAGCGAATGATGGTTCCTGCAGCGTGAGTACTAACCTTTTTCCCTTTTTTCTCTGGACTCTCGCAACTGTTAATTTTGTTATGTTTTACAAATTTTTTTGTTTTGAATTTTTGACATTTTTTTTTTATAACTACTACAAAATTTTCGAATCAATGAGAAGTTCTGAAGTTTTTTATAAAAAAAAAAAAAAACACTTAACTGATGCAAAAACATTAGATATAAGACCTACAAGTAGAGTCTTAAGACTAGGCTATGTAGTCTGAGGTGAAGCATCTGCAACTTCATGTTAAAAAAGTTGAAGTTCCTTCGTTGCAACTCGACAAAGGTTTTTTTAAGTTTACTTCTTTAGAATCGTTTTTATATTTACGAGGGGGTAAAAGATGATCCTGGTAAACCGGAAATTGTCACGGAAATGAAGGGCAGCGACCCTATCAATCAAGTATGAAAAAAATGAGAACGCATATGTATATACACATAAAAGATGGGCATATGCATCCACGAGTATAAATCAAACTCGATTGATAGAGGGCGCTGATTTGCGTATGACTCAAACTTGATAGACTGCACTGAGTATGAATCACACCCGATTGATAGAGGGCTCAGTTTCCACTAATAAAAATTTTACATTTCAAAGAAAAATCGTTAGAAATTGCCAGAGCTGAATGAATGAGCGAGTATACGTAGACTGAAAAAAAACGCGAAAGTAGCATATGAAAAATGATGTGTATACACTTATGCGTTAAACACATATGCATCACTGAATCATACTTGATTGATAGAGGGCACTGATTTGCGAATGATTGAAGAAACTTTGTTGATAGAGAGCGCTGAGTATGAATCATAGAGTCCATCAGTAAAATTTGGCATTTCAAACAAAAATCATTTGAAATATATAGAGCTGAAAGAATGAGCGAGTATGGACTGAAAAAAGAAAAACAAACGCGAGGCTGTAGAGAAACAGCGGGGATGTAGACTTCTTCGAAAAATGTAGTACCAACAAAATTCAGATTCTGCTATCGTGAAAAAAATACCCAAAAACCAGAACTGAGAGAGCTCTTTAGTGTAGACTTCGCAAGTAACTTTAGGCACAACGGAATTCAAATTTCATTGAAAAACAACTCGTAAAAACTAACACGGAGATACAGCATGAATGTCCAAATAAGTTCATTAGAGCAAATAATTGCATCAACACTCATCTCATTGAATCTCGACGACAGTCCTCAGATTATACAGCACCAGGCGGCAAGTGGCTAATTTTCCATCTGATTTCATAGGAAATTTTTGCTCTTCTCTTGTAGGTTTTCCAGTACCTGCCAAAAGGTGGTGCTGTGTAGAAAAATGTTTTTTTCTACATTTTGACAGTCCAATGCACTACAACTACGCCAAATGGACCATAATAATATAATATACTTAATTAATTATACCTTACCTTATTTGACTGCCCTTTAAGAAGTTTTACTTCAGCAAAACGCAATTCCTTTGTTTAAAAATGTTAATATATTTATTTTTTTTAGCAACAATTAGTAAAAGTTCATACAAATTCGATTCATGGATAACGTATGTACGTGGGTTATATATATTTCTTCTACATTTCTTTCATTTGTTGGTCGCGATGACATTATTAAAACAAATATGTAGAAATTGCAGTGTTCTTAATTTTAAAAATTTACTTTTTAGTACAGTTTTTCATTTATTTGTAAGCAAATAATATTTTTCAAATAATAATAAAAAGTGATAATTGTAGTGTTAGTAAACATGTGTGTATTAGGGATACGTAAAAAGATCTCTTGTTTTTCTCATTTTTAATATTTGTATGGTAAGCATAAAATATAATATCGTTTAAATATGCTCATGAACTACGTTCATGCTTCCAAATGAAAAATCAAATAAAATATATTTAGTACTAGTACTCATGTCATTTGCATGATACCCTTAAACAAAACAATAAGATTGTAATGTCCGACAATATGAAATAAAATAAAAATTAACAAGTAAATCAAGTACAAAAAATAAAAAACAACAAACACAAATTACTAATTCTACGAGCGTACGAAGTCAGAGTGGAACTACAAATTGCATACTGTTAATTATATGTATGTAAGTTAAAGTATAATAAACTAAGTATGTAAATATACGATATGAAACAACATGAGAATTTAACAAAATTTTGTAAAATTTATTACTTGGTGAAAAGTAAAAATACAAAAAAATTGCGAAAACAAATCGTAAATTATTTTCTTATAGAATTTTGTTGTTGTTTTTTTATTTAGAATATATGTGGATAGTAGTTATTCTTATTGAAATCGACGAAATGCCAAATGAAAGTGTTCTGAATTCTTGTTTTTTAACATATTTTTTTTGGGTTGGATGCTCACAGTATTTAATTGCAGTTTAGAGAAAAAAAACCGCCAGTTATGTTAGTTAGTATGTAGATGTTACAAATAAACCAAAAGTATTGATTTTATTATTGGCAATTGCGAAAACGGCCATATATAGCTTGCACATAGATGAAAACACATTTCCAATCAGGTCGTTTCATCACTACCATGTCTTCGACATCGAGTAGTGGCGCTATGCCAGCTTTCTCACTGTTACATAAAAAATAAAATGAATTAATAAGTTTTAATAAAAAAAAATGAAAATAAACTATATATACTTACTCAGCCACAGTGAAAGCTAGTGTAAAATTGTGTCTTCGGCTTTGTGGGGTTAGTTTGCTATAGTCGAAGGCATCTGGCAAGAAATGATGTATTAAAGCACAAAATGCTAATCCATCTGACCAGCTCGTACTAAAATTATTTATTTGAACGTTCTAAAATAAAGAAATTACACAAAGATTTCAAATTATAAATTGTTTAAATTACAGTTTTAAATATTTTTTATTAAGAAATTGTAAAAAAAAATTATAAATAATATAAAAAAAAAAATAAATAAAATAACCACAAACCAGCAAAGAATAACAATAACGACAACAACATGCGCATTTTTATTTATTTATTTAATAGCCGTGATCGATTCTTCACTTTCTATCTACTTTCAAAAGTATAAGTATTCTCAAATTTACATAGAAATATTCGATATGATTTTTTGTTATATTCCCATAAAAAGTTGACAACAACCGACTTTAAGCAAGCAGAAACTAATAAATGGAATTCAACTAACAATTAATAAAATATTATTCCATATCCAGCAATATAAAGCAATAAACTTAGTAAATATTAACTCGATATCGAATCCAAACCTGTGCAGAAAATATTTTGGTATACCATAACTTGCAAAACATGAATAAATGCGTAAAGCTCGTCCTATCCTAACGTCAAGGGCTAGCTGCTATCTAGTAAATATACTAACAAATATAGATCTAAAATAATAGATATATAATTTAATTTCATTGAGAAAATACTGAATAGAATTTAAAAGTTGACCTTGACTATTTTTATATTGGAAGATTATATTTGGTATTAGTTATACCTTGTATACTGGGACTTAATATCCCAGCAAAACCCTACCCTCTGTAACATACTCACCGAGAAGTTTCAAATAGATTTTAATTAATTTTATTTCCAACCTTAATATTTGTATTTAACAATAATGTGTATTTTTCTAAATATGGTTTTTTTTTAGAGTCAAAAAAAGTTGGAAAAATTTAAAAAGCTCGTGTCAGACGATAGCAGCATGTTTTCCAACTATGATAAAATGATCAAGATAATCGATTAATTATTTCTTGAGATATGTTGCAAGATCACAACTTTATAAATACTTGGAAAAATCTGGAAAAAAAACATCTCTTAAGAATAAATATGTTGAACCCAGAAAACCACATCTCATTCGCATAATTGGTTTCACTATAACTAATCCTCAAAAAACAGTACCAAAAAAATGTATAGAAGACCCCTGTAAGACGACTTCAGGATTGACTCTTAACATACATATTGCGATTGTCCGTTAAATCTTCGAAAACAGAAAAGACTAACCTAATTTTAAGTTAACAAAAAAAAAAAAAGCTCTAAAAATGTTTAATAAATAGGACTCTTTGTCTGAGTTTTAATTGCAAGGTCTGCAATAAAATCTTTAGATCAATGAGCCTGACTGAAACTAAATCTGAATTTGTACGACAAAACCCAATTAAATAAATCTCTAAATTGTTTTCCATTATTTCTGTTTTGAATGGAACAAAATATTATAGTGTATCTATCAGCTTTTTCAAGCCTTTAAAATATATAAAAAAATATTTTAAGGTACCACACAATGAATGCTTTAATTATTATTAGTAGCTAAGCTGCATTCAATTAACAATATTTCTTTGAGTTTTTAGTGCTGCAATATATATATTTTTTTAGTTGTTTTTTTTTTTTAATTTTTAATAAAGCTACAATGAAATTTTTTGTTTTGCATATTAATTTGTTAAATTTAAACTGCATTCTTTTTTATTATATTTCTATTTTGCAGCTGCAGTTGCGCTTTTGCACTACACTTGGCAATAACAAAATCAAAAGAAAAGTATAAATTATAAAACGACAAACTATTAAGTGTGAAGTAGTGTGAATCACTTAAGAGAAAGAGAGATACCTCATATTCCTGCGTTTTCATTTGACACCACTGTAGAAGTTGATCCTTGACAGTGGCGGCGCGCGCATTTAATGCCGGATCGGTAAATTGGAATATACGTGCAGAACCGGAAGGTGAGGCAGAACCCCCAGGGGTTGTGGGTGTTGATGGTGTTGATCTGAACAAATCGGTTGACTTTTTATCGTTTGTTTTTTTAAGTAATTTCTTTCAAATTTAATTTATTGTATTTTTACTTTTAACAAAAAAAATTCTTTCGTTTAATTTAAACTAATTAAAGTGGATTTTGTTAAAAGAGCAATAACTAATATAATTCTACGTATTTATAGAAAAACAAATAGTGAATTTTAAATTTTAAGTGGAATATTGCCAATTGTGAAGGCTTTTTCTATTCATTGTACTAAACTGTGTATGGAAAATTATAACAGATTTCAGGTAGATTTCGTTTTTAATAATGTAATAGAAAAGAGTGTTTTTGTAGTTTATGGAGTATTTACAAGTTTGATTGGTTTGGTTTGGTTATCACCGACGCCAAATGACTGATATTATGCTTAAAACTACCCCCGTATATTGGTATATTTACTGAGTGCAATTTTTTGTTTTAGATATTGTTACATTTGTTTTTCATTTTTATCCAACACCTTAAATTTAATTGTATGTACAAATAGAGATCAGTTTTTAAACCTAGTATATTTACTTTATAACTGAAAAGTACTGGGAAATGATCATTTAAAAAAGATTGAAAATTTATTTTTGTCGCTAAGTTGGCACCACTGTCCTCTATCCGGACGTGAAGTTTGAGCGATCTGTCGTTTAGAGTGCTCAGTTCATTTCATGTGTGTTTTGCTATTTTTACATACAATGAATAAAAATTTCGAACAAAGAATTTGTGAATTTCGTGTGCCGAATCCCTACAGGCTTACAAGTGAATCAACTTTAACAAAAATAATATCAAAAATGACTGGTAAAGTGCAGCGGTCGACATGTGGTGGAAGATTTGCCTCGTTCTGCTCAGTCATCAACGTCTTCAACTAAAGTTAATATCAATAAAGTGAAGGAAATGGTGACGGAAAATAGTTACTTAAGTTTGATAGTTTTGAGAGAGCAAATTCGTGGAAAAAGGTCAAGTTGTTTGTGGAAAGAGAATTCATCGATTTTGCACCACGATAACCATCTCACAAGGCTATCATTGTTTATGAATTTCTGACCAAAAATTCAACAAAAAAAACATCCGACAGCCCACTGTATTCACCTGATATGGCTCTGGCTGCCTTTTTCCCCTCATATTGCCCCATCGAGGCACCCGTTTGCAGTCGATAGAAGAAGGGAATTCGCAGCGTGAATTGAAGTCGATTCTGGGCAATACGTTTGAGAAATGTTTTGATAATTGGATTATTCATTAGCATAAGTATAATATTTCGGATGGGGCCTACTTTGAAGGCGATACAATAAATTTGAATAAATAATAAATATTTTGTTTTGTTTTATTGATCAATTCCCGGTACTTTTTTGAATGACAATTTATTATTTATTTTCAATAATCAAGATCAATTATTTTCAATAATCAAGATCAATTTAACTAATAAAAGTTTGAACTGATCTAAGCGATTTTCGAAGAACAATCGTATCTGATAATAATCTTAGATATAGGTAAAATACATATAAATCGCTGTGGCGTAGTGGTAGTGCGTTGGACAGCTACGCAGAGTGTCCGGGGTTCGAATCTCGGCACAGGCAAAATCAAAAAGTAGAAAAAATAATTTTTCTACACGGCACCACCTCTTGGCAGGCAATGGCAAACCTACAAGAGTAAAAATTGCTATGAAAATCTTTTCACTTCGCCGTTCGAATTCGGCTTTAAACTGTAGGTCCCTTCCATTCATGTACAAATATAACACGCACACCATGAGTAGATGCGAAAAGCTCGGCCTAGGCCCTCCATGGGCTGTTGTGGCATTATAAGTAAGTAATAGGTAAAATACAAATAAGTACATATGTTATGTGATTTTTTAAACCTCAAGTTGAGACTTATATATGCACAGAGTGCGCCATCTTTTATGCCGGTAGGTACAATGAATAATTTTAACATTTATTAACCGATTGACGGTACAATTTTAACCATGAATCCATCCATGACGCTTGGAATACGGCCAAACAGTCGCTCGAATGGTTGACACTGAATCTGATTTTTGGAAGGGAATTTTGATGACCGACGAGGCCCATTTCAAGGCAAAACAGTCGATGGGGAATCGATATCGGTGGATGTTGGCTCATTATGTCTGCCCACAAATGTCTGAAAAGGCTCTGGACGTCTACTGGTTTCAACAAGACGGTGCGCCATGCCACACTGTAAATCAAACAATGCAGTCTCTGCAACGACAATTACCTGGACGTGTGGCGTCAAAAAAAGGAGACATTGACTGGCCACCCAGATCTCCAGATTTGACCCCTCCGTATTTTATTTTCTGGAGTTATTTGATATGCAATGTGTACGTCAGCAAGCCTTAGACCATTGACGAGCTCAGGGCACACATTCGTGCCGAAACCTTTGTTATATCGCCCGAGATGCTCGAAAAGTGATGGGAAGTGACGTAGTAAAAAGGTATTCAAAAACTAATCCAAATAAATTGTAAAGGACCAAATTAAATAAAAATACTTCATATATGGAAATCGGTTTTTTTTAAAGTTATTGAATATTCACATACCGATATAAAAAGGGGCAGCCTATAATAACTTCTTATAGATCATTACAAAATATACTATTTACACTTAATACCAATAAGTTGAAATAAAAGAAATCATTGTGATCTAGGATTCTTAAAGAGGTTTTGCCTTTTGAGAGAGAAATTGCTTCTAACGGCAGCAAATAGTTGGCACAAACTAGTTCAAAAACTGATCTCTGACATAACATGTTACTATAGTAATCTATACCATATAAGTACATAAATATTATGTAGAGTATGTATGTATGTAAATTAAAATCTATTGATTTTCTTACTTTGATTGTTGTGAATTTTGTTTGTCAAGCTGCCTAAACTTTGCAAATGGTGAAACTTGTTTAGGTGCTGTACCACCGCTAACAGTGCGTGTTGTAACTGAAATAACGTCAAACGTTATTCTCATACATGTGCATTTATAATGTCTATATATATGTATAATATATATATATATAAATTTAAACAACTTACCTTTAGTTGTAGTTGTTACAACGGCTCCATCTTTTTCCTTGGTTTCGGTTTTCTCTGTGGTAGATGTTGCCGCAGCATGTTGTTGGTCTATATGAAGAAATTGTATTGCATTTTTTGTTTAAACAAAATAAAAGAAGAAAAAAAAACCAAATGCATGCATGAGTTATTTGCTTAAAATGTAATAAGTAGCCAAAAATATAACACTAACTATGTTTTATATATACAAAAAAAAAAACAAATAACAATTTGCTAAATATTTTTACTATACACTTAACATAAAAATTAAATCATAAAATATCCACACAAAAAATAAACGCAACGTTACGTTACAATAACGTTACGTTATAAAAAATAAGCAGCAATATGTGTAGAAATTAACAACTTTATGAGAGAATCTGTTAAATCTTTGTGTTATAAAACATTAGACGAGTGTAAGAATCAAAGCGAAACGCAAAAAATCTCTTTCAAATTCATACATAAGTATTTTATAAAACGAAGCAATCTTTTAAGGTATATTAAAAATCTTCAAAATCTCGAGAAAATTCAACAAAAATATTCAATTATCTAAAAAAAATTAATTAAATTATAAAGTATATAAAGCAGCCATAAAATAGAATATCTATAACGATGCGTTAAAAAAATAAAATAAAAACCGGTTTATGTTTAAAACTTAATGTGGATAAACAGAAATATCTCTTTTGAGATTATTTTGTGTAAGAGTCTCAAAAATCGCATAATCAAAAAATAAAAGCGGTAATTAAAATTGTTTTTTTTTTATATCGTTATATAAGTGTCAAATCATTTTTATTTCACTAAATAAAATATCAATAACGGCACACGTTAATAAGAAATTCTTTGATGAAGAGCGAATTTAAAAAGTAATCTATCAAGTTTTTTTTTTTAATGAAAGAATCTTACTTATTATTAAAAATGTATTGTTGACCTTATGAGCTTCATGGGACAATTCTGCTCACATTTTATGTCGATTTCAATAAACAAGACAAAAAGGCAAAATTTATGATATTTCAAGAATGGTTTCTAAAAATACGAGTATGTAAAAATAATTTTAAGAATGTTTTGAATAAGGACAGCACATGATCAATCATCAAAATTGTAAAAAGTAAGCGTTAAATTAAAAATAGCATGCAAAAAATGTAAAAGGTAAATATTAACAAACAAAAAAATTAATAGAAAAACGAACAATGTTTGCCTTAAAGGCAAACGAGTATTAGGAACTAGTAAATCTCATGCTACCAAAGCTGAGCCGAACTGAGCTGCCTCACTTTATCAAATGCTATCAAAAGTTACATAATATACATATACATTTTGTGTATACGTTTATATAGTATACGAGTATATAATATAGTATGTGTGTGAATATTTACAGAAGGAGGGACAACATGATTTGGTTTACTAATTAGTAGCGATGCTTGGAAAGCATTAAATGCTTCACAGGCAGGATACAAACAAAAAAAGAAGAAAAGAAATAACGAAAACGAAACGAAATAACGTGAAAGTAATGCATGTTATTCGAGAACGAGGTACGAGTACCAACATGAGCTAGCTACGGGGTCTGTAGGCGGTTAGGTTAGATTTAGGTTTCTTATTTCATTGGTTGGCAAATTGGTATGGGCAAATGGTCGTGAAAAGCTAAACACGCACAAACTTTGCAATTCAACTCACAAATTGAAAATGTTTGGTAAGAAACGATGTTCGTTGTTCGAGAAGTGTTGGTGAATATGGTGTTTGGTGTATGCAGTTGGTGTGCTACCGCTGAACTAACAATCACCAAGATTTCCAGATACTTTAAATTGCCATAGTAGAGCAGCCCTTAACTGAGCGTGATGTTTTGGTAAAGTGGTTTGGTTGATCAGTTGATTGATTGATTGATTGATAAGCGTGTTGTCTTGCAGCCAATATTCAGAACGCAGAAGAGTTTAATAAACATCACTTAGACTCGGGGGTTTAGTCTCTTATTATGATGCAGCATATGTATTTGAGTACACGTATTTCATATATTGTTAGTTGTGTCTATTGTGTGCTTGAGTTCGCGCGTTAAATTTGTAATTAAAGTAAAACCACATGTAGTCCCTCAACTTCCGTTAACGTATGTGTATGTATGTATGTATTTTAAATAAGTAATTTACATATTTCAAGGAAAAACAGGTAAACGTTTATGGGTGTACGTGGCTTAAGAAACGTCGAAAATTGTCTAGTGTAGCGGTGTAGTGCGGTGTAGTGCGTGTTGTTTTTTAAGAGATAAGTAGTTTACGGTTTCAATTACTCAAAAAGTTGCCTAAAAAGTACGTACGTACGTATGTATGTAAGTGTAAGATTGTCTTGAGCTTACTTTTCATTAATATAAGTACATATTTTCTTTCCATTGTCATTATTTCGTTTTGTAGCTGTTAGTTTAAAATAAAGAAGATATAAACAGAAAAACACATTTCAAACTGGAATGGACGGTGTTGCTTCGCGTTGTTTTGTTTGCTTGTTGCTCATATATACAGTACAAATAAGCCTTGAAATTTAGTTTACGAACCCATCATCAGTTGCTCGAACGCATCTTCGACATTGCTCTCGTCGAGTAAATTCAAATTGGCAATATGCGGCATGGTAGCGCTTCGCATTAGTCCACCACCGCGACCATCGCTCGCTGTTGCCATCGAGCTCAATGATTTGCGGCTAGCAGAAACCTTTTCACTTGTCTTGGTGCGATTAATGGCAGATTTTCTCATTGACGATGACGTTGTCACGCACTGAGTGTTAGTGGTGTCTTCCTCATTATTGTTTGGTGATTTCTTGCCCGAAAAGTAGGCAGCTACAGTTTTTTGCTTTTCACTCACCTCCGCCTTACTAATGCCGGCCTCATACATTTTTGGTATTGCCAGCGAATGGCCGGACTTGGTGCGACGCAGCTCATTTGCACCGACAGGCGATGAAGCAGTCGGTGCTGTATGTTGTCTTTGCAGCTGGACGATTTGATTCCATGAATCACTTTTACTCAAGCGATTTGGCCGCTGTTGCTGTTCTGATGCAGGCGAATGATCTTCATCGAATGTACCACGCCTAGACATCGAGGTAAATGCGCTTATATTATTGAAGACAATATTGCGAGGTATTAGATCTTCGGGTTGTGGTGAAGCGGGTATCTCCACTATAGCTGGTTTTGTTAGTAGTGTCGAGTTTTGCACCACTTGACGTTTCGTGATTGAGGTGGCTTTCATTGAGCTCGTAGTTGACTCAAACTTTTTAGTTGTAGTATTGCTACCACCCGCAGGACTCTGATATGCATTTGGTATGTAGTGGTGTCTTTGCGGTGGTCCAAACTTCTTGAGTATGGGCGCATTTTCATCTTTTGGCAAGGATGATTTTACTATGTCAGGCGTGTCGGCTGGGGCAGAAGATTTGTATTCCTGTTTGATTTCTGTTTCAATCTGTGGCGACTCGAAGTACGAGGATTTTCGTTGCTGTTGTTGTTGCATATCTAGTACATTACCCAAACTCTTGCGACGCAATTCGGTAATATGTTGTTCCTGCTGGAGCGCTTGATGTTGCCTGGTAATCAATGATTGTTGTGCGAGTACACGATTTTGCGATTGCAATGGAGTAGCTCCTGAGTCAAAAGTGCTTTGACGTAGCATAGATACTTGCTGTTGTCTTTGTAGCGAATAGGGCTTGTCGAATGATTGGCTTTGGCTCGATGAGGATATTGTCTGACTTCTGGTTGATAACTTTGGATGATCCAAAATAGTCGGCGGCGGTTTCACTGCTGGTAGTTGCTGCTGTGGTTGCTGTGGCACTGCGTGAGGTATCTTTGGGACTACCTGTGGTTGCTTTGGTGCTCTCTGTGGTTTTTGTGGCACTATCTGTGGTTGCTGGGATATTGCCTTTGATGGCTGTGCTTGTGTTTGACATTGTGTTTGCTGTACGATGGATGTTGTTGTTAATGGTTGTGTTTTCTGTGGTGAAGGAGGTGCAAACTGCTGCTGTGATTCCACTGATTCATAGTGTTTTGGCTGAGCGGATGTTGGGGTTGATGGCGTTGTTGGTTGACTGGATTTTTGTGCTGAAGGTGGCGTAGCTCGAACCTGCTGTTGTGATTGCGTTTCGTACTGCTTCTGTTGTCCGGCAGATGTTGGCGTTGACGGTTGCTGAGCCTTTTGTAGTGGAGGTGGTGTATACGGTTGCTGACTTGTAGTGTGGTGCTGCTGTTGAGCTCTGGCACTTAGAGGCGCTAATTGTGGCTTAGTTGCCAAATCTGGTCTGGGAAAATCATCATAGGATTTCAGTGACTGTAACTCTGATTGCACACCATTTCCAATGTACTGTTGTGGTTGGTTTTGACGCTGATTTATATTTAAAGCTATTTCTTCTTTTCTGCGCATTGTCACTGATTGATCTTCCAAATGCACTGGATTGGGTGTCCAATGAGTGTTTGGGGATGGCAAATTATTGGATATAGACATTGAGGAGCTTGTTGAATTTTCAGAATAATTTCGGTTCCGTTGCAAAGGCAATGACGTTGGGGGCAGCTTTTGGTACATGGTCTCTTGAGAGTCCAAATGGCCGTCAATGGGGTAAGTGACCACGTAAGGTTTTTGACTTTCGGTAGTACATGAAATTACATTAGGGCGCGATTGTGCATTTGTTGCCTGAACCAAAGGATCGCTCCTTGTTCTGGTATACAGAGGCTGTTGTTTATGTTGCTGAGCTCTATAGTTCCTTTCATATTGTATGTCATGTTGCTGCTGTTGATTGCTATAGTTCCCTTCATACTGTATGTCACGAAGAGTTCTTTCATTTGCTTGTGGTGGTATTGGTGGCGTATAGGTACGATGCTGCTTTTGATACTTTGCTGTTGTTGGTTTAGTGTAACTCAGATTCTGTGCTGAACCTCCAATGTACATAGGTGATCTGTTTGGTTCGAAGTTTGTTATTTGAGGGAAAATGGGTTCAACAATTGGTGCCTGATATGAGCGGCCATCAGGGGACAAACAAGTATTCGGCGACGTAGATGATTCAAGTTTTTTAGCATTCAGCTTTTTCTGCTTACCGTCGCTGTTTCCATTGCCGATGTTTTTCATTGTATGCAACAGAGTCTTTGCCGCTCGTGAGTTCTTTCCAAATACTTCATCGTCACTGACATGAGCCGTCCGACGGCTGGTCGTGACCGCTGTTTGACTTTGTGGCTTGAACATTACCTTCGATTCTACGCGGTATTCCAGCATGTTATCGGAGTCCAAATCATCGTCTGTACAGTCAGTTGGCTGCATTGTCATAATACTTGGACTAGTGGGAGCACTATCGATTGGGCTGGTATAGTCGAATCGTTTGCTAGCAGGCATGCTGGCGCAGGGGGGTTGTAAGTTATCTGCTTGCGGATTATAGGTGGGATTTGAGCTTGTGAGTACCAAAGGCATTGCTTGCGGATTGGTGAGTGAATCTTCGCGACTGCGCATATAGTCCATTGAGGTATCGAGTGCCGTCGGCAGACACGGGTAACTTTTGTAGTTGCCCCTAGCCGGTGCATAGTCGGCATAAGTAATCGAGACATTTGTTGGTGGCGGTGGTGGTGGCGGGTACATGTGGTCTACAGATGCATATGCTTGCTGAGGGGGGGCGTACTGACTAAGTACATCATATGGGTCTGCAGTATTCGGTAGAGACGGTCTCTTTCTGTAATCATCCATTTGATCTTGCTTGACCCGCGCTGAACGCAATGAGTTATGTCTCTGTAAATACATATTATTGCGATTGTCATTCTGTGAGCGTTCTTCAAATTTATTAGCCTTATTTCTAAAATCACTATTATCGACAGTCGGCTTTGCGACCCAAGGCAGTCCGATCGGCGATGTGGTAGCTGATGATGGTGAAGTGACATAGGGAGCGCTTGCTTTTTGTTTTGGCATTGAATATTGAGGCGATGAAACATGTTCGTGGTTGTTAAATGATTTATTAACTTGAGCTTGTGTTGGCGGCTGCCATGTGTTAACTTTGTTAGGCAGTTGAGGTATTGGCTTGAATATAGGCTGAGTGGGTGAATCATTTATATCGATGGGACGAAACACCGATTGCGGTGCATGTATGAATTTATTAACGGGTGCAGGTTTCGGTATGGACATACTTGGCATGGCGGCGTGTTGAGCTGCAGCCAAGCGTTCTCTTTCCATACGCTCGTGTTCATAGTATTCTCTTTCTCGTCGGTCTCGTTCAATTCGTTCACGCTCTTGACGTTGTCGTTCCAAACGATCCAACTCTATGCGTTCTCGTTCAAAACGTTCTTTTTCCAACCGCCTCTGACGTTCAGCAGCTTCCTGTTGGTTTCTTTGTTGGTTAACATTTGGTGCATTATGTGCATGGCTGTGATCTGGTGGATTTTGAATCACTTGCTTGTTCCAGTAGGTTTTTGCTGCATTGTGTGGTACGTGGCCAGGAGCTTGTGGAGGTTTGCCTGCTGTAGCAGTAGCAGCTGCTCCCACTTCAAATGAATGCTTTATGTTGCCGAACTTGTTGGTCCAATTCGAAACCGATTTAGAGTTGTTCCAACCTAGGCCCGTTTTTACACTCTGTTTGTTTATGAATGCCAGAAACTTATGGTCGTTCTCTGTTTTCGGCTCAAATGGCGGTATAACATTGCGGGCCTTATGTTTCACACTCACTTGTACCGTGCGTTTTAAACCAAGTATGGGACCTTTATCCTCCATCTCGGAGTCGGTGTCGAAGTCTGGATTATACTTTTGGTTCTTGGGTATATCAATTGTATTGGCACGTTTCATCAACTGTTTCTTACTGGAAAAACGATTGGATTGGTAGTCGGCATCTGGGGAAGCATTTTGATGTGATCTTTCGCTTTCATGCGACATATAATTTGGTTCCGGTTTTGGATTTGGACTTGGATTTGGTTGAGTGGTGTAGTTAACATTAGGCTGGGGTTTCTCAAAGCTAACCGAATAATTGCCAGACAGGGGTCTTCTGCCTTTCGAAACATCACCTTTCAGCATAATAGTTTGATCAGCTCTTATGCATTCCGTGGAATTCTTAACATTACTTGGCACAAACTGATTTGGCCTATATAGTGTTGAGGGTTGCTGTTGTGTTGTTTGAATGGCGCCAGACGATCCATTCTTTTCAATTGGGAACAATTGAGGTGGTGTGACCGGGTGCGTATTAGCATCTGGCGTTGCACAACTGGAAATATTTTCCAACATCATCATATCCTCCATATAACGCCTGGCATCGGCGAGCTCTTCACGACTCACGCCGACAGTGTGACGGCTATTGCGGTTACGTCGCCTTCCAAAACGTTGACGATTCGCTTGACGATATGCGTCCGCTTCAGGTGATGATGTTTCATCGAAATTACCGTCCAATTGATTGCCATCGATCTCTTCTGCTGCCGATTTCATTTCCATGGCTACTTCGGCTAATTTTTCGGGCGATGTTAAACCTGTCTGCAAACGAGCTACCAAAGCTAATAGCGCTTTACGTTTACTACCATCTACCGATATGTCTTTGCCTTCTTTGAGGGAGCTCTCGAGACGGCTAAGAGCTGTTGTTACCTCTTGTATTAAGTTCGTATCGCTCTGCATGTACAGCTGATCACGAAGACCGGCAGCGATGAGGCGCAGATCCTCACCGCTTTCCGTGCCAGAATCTTCCTTTTGAGGCACACTTAACCTATCCACTTGCTTTACACTACTATTATTATTAATTACACTATTGCTACTACTACTATTACTACTAACTACACCTAATACATTCGATTTCGTGTTAACGTCTTTAGTCGTGGTTGATAGTTTTGGTTGCT
Source organism: Palloptera scutellata (assembly GCA_958295655.1). Lineage (NCBI taxonomy): Eukaryota > Metazoa > Arthropoda > Insecta > Diptera > Pallopteridae > Palloptera > Palloptera scutellata. Next base: position 145,896,528 of record OY282449.1, read on the forward strand.
GTTGGTCTATACGGTTTTCATGGGTCTTGGTGTTGTTGTTGTTGTTTTTGTTATTACTCACAGTTAACATACTACTACTAGTTTCACTACTACAATTTTTATTTGCACTAATTTTATTTTTATTCAGTTTTGGATAAGAGCTTGTTGTATTGCTGTTCTGATTGGCTTTGGTGGCGGCTTGCGGCATATTTTTATGCAATAAATCTTGCAGTAAGGGCATTAGGGACTCACCCTTGTCACCGCTATCAGTTTTATCGGCAGATATCTCTTGAGTGGTGACGGTCGTGGTCGTGGTAGTAGTATTGACAACTTTACTTTCTTCTGTTCTCCCTCCCTTAATAGCTGCCGTTTTATCAGCAACGTTTTTGCCTTGAACTATAGCGCCTTGAGCTTTAACCGCTTCTGTGCTTTCGTTCGATTTTGTGGATGAGCTCTTTTTTAATTCAGTTTTCAGATCGGCTTTCTTTTCTTTTTTAGCTTCTTCTATTTTAACATCAACTACTTCTTCATTAGGATTTTCTTCTGCATCACTATAATCAGTTACTTCTTCAATGATTTCTTCATATTCGCTAGCACTGCTTTCTTCTTCCTCTGCCTCTTCTTCCTCTGCCTCTTCTTCCTCCTCTTCCTCCTCCTCCTCCTCTTCTACTTCTACTTTTTTCACAACCTGTTTGGCGATGAGTTCTGTAGTGGTCGTTGCAGATTTTACACCCGCTTTCAAAATTTTCTCTTCTAAATTAATTATGCAAAATGATATAGATAGAAAATAAAGAAGAAGAAAAGATTTTGATGTTTTTTAGGCAATCGAATAAAAATTCTTAATTGAAAACAAAGCAAAAAATTTGGGTTGGCTGGCCGGCCGGTCAATTGAGCCGAACAGCAAGTACGAATTGACAGTTAACTATGGAACGCACGAACGAACTGGCGGAAAGTAGGAGAAAACCATATAAACTTGGAACTGGTAAACTTTGAATAGTGCTGAATGACAGAACGAACTAAATGTGAATGAAAAACGTAGATACTTTGACTGACGCAAATGAAAATTAATGAACAGAAACATGGAAACATGTGTACGAGTATGTTGCGTAAAATCTGAGCAAGGTGGTACGAAATGTGAAATGTAAAACGATGGAAACTCATAAAAAATCATCGGCATCGGTAAAAGGTTATACGGATAGTATACATTTAAAACGATTCATATATGGTACATGAACTCTATTGCATATTTTCGTATATATACCTAAATTTATGATATGAGGAACTGGAGAATTTTCCCAGATTCAAGTGACACTTTTTCTAGCTAATTTGCATCTACAAAATAACATAATAATAAATAGAAATTATTACTTTGTGTGCAAGTGGGCGTTTTAAGTTTAAGTATATGAGAGCACTGTGTGTTTATTCTGCGAAATTCAAAAATAAAATGTAAAAATTAATAAAGAAATTAATCAGAAATTTTTAATCGCAATGCCTTAGTCAAGTTTAATATTTCTAATGGATACCCTAATAAAGCAAAATATTTCACCATACTATACATAAACTTTTCAAACCTTATTCCAGTAGCAAATTTTTGTTTTCTCTATTCTTAGAGGGTCCTGGTTTTAGTACTGTTTTAAACTGTCTCATGCTATTTCTATTTTTATAGTGTTATTTAAGATGAACTGAATGCATTTTTCAGTGAGATCTATTTCTAATAACAAAATTCTATAGATTATATCCAGTGGCCCGTAGACACAATACGTAGTTTTCAAATCTTCTGTATACCTTCTGTATTTCTTAAACTTAACTCGTTTTTTGTACATATATCAACTCGAAATATATCTAGAAGAGTTGACAGCATCTAGAATCGTTTTAAAAATTGTGATTATTGTTTTATTTTTGAAGTCAGCAAAATTTGCACACAGTGTATTTGTTGAGTAAACATTTTTTCATATTTATACTCTTATTTACCCATCACCAATTAGAAAAGAAAGTGATTATGTATAATAATTTGTGATGTATGCCTAATTGAACTAAGTATTTTTTACTTTTGGTACAAATATCTTTCTTGGAATGTTGTATTACCTTCGCGTTCCGCCATAAGTTCTCGTAGACGTGCTCGTATCTTCCGGCGTTCTTCGTAAGTTGTAGCCTGTTCAAGCTGTGTAAATTTTTATATATGAATAAATGGTTTATGTATTTTTTTTTTTCATTTAAATTATAAAAATATAAAAAAGAGTCTAAAGATCAATAAACTTACCAATTCTTTCAAAATTTCTTCGTCCCAGATCTCCTCGATATCACAAGTTGTACGGGTAACTGGTGATGAAGAGCTTCCAGATTGAATCGTTTTCGTTACACGAGTGGTTTTAACCTAAAAGCGAATGAAAATGGAAAAATTGGCAATAAGTTTGAATGTAGTATTTTTTTTTTTTTGTTGATTTTTGTTTCATACGCAAAATCGACTACAAAATCGATGCAATAAAAACGCCATGTGGCTAAATTAAGCTGATGAGCGCAGAGCACATTTTAACCGATGATGATAAAGAATCTTTTTGGTTTTTATAAAGCAAAGTTTACGCAAAATTTTTACAATCTGTAAAATATACATACATCAAACATGTACACATAAAATATACATACATACATACATACTTTTTGAAATAAAGTAGGTGCCTACAAAATATTTCTTTATGCATTCAAAACGTTTTCGTAAAAATACTCAATTAAAATTTTTTATTGAAGCATAAAAGTGATTCCCAGTTAAACGCTAAATTTTATATTTTTTTTTATTTTAAAGACAATTTAAATTTAATCTATCTCTCTTATACACACATACATACTATGTACAAGTATGTAAATATGTAAATAAATATATGTAAAACTGGGAAATATTTTTAAAATTTTCATTTATCTATCTATGCATTTAAAATTTTATAAAAATTTAATTCTTTTTATGAATTTTCCCTTTTTTGGTAACACAACAAATTAAAATGCTTGCGAGAAGAAAGAAAAATTTTTTTTGAAAAATATTTCAAAAACAAACGGAAAACACGCGTATCTATTTTTGGATATAAATCATTTCACTATTCTCGTACAAAAGATACAAAGTACAAAAAAAAAAAAAAAAATTCTTTCTTTTCTTTATTTTGCATACGTAAATAGTACATATGTGTAGCTTAAATGTATATTATATACATGTTTGTAAATATATGTATACGAGTACATATCGTGTAAGTGTGTATCCATGTTTATTTTTATGAGTGTGTATTTCGACATTTGTGGTTTGTAAACAAAGGCAGATTTGTTGTTGTTTTATTATTTTTTTTGTTTTTAATTTTATTATTATTACTTATTTAATATTATTTTGATTGTTTTAATCACCTTTATTCTCAATAAGAATACATACGTAGTAGATTCTCTTTGTGTAATATTTTAACGATAGCCAAAGGTAGACATTTCTTCAAATACAATATAGTATTTATATATGCCCTACATCAGGCATGACTAACACCATCCCATCTTGCCTCCTGTTAGAAGGTTAAGTCTCCTTTTCAATCAGAAACCTTCTTTTCCCTTCAATCAACATTCACATCTGGATCATTTGAATTTTGTTGCATATGGAAATTTGTTGAATGGAAATCTTGAGTCGGATATGCTGTGGTCGCTGGGAGTCGGTTGTGTGTTGGTTTGCTACTCGGAGTGTCCGGGGTTCAAATCTCTGCACAGGCAAAATCAAAAGTAGAAAAAATGTGGAAGGCAAAGCTACAAGAGTAAAAAAGGTAGTAAGACTTTGTTCATAATTTCAAATTTTTTTATTCATTCTTCCAAATCTATTTCGTCCCCTTAAAAGTAATCCCCCCCGGCACCAATACACTTGTGCCAACGTTTTTTCCAATTCTCGAAACAGTTGTTAAAGTCAATTTCCGGAATAGCCTTCAATGCGCTTAGCGATTCATGTTTAATGTCTTCAATTGACTCAAAACGGTGTCCACGAAGCGGTTTTTTGAGTTTAGAAAATAGCCAAAAGTCACACGGTGCTAAGTCAGGCGAATCGGGTGGTAGGGTGGTTGCGGAACGATATCAGTCGAATATTTGGCAAAATGGTCTCGTAAAACCAATGCAGTGATTTTGGAACCAATCGTGCATTCACTCTTCTTAGGCCCAAATGATGTTCTAAAATGGTTTTCACTGATCCTTCCGATATTCCAACGATGCCAGTAAGGTCTCTGACTGTTAATCGTCGATTCTCGAGCACCAATTCCTTGATTTTATTGACGTGTTGATCATCAGTTGATGTTGATGGCCGTCCTGGACGTGGTTCGTCGTCAACGCGTTCTCGATCATCTTTGAACAATTTGTACCAATCAAAAACACTTGCTCGCGACATACAATTATCACCGAAGGCCTTTTGCTGAACGTTTCGGCACCAGAAATTTGATTCCGCACACAAAATTGAATGGAACTTCTTTGTTGAATAATTTCACTCATTGTGAAAATCGCCGAATGCACTTTTTGTACTTCAGAAAGACAAGCGTATACTAAACACTAATGATTATTTTGATGTGACATTTGGCACAGATGTCACCGACAGTCATACCAACTTTAAAAAAATAATATTTTGATGAATGGGTTTCCGCGCGAAATTTAAATTAAAAAGTCTGACTACTTTTAGCCCACAGTAGTAAACTCCAAAATTTTGATTTTCATTACTAACATACTTAAGCACTTAGCTGGCACTACAACAAATGATCTTAAACTTATAATTTAAACATAATTTCTCATATTTTTTATTAATTAAAATCCAATAATTGTTGAAGAACTTTCAATATATTGGGATTTATAATGAAAAATATGCAAAAATGTTTTATTTTTCTTAATTCGACTTTAGCTGTTTTTCCTTATGGCCACAGATATAATGGGCACGCCAACAAACAAACTATGATGGTGATTACTTTTGGGTAGAATAAGTTGCGCCCATCAGTGTTTACTTTTACACTCAATATACATGAATTAATCATAATTTGAAATTACTTCTACACATACCTACCTACCTACTTACATACCATACACCACTGACGAACTTATTAGCACACCCTCACCAATAATCGTAATGACCATATTTTTATTTATGTAGCGTTTTTTTAAACTTATTATTTTAAAATAATTTTTAAGGAAAAATTTACTTTAATAATGTGTATAACAAAAAATAATTTAAGATATTGGAGCTTTTTTAAATTTTTTGAGAATTTATAAAAAAGAGTACTTTATTCAAAACAGAATACCATTTTTTCAAAAAACTAAATATTAGGTAAGTTACAAATATTTGTTAACATTTATTTTATTTTTGTCACTGTCATTTATTACTTTCTTTTCAGATTACTGCCATTGGAATTTTTGCAGTGAAATGACAATCGCATAATTTTTGTTTAGTTCCTTACTTATTTGTTCTCAAAACTCATAAAAGGAAATATTTAATGAAGTATTAAAATTGTAAAGAATAAAAATTTTACAATAGTTTTCTTCAAAATTATTAAGTTTTCTTTCAACAACATACACAATTCAACATACACAATTCACAACATACATATGTATATGTTGAACGTAAGGTGTGCTAATTAGCTGGACGGAGCTGTACTTATGTATTTCAATTTAATATTTAGCTAAAATGTAATTTTCAAATATTTTTCTTAATTAAATAATGAACCTTCGAGAAAAACTCCTTGTTCGTCAAGTTTGGTGAAAAAAAACTTCCTATTTGACGAAAATGAGGTGGAATGGTTAGGCATAACTATTAATGTGGTGAATATCTGTTTTCTGTGATAAGTATGTATATAGTGACACCTACAAACTACTTATGTAAAGAAATCGGTAGCGGTATCTTACTGCTGGAATATAAATAAAGAAGACAAAAAAGAAGTTCAAAGTCCTTATAGTATTGAAAAATGCATAGATATTTGAAAAATCACGTAAGGTCTTGGCTTTTAAGCAGTACAAATATTTCTTTCATGAATACGCGGTTTTGTTAAAATTTTAAAGTGTGTTATATTGTAAATGTTTCATTTCATTAATGGATTAATAAATTTAATTTTTTTTAGATACTAGAAATGCAAAATATGTGGAACCTTCTTCATCTTCTTTTAATGGCACAACCGCCCATGGATGGCCTAGGCCGAGCTTTTCGCATTTGCCTTCCACTGATGTTGTGTGTGTTATATTTATCATGAATGAAAGGTACCTACAGTTTAATTCCGAATCCGAACGGCGAAGTGAAAAACTTTTCATAGGCAATTTTTACTCTGGTAGGTTTGCCATTGGCTGCCAAAAGGTGATGCCGTGTAGAAAAATTATTTTTTCTAATTTTTGATTTTGCCTGTGCCTAGATTTGAACTCTGGAGACTCTGCTCAGTAGGCCAATGCACTAATAACTATGCCACAGCTACCACATAATCATCATAATCATACATTCCATAATATAAATAGAATATGAATTGTATTAAATCTTTTTAAGTATAAACAAATAATTGAACATTGAATTTGCATCTAAATATGAAAGATTAATCTCTAAATAGCTGCTCTCTAAATTTGTCTCGGAATGCCTGGGTTAACTTGAGTATCCCAGTATTTTTCAGATAGTAACAATCAGTATTTCAAATAAATCTAAAATCTAAACCCTACCGTGAGTACCAATACTAATGAATATTAATACTGGTTCTTGTACTCGTAACTGAAAATACTCAAGCACTTAACAGTTCTGCATCTGCATAATAAAACATAATTTCCGAATCAGTAGCCGAAAAGTATCTCGTTGTCGAAATCGAACATGCATATTTTGTTATGAACTTCGGATCTGAATTAATCAGTGAAAGCAATTTGTATTTATTTGAGTACCATTTAGATTATGTAGCTGCAGAAAATAAGCCCGACAAAGATGTTCTGAGCCGATAATCTATGGACGTCGAATTTAAATTACAAAAACCAATTTCGGATTTTTAACTTTTGGTAATTTTTCTGTCTTCTCAGGTTTTCGATGAAAGTGATGTCAAAGTGGTAAAGAGTTTTTTATGTATGTATGTATGTATACATACAAATAATTTCCTTTTTCCTTTTATTTTTTATCCGCTAGTTTTTAATCTAAAAGATCCAAAAGCCTAGTTCTCTAATTTTAGAGAAAAGTAATAGTAATGATCATTATTTCTGTACCAAAAAGAAAAGTGGTTTTGAATATGAGTTATGTTTTAATGATATGATGTGAACTAAAGGGCAATTTTTTGCTACTTGGTTTTTGACGTTTATTTTTCTGACAGTTCACGTGTCAAAGTAAAAAATGCTCAGTTTGGTCATTTCATCATGAATAGACTTGCGCCTGAACAACGTTCGCAAATTATTGAAATTTATTATCAAAATTCGTGCTCTGTGAAAAATGTATTTCACAAGCTACGTTTATTTTATGGTCGGCTCATTTTTAGCTCAATGGATATGTGAATAAGCAGAATTGCCGTATTTGGAATGAAGACCAGCCAGAGGTAATATAAGAGCTACCAATGCATCCCGAAAAAGCACTGTTTGGTGCGGCAGCATGTTATGGGCAGGTATCATCATTGGGCCGTACTTCTTCAAAGACGATGAAGGCCGCAACGTTACGGTCAATGGAGAAAGGTACCGCTCGATGATAACAGACTTCTTTTTTTTGCCGAAAATGCAAAAATTGGTCTCGGCCGACATTTGGTTCCAACAGGACGGTGCCACATGCCACAATGCACGCGAGACCATGCATCAATTGAGAAGCGAATTTGATGAGCAGTTTATCTCGCGTTTTGGAGCAGGCAATTGGCCACCAAATTCATGTGATTCCGACATGTGGTTCCAACAGGATGGTGCCACATGCCACACTGCACGCGAGACCATGCATCAATTGAGAAGCGAATTTGATGAGCAGTTTATCTCACGTTTTGATGCAGGCAATTGTCCACCAAATTCATGTGATTTGACCAGCCAGACTATTTGACCGTTAGACTATTTTTTTGTGGGGCTATGTTAAGTCTCTTGTCTATAGGGGCAGGACAAACACGATTGCTGCTTTGGAAGCCAAAGCCAACATTGAATGCGTGATTGTCATTGGTGAGATTTCGGCCGAAATGTGTGAAAAAGTGTGCCAAAATTGGATCTTCAGAATGGACCACTTGAAGCATAGCCGCGGGTAACATTTAAGTGAAATTATCTTTACAAAGTAAATAACAGGAATTTTTTAACTTTTATAAAATTTCTGTGTTTTTTTGAATTGTCAAAAGCCAAGCTCTTAAAAAATCAGCCTTTATATGGACACCTATAACCTAGCCTAACAACGATTTAAAAAGAATATACCTTGCAACATTACTTACTTTTACTTTTAATGGCACAACAGCCCATTGAGGGCCTAGGCCGAGCTTTTCGCATCCACTCATGTTGTGCGTGTTATATTTGTACATGAATGGAAGGGATCTACAGTTTAATGCCGAATCCGAACGGCGAAGTGAAAAGCTTTTCATAGCAATTTTTACTCTTGCAACATATGCTGATATAAATCTCTAATAACCGATCCGTGGGCTGTTGTGCCATTAAAAGAAGAAGAGAAAAAGTGTCGTTGCACGTACATCGCAAGATAATTAAGTGTAAAATTTTAATCGATGACATTGAAAATTCGGTTATTCACCTGCAATATACATACTCACACATGTTGTACACAACACACTCGTACATTAAAATTAATATACCCTAATCGTTTCAGTGTAGGGCATATGCATATGTATTTTTAAATGTATTTACATAGGTTCATATTTTCAGCACTCACCGATGTATAGGCGACAAACGACGGACTATGTGACGTTATTTGCAATTAGGAAGTTCTTTTATGCTGCCAAGTTTGAACACTTCGGAAATTAGTGAATTACAAAAGCAACAATAATGAAAACAAATCAGAAATAAGAAAGGTATTGGCATTGAATTATTTAGCGCAAAATGACGAGTCATCGAGTGAGATTGTATTTATAAAAACAAAAAATCAACAACAAATAATAAATAGTAAGTTTGTTTCAAATTGTAAATAAAACAACTAAAAAAAATAGAAAAATTTAATACAAAATTTTTTATTTTAAACTGAATTTACTTTCTATCATTTCCATTTGCCGCGCACTTTGCATGGCTCCCCTTGAAGCAATTACTGTTAAGATTAATTTGAGATCACAAATTAATATTTAAGAGCAAAATCAACAGCAAAAAAAGAACAACAAAAATGAGTTTAAATAAAAATATCCTCCTACATAAAACGTACACGATAAGTTTTCAAGGCCATACTCATGGGCAGAATAATTTCAGTTTGATTTTTTGATTTTTAAAATTAGATGAACAAAAAAAAATATCAAATAAAAAAAAGCACAAATACATGCAACGAATGAATGGATTTATAATATTAAAGAAAAATTTTACAAAAAGAAATTTGGAAAATAGTTTTTTATGGAAGCTGATAGCGCGAAGCGGTACTGGTGGTTATATAAACAGGCAAGGTACATTAACTTACCAACTTCAATCGTCAGAATTCTACGAACAGTTGTTACTTTTACTAACTCGAAGCGGAATTTTTACACAGAGCCAGGAATTTAAAATGACTTTCAATTTCCGTTTTCTTAAAATTTTTTTTGTGAATTCCTTTGTTTTATTTTTATACATACATATATAACTTTCACCAAAAATAAACTTTCTTAATTTTTCTTCGTTTATTTTCTATATTTTCTGCTTTATTTCTCGAGTGCGAGTTTTTTTTATGTGTTATAGTAGCTGCTTTAGCTTGTTGCACTGTGTCGCACTAAAAACAATAAAAACTAAAGCTAAATTTTTCTGGTAGGATGCACACAATACGCACGCACACATTTAAACATACGCATTTCTACACACATATATGCATGCATGCATATACATACGCGTATGTGTGTGTAACTTCTTGAAGCGGCGTATTTTCTATAAGTATTTAGACAAGATTTTCTATATTCAAGTGCTCTTCCTCCTTTTATACACGCTTCGACGAATAAACTGCGAGTATATTTTTCTTGCTGCTTCCACAAATATTTAGTTCACGAGCTTGTAGCTTTAGTTCCCGACTACGGTTAGCGACGACCACGACGAGAAAGGCAACGCCGACGTACGGAAAAGTTGGGAAAGTACAAATTTTCCTATTGAAATTATTCGTTATTTTTGAAAACGCATAAAAAGAAAAAAAAAATTATATTATTTGTTTTTTTAATTTCGATTTTAAAAGCTAATACACTCAACGAAAAATCTTGCTTAATATGAAGGGTGAAATGCGTTAATTAAAGACGTTCAATTTTCGGCTAACGATGAATTTTTACGTAAATTTTCAAAATCATTAACGTTTTCCTTAACTTCCGACAAATTCCAAACCGTTAACTATTTTTTATTTGGTTAGTTTTTTTTTTTTTGAATTAAAGTTATTGTAGTTTAAGTGTTGGCCTGCTACGCAGAGTATCCATGGTTCAAATCTCGGCACAGGCAAATTCACAAAGTAGAAAAACGGCACGGCATCACCTCATGGCAGGCAATGAATGGCAAACCTACAAGAGTAAAAATTGCCTATGATAGGCATTTCACTTCGCCTTTCGGATTCGGCATTAAACTGTAGGTCCTTTCTCATGTTCAAATACAACACGCACAACATGAGCAGATGCGAAAAGCTCGCCCTAGGCCCTTCATAGACTGTTGTGCCATTAAAAGGAAAAATAAGTTACGATAACTCTTTTGTTAACGAAGTTGTACATTTACTTAAATTCTGACAAGCGCCATTGAAATTTTTATTGATTAAATAAAACTTCATTCAATTATTCAAGATATAAAGTGAAGAAGATATTGCTTTTGTTTTTTTTTTTTTGCAATTTTAACAGAATTTTTTTCGTTGAGTATAAACATCATCGTCGGCATTAGTGGCACTAGGAAGCATCCATCCGTGTGCACACACCATAATAAATAAAAACGTTTTCCTTTGCGCTCTCCAAGAAAAGCAGAAAAATGTTCTTATTGTGTTTTGTATTTCTATAAAAATAATGTGATCGAATTCTATTTTTGTCAAAATTTCGTCGTTTTTGTGTGAGATTTTTCGAATCCGTTTATAAGTATTAGAATATTTTCGTATAGGGAGAATAGATTTTTCAGGTGTAATGTATTGAGGTAAATTAAATGCTTATTTTTTTTTCGTCGCCGCTGTATTTAGTTTATTTATTATTATTCGTGAACGTATTAAATAATTAATTTGAAAAATATAAATTCTTTCTTACTAAATTTAATAAAATTTTTTTTTTTCAATTTATTAAATCACTTTAGTTATATATTTTATAGAAAATAATATGTAGATATGCATTCGTATGTATACTATATAACACCAATTATATAAATCTCATAATTTAAAAAAAAATTATAATTTTTTTTGGAAAATTTTATATTATATTTTGAAATTTTGTTAGAAAAACCGCATTTTCTTTGTTTATTTTGAACAATAAGAAACAAGTGATCGATTCCGCCTCTGAGTGTGTACTGAATCAAAATTGTATAATAATTTCGGTAGCTATCGTTGGTATGTAGTAGATGCTGGCAGCCGGCGCAATCGTGTTCTCGATTTTTTATTTTGTTTTAATAGTGGCCAGAATAAAAATTTGCTTCAGAATAAGAGAGTTTATGCAGGGGTAAGTGGGGTTAAACTGTTAAGTAAATATGTTTTATACATTTCGTATTTGCGCTCGGATCAGTATGGAGAAGAGTAGAAATAAGCATAATTGGCAATTTCTGTTCTTTCTGTTCCTTACTCCTCCATTTTGGGCTTTAGATAACAAGTTTAACCTTCATTAAGTGTAAAGGGTAAAGGTATTTTTGAATTGGTCAGTTGATGAAATAGAAAATAAATAAATTATTGCAGAACCTTCAACGATTTTTCAATTGAGTCTTACTTAAGACGTTCAAGGTGCTAGTGCTGATCTGTTTGGTAATAATGCATGTATCTTTCCCTTAAATAGAAATCGTAAATCTTTTAGTCAGAACTATCGTAAAAATGTTACATACTCATTACTAATTTTATGCTTAAGAATATTACAAATAGCCCTTACCCCTTGATTTTGCAAATTATCCCCATTATTGGCGTATGTGGTTGTGGTAGTAGTTTTCGTTTGTTTCGTTTGTGGTAAAACACTTTCGACGCCTCTCATAATCACACTAGCACCAAGGAATTTATTTAATAATGCGCGCGCCTCTTGATCCTCTGCTGTATCACCAACTTCTACAACTATTCATAAGAGATTGTTATGCCAATATCAATATTAAATAAATTATGCATGTAATCTTACCATTATCAGCATTACGCATACGTTCCAGCACATCATCAACTCCTGTCACAATCTTTGTATCACCGCTGCTATTCAGGAAAGAGCGTGTTGATGATGACGATTTTGATGATTTTTTGCTGCTGCTCATCTCTCGTTTCATGGTCATCGACTCACATTCGCTTTCACTCTCATTGAGCATGCGTGATGAGTGCTGCTGCACTTGCATTTCACAGTCACCATCAGTCGTTTCTCCTTCATCATCATCGGGTCTGCGTCGAGTACCGCTACTGGTTGTGGTTGTTGTAAAGTGTTCTGAAGTCTCAAAACAATCTAATAAAATCCATTAATAGTTTAGTAGTTTAGTAAGTACTCGTAATAGTAGTTTTCTAAGAGATATTTGCCATTCACTTTATTACATACCTCCTGCATCTGTTGTAGTACCTCCGCCCAAACTTGTACGTAGTATTAGCCCTGCTTTGGGGTAACTACTTGATGATTTTTCCGTAATCGATTGTGAAGATTCTTTGCGTATGAATTTCTCGCTCATCTCTTTAACGGAACCACGGCGCACATATTTCGTTGATGATGAACCGAATTCTTCGTTTTCCGGCATAATTGCTTTCGGTTCATTTTTTATCTAAGAGTAAAGTATAAAATTATTATACTATACAGTTGCAGGCAGTAATTCCCGTTCCTTTCTACTTACGAATTCTTTGTCAATTTTCTTGAACTGCCTAACTACACCATCATCATTGGAGGATTTACGACATTCAACTGTTTTCTTGATCTTCTCAAGCTCATCCGCATCCGTGGAGTAAATATATTCTTTACGTTCCACAATCGGTTTGGTCTTACTGTCGGCATAGTATTTTTCCTCAACAACATAACCTGTGACTTCTAACAATAAAAATCTTCTATAAGAAACATTTATGTGGTTGCCTCACTTTCTACTTACCTTCAGTTGTTTCACACGGTTGCATTGGCTGTGACTTCTTCTTCTTCAGCGCCCTAATACCGAAGAGTGGTAAACCATTTTCATCGGTTGGTCCAATGCCATAGCTTGAAATAATCGAGTCTTCGTCAGTTGTCTTGCTTTGACGTTGTTTCTGTTGGCTGGTAGTAGTCCTAACTGCTGTCTTCGATGCACTGGTTATGGGGCGCGTTGCTGCACAGAATGGCGCTTTTTTTGTGCTTGTGGGTATAGTACTCTGATTCTTCAAAATATTCTTACGGTCCGCCCAAATAGGAGTTTTTTCTTCTGGTTTAGGTTTGCTTGGTTTTCGTTCCGGTGCGCTCTGGTCTGACGAATGTGTAGTTTTAATAGTTTTCTTTAGATATAATTCTTCATGTCCACTTGTGGTTTTTGATTGTGGACTAGGTGAGCGCCCATTTGGCTGTGATTTGTATGGTTGCGGTTTTGTTTTGGATTCAGGGCTGCTGCTTCGATCAAGAGCTTTTGTTTTCGTTGGATATTCGGGTCTTTTGCTCGGACTCTTTTGATATGATGGCTTCGAAGTAGGTTTCTGTTCTGGGCTATGGCTGCGATCATGAGGCTGTCTTTTGTTAGTGTCCACAAGGCGTTTCCTCTCTGGAACCGGACTACTTACTACCTCTTCCGAAGAATAATCAAATTGTTCTGTACGTGTATATTGATTGCTTGACCCTGACTCTCGTCGCACCTCTTTCAAGCTACTGCTTATAGTTTTAGCTTCAGGACTGTGACTGCGTTCGCGTGGTTTTTTAGTATATTTACCTTCAGTAGTAGTGTCAGTTTCTTCAGGTTGTGTTCTAGATGTACGCTTGGGGCTCTGGTTACGATCATGTGGCTTATTGCTATACTTAGTATCTCTGATAGTTACCGTTTCCACATGATGTACTTTGGATGGCTGCTGTGGGCTAAGGCTGCGATCACGTGGCTGCTTCTTTGTTGTATAACGAACTTCACCTATTGGCACGTCATCTGTATGCTGTGGTTTAGTAGTGCGTTTGGGACTGTAAATGCGATCGCATGGTTTCTTTGAATGAATGTCATCACTGAAGCTGTCAGTTTCTTCGTGATGCATCTTAGATGAGTAAATTGATGATGATTTATGGGTCGAACTAATGGAAGTTGATGTTTTCGATTCGGATTTCTTTTTGTCAACTGTTTGCGTATTGAGCGTATTCTTTTTTACCAATCTTATTTGAGCGCGTATTCTACGTCTCAGCTCGTACGAAGTTACAGTTTCCAGCATATGTTCGAGTATCACTAGATCGAAAATCTCTTCAATATTTATATCTTCTGAGAAACTTGGCTCCTTTCGTGGTCTCTGTGGAACGTCAAATTTAACAGCAGCATTTGGGCGTCGCTCGTATTGAGTGTCATCTTCGACAGACGATTTCCTTGAGTAATTACTTTTATTAACTTCAAGAGAATCGCGTCTGACATGTTCCAAAGAACTCTTTGTGTGATCCATATACGACGGACGGCGTCCAGTTTGTACAGGGGTAGGCGATTTCGATGGCGATTTGCTAGGTGTAGCACCCTTCTCAAAAATATTTCGTCTGGCAGCCACAGTTTCCGTTGTGACTTTAGATCTTCCAATTGGGCTGAACGGTGATGGTTTCGGCTTTTCTAAAATTGTTTCAACAAATACAGTGTCTGGATGTTGTTGAGATGGTGACATGTGGTTTAATGTGCGCTCAGTTATACTAGTTACTGTTGTCTTTGTGCTTTTTTGTGGAGTAATATTTGTAGGACTGTGTGAGACATCGTTAGGTTTTTTATATTTCCCCTGTGTTATAATTCTATTGTTTGGTGTTCCTCTTTGAGGTGAAACACTTCCATTGGTAGCAGTGGTAGTATGTTCCACAGTTTTTGTGGAGCTTCGACGACGAGATGCTAATTCTGTTTCAGTATCAGTAGTTTGATATTCAATTTCTTCTATTTCAATTTCTATTTCTGAATCTTGAGTTTCCGGTCCTGTTGACGGCTTTCGTTTGCATTCCAACTTTGGCTGGCCATTTTGCGGTTGTGTTTTCTTGGGGCTCACTGACTCAGCTGACGGCTTTCTTCTTGGTGTTGATGTGGGTTCAGCTTTCGATGTTTCGAATCGCGATCTTGCTGTAGAAACAGTGGAGGTATTGTATTTCATGTATCCTTTCGGTTGACTTACTTTTGGTGTTTCAGAAGGCGTGTCTTTTCTGGGCGTTTTCGATTCAACGGTAGTTTTAGGCTTAACATCATTAACTGGCTTTACATAACGAGAATTTATATTCTCTGTAGTAATTTCTGTTTGTTCATTAGTATCAAATTGTTTTCGTTTATCAGTTATGCTAGACCTTTTCAGAACAGGTGATTGTGATTTTTTTGGATGAACTTTGTTTGGTTCAAAATCTGATGGGCCTTCTGTGTTTTCGAGATTGACATAATGTTTTGTCTTATCAGATAAGCTGGACCTCTTAAGATCTGGTGATTGCGGTTTTCTTGGATAAGCTTTGTTCGGTTCATAATCTGATGGTCCCGCAGTAAACTCTGTGGTAATCTTGGTTTGCTCTGTATTGTCGAAACGATTTCTTTTATCAGTTATGCTGGACCTCTTAAGAACAGGTGATTGAGGTTTTCTCGGAACTTTGCTTGGTTCGTAGTCAGTAGATTTTTGATTTCGTTTGATTTCAAGAGTTGTCGAATGCACTTCCGAGGTTGGAATTTCAATTTGTTCATCATTCGTCTTCCAGACAGAAGGTCTGGATAAAATATCTTTCTGACGTTTCTTTTCAATCTCAGTAGTGTGATTTTCGGAGAACGGTATTAATGGTTCATTATCACTGGATTCATATGGATATTCTGGTTCGCTTTGTCTTGAAATTGTTCTTTCAATTCTTGCTACCAGCTCAGGCGATCGTTGTGGAGCTGTTGGTGCTAACTTTTCTGCCGTATTTATGAATTTATTAACCTTTTGTGAGACACTCAAAGTGCAGTTATCTTGCCGCAGTTCTTCGTCGATGTCATCAAAGTTAGGGCGCTCAATTTCACGAACTGGGGTAACCGAAGGCTTTGTAATAGTCTCAGCCGTTCGTATGAACTTACTAACCTTCTGATCAACCGACAGTAAGCAATCATCATCTTCTGGAACTCTAGGTGTTTCGTCGAATTCTCTATTGAAAGGGCTGGAGGCCTTTGGCTTTTTTATTTCTTCAGCTGTATGTATGAATTTCGATACTTTCTCATGTACACTTAAAAGACAATCGTCATCGGGCTTATCAATAGACGGATACTCTAAACTAGGCGGAGCTTCAATTGTAGGGTTTACCAAAATCTCATTATAATCAGTGTAGTCGGAAATTTTTGAGGATTTATCAATTTTGATTTCAGATATTTGGCAACCAACGAATTCATTAGTATCTTCTTCAAATATTGGAATATTCTTAACGACCGGTTTCCTGCGAGGTTCATCTTCAGGTTCCTGAACTACATCCGGATATCGGGGCTTGCCAGTTTCAAAATCGATGGGAACCGGAGTTGGCACAATTTTATCTGGTGATGGTTCACGAGAGCTTTTCGCTTGTTGAATGTCAATAATGACATTTTCCATATCCTCACTATTGATGATGTTTTCTTGTGTGGTCAAATTGATTGTTTTTGTAGTGAAACATTTATTTGGGCGACGATTTGGTTTAGGCGACAAAGAACTCATTTCGGGATGTCTAATTGGTTGCTTATCAGTAACTTTGATAACATTCTCACTGGTTGAACGTGCCATTTTGACATCTGTATCTTTGCGTGTTACCCTATGGACAGGAGCTGACTCCTTTCGTTCTGTGACCGGAAATCTACGACTAGGTTTCTCTGACAAAGTGCTATCGATAAGGTCTTTTGGGGATGGTTGCTTAGCTGAATGTGGCTGTTTCTTAGAAAGTGGCTCTTTTGGCTTGGGTGATTTGGGTCCAGCATGATCTATAATAATTTCTGTATGCACAGATATATTACTGGATCGTCTTCTTTCTGTGTAACGATTAGGACTTGTATCGGGTGAAGAAGATATTGCATCAACATCATCTGCTTTCGGTATCTGTTTACGCGGTGATGACCGCAATCTATCTTTAATTGTAGAGGTTGGTGATTCGACGCTTGGCTTTCTTGGTTGTCTGAGTCTTTTCGTTTCTTCCACAATTTTGTCTGAATCTTTTCGGGTAGTGATCGGATACTTCGTTGGTATCTTACCTTGTGGTCTATTAGTTGGTTGCACGTCAACTTTCACTGGAGTAATATTCTTGGATTTACCGGTAGGTGTTGCTGATATTCTCGTTGAGTTACATTTCTCTGTAACCTCAATGTTTGTCTCATTTAAAATTTTAGAAACGGGTTTTATTGGCGTTTTATTTGTTGTTTTAAATTTTGGATGATCAACTGGTTCCACATATTTGTCCTTAGTAATTGGTTGTTTGCGAGTTGGGGAAGTTATTCGCTCGGGCTGTTTTTTAGTTGGACCCTTATTAAACGAAGAAACAAATGAAGTTGGTTTAGTTTCTGAAACTTTATGAATAGGTTTCTCTGGTGATTTGCGCTTAGACACTGGTGAAGTGGAGCGCTCACATTTTTCTACTGAGCTTCTTTCAGTGCACTTGATATATTTTTCAGAGATAAAGTTTTCCTTTTCTGTGTCTACTTCAGATTCTCTGTCAGGGGACTCGGATTCACTTGTAGAAGACGACTCTGGCTCTAGTTTTGCATTCTTTCTTTGTTCAGGTGACTTTGAACGATGTGTTTCGGAAACAATTGTCGATTTCTCATTAAAACTCGTTGTTTCTCTGTGTTTAGTAGAATTCCTTGGTTTTTCACCATCGAATTTAGGTTTGTCGGGTTTTGGTTTAGTTATTTTAGGTTCCGCCTTTGTAGGTTTTTGTTGATAACTTGGACTGCGAATTTCAGTAACTACAGTTGTTTTCTTGTTAAAAGTAGTACAGTCTCTGGGTTTAGTTGGACTTGGTGATTTTCTAAATGCGATTGGTTTTTCATCATCGAAATCAGATTTATTATCAGGTGACTTTGAACGACGTGTTTCAGTAAAAACTGCTGATTTCTTATTAGTAGTCATAGTATCCCTAGGCCTAGTTGGACTTGGAGATTGCCGGAATGTTTCTGGGTATTCATCATCGAAATTAGGTTTATTATCAGGTGACTTTGAACGACGTGTTTCAGTAAAAACTGCTGATTTCTTATTAGTAGTCATAGAATCCCTAGGCCTAGTTGGACTTGGAGATTTCCGGAATTTTTCTGGGTATTCATCATCGAGATCAAGTTTATTGTCAGGTGACTTGGAACGACGAATTTCTGCAGCAAATGTTGTTTTCTTATTAATAGTTGTAGTATCCCTATGGCTGGTGGGACTTGGCGTTTTCCTAAATACATACGTTTTTTCATCATCCAAATCAGGTTTATCACCAGGCTCTTTTTGCTCAGGTGATTTTGAACAACGAGTTTCAGTAACAACTTTTGTTTTCTTATTAATAATTGTGGTATCCTTAGGTCTAGTTGGACTTGGTGATTTCCTAAATATATATGTTTTCTCATTATCAAAATCAGGTTTATCACTAGGCTTTTTTTGTTCAGGAGACTTTGAACGTCGAATTTCAGTGACAACTGTCGTTTTCTTGTTAGTAGTTGTGGGGTGGCTTGAAGTAGGTAACTTTCTTATTGCATCTGGGTTTTCATTATCAATATTGGGCTTATCATCAGAATATGGCTTCCGTTCAGGTGTTTTCCCAATATAGGTTTTCTTCAAATGGTCTGAAGTTTCAGTGATCAAGTTCTTATGTGTAGTATCGTTATCAGTGGTAAATGTTACTATAACTTCCTCAAAATCATTTCCGAAAGGAGTCCCTGTTCTTGGATAGGGTTTAGAGATTCGCTCACTTTCCAATAACTTTTCACTATCTGTCACAGTTTTCGCTGTTGACCGTGCAGGACCTTTAGCTGGACTTTCAGTTTTAGGTGTCTTTGTAACTTTTCGTGTTTCCAACGTTTCTTTAACGTTGCTAATATACAAAGGTTCATCATCGTCACAATCTTCAATTTTAACTTCAAAAACAGTACTGTGGTTATCTTTTTTCATATTTTCTTGAGGTTTTTCTTTCTTTATTGGTTCCTCATCCGTATCTGACTTAAAATCTGGATGCTTTTTATATGCACCTTGAGTATCGCCATCATGCTCCATGCCTAAAATATGGCGACAGCGTTCTTCAAATGTTTCACGTTGGCTTAATCCTTTCTTTTTAAAAGTGGGTGAAGTTGGAGTAGTTGGTTTTGGTGCGTGATTCTTCGATATAAATCCACCATCAGGGGATTCATCATCACTTGGCCGATGACTTTGATGGTCACGTTCTGTTGTAATGAATTCTTCATTTATATTTTTCGTTTGTTTGGTTTTGTGGGTATGTTGGAAAACATCATCAACCCTTATATTTTCATTACGTGTTTTCGGTTTACTTAGTACGTGACTATCGTCAGTAGGATAAGGTGCAGATTTTTGAGAACTCGGTTTTTTACTTGGTTTAGTTGTAGTTTCCGTCTCAGATATCACTGTTGTTACGACGTCATAGTCATCGTCATCTTCATCAGCAGGATGTGGAACATATTTTTCAGGGCCCGGCTTTGTATAACTTGGCCGATTCAACTTATGTGGCTCTGGCACATCTCTCGGTGTGATACGATCAGTAGGAGTATTGCTTTTTCTATTTGTTATAATTTCAGCTGTCACTGTTGTCAAGACTTCGTCATCATTGATCGGATATGGAGTTGATTTTGAAGAACCCGGTTTTATATTATTTGGTTTGCGTGACTCTACAACACCTTTTGGTTTATTACGATCATTAAGGGGATGAGTCTTGTTTTTTATGTCAATGATAGTTTCAGTTATCTCCGTAGCTACAACATTATCTTCATCATCATCATCATTATCGACATGACATGGCGTGGATTTCTGAGGGCTCTGCTTTTGATGTATTGGCTGACGTGGTGCTGGAGTATATTTGGGAATATTACGATCAGTAGGAGTCTTTTCTTTTCTATCAGTTATAAGTTCGATTTCATTAATCGATGTATGCTTTTGATCAGTTTTTTCCAGTGTTTTTTTAACAGAATGTACTGGTGATTTCGGGGAATCTGGTTTCTTATTCGTTGGTTTATTAATTGGTTCATTGGGTTTCTTGGAGGAGTCATACACATCTGGTGTTTTACCTCGTGGTACTGAAACAATTTCGAATTCGGCTTGTTTAGGTTGCTTTGAATGTTGTGGCCTTGTTGGCGAATGAAGACGTTCTTTAGGTTGCACGAAACACTCGGGATTATCATGATCCACAGGGAAATTAGGTTCATTTTCGTTTTTTTCAAATGTGGTCTCTCTCACAACAGTCCTACGCTCAACACTGGTGGTGTCTTTTGATGGATGACGTAAAAATTTTGGACTACTTTCTTTTGGCTTTGATGGTGATCGATTACGATAATTATGTTCAATATCAGATGAGCTCGATGGTTCATAATTTTCCGGATAATTAGCAATATCCCGCGTAGGGGATTTATTTTTGGGTTGATGAGTGCGATTTTTATGAATAGTACTTGGTGCTGGTGAATATGGTGACTTCTCTGTTGAAAATTACAGCGAATGGAATATTAAACACTATTCCATCGGTTATGTATATAACTCTACGGTATTAATGTATTAGTGATTTCCAAACTACTTTGTGTTATTATTATATTTTGTGTTTTTTTTTTAACATTTTACATTTTCTTTTTGGGGTTATATACACACACAACTCTACTTTAACATTACATTATGAGGTTAATTTTGTATGCATACCATGCAACTTTTGCTTCTCTTTTTTAGTTACATGCTTTTTAGAATTTTTCTTAGTTGGTTGTTTCTTAGTTGAAGAGATTTTGGTTGTTTGGGTTGTGGTTGTTGTTGGTGTTGCTGTTTCTGGTGTTGTCGTCTCGTTTCCTTGTTTACTCGTCAGTGGCACTTCAGAATGGATGGGTCTATCAGTATTTGTATTTGTTTTTATTGGTGTTTCTGGTGTTATCGTCTCATTTTCTGGTTTACTCGTCAGTGGCACTGCAGACTCGATGGATCTATCAGTGTTCATAGTTGTTGTGATCTCTGTACTTTGTATAGTTGGTGTAGTTTTAGTTGTTGTTTCAATTGTCGCCGTACTGTCAGTACTGGTATCATTCTTTAAAGAGTTTGGTGCTTGGGCTGTTGTAGAATGTTCATTTTTTGTAGGAGCTTTAGATGGATAGCATCATAGCAATAGAGGCAATAGGCAGGTAGGCATATAGTTGAATATATATGTGTATAGAATAGATGCAATATTGGATGTGAAGAGAATGTGAGGTTAGAGATTGTATTTGTATTGAGAAGCAAATTTTCAAATTTTGATTTTTGTTTAGTTATAACTTCTTACCGTCAGAAATTTCGGTTGCGTTATCGGACGGACCAAGTTGATAAAAGTGTTTCTTTATGCATGGCTCCTCGACTACCTCGTTTCCAGGGAAACTGGCGTCATTTGAAGAGAAGTGGGATTTTGTGATAGTTAGTGGTTCGTTAATAGGAAATGTGTTTGCGGCTGGCTTAAGGTTATCTGAAGAATACGAGTACATATCCATTTATTTAAAAAAAAAATGTATACAATTTTCTAGTTCGTACCTGATTTTGGCACTTCTTCATTAATGACCGTGGTTGTGGCGGTCTGGCGGTCTGGGGTCTTGTTATTAGTGGTGGTCGTAGTTTTCGTGGTGGTCGTCGTTATTGTCTTGGCCGGAGAAGGTGACTTTGTGGTGGAACGCTGCGGTGTTAAATCAATTGTTTCGTTAGAACCATTCACGTTTCTAGTCTTAACGACAGTTTGTTTTGTAACGACAGTTTTACCAACATTCTTACTCGGCGACTGACGAGTAACTGTGCTCGAACTAACCCGGCTAGTTTCGGACGGTGCATGGCTGCTGTCATGTGAACCCTCACGCATGTCGCGTCTAAAAGTTTTTGTCGACGAAATGCTTGATCTGGGCGTGTGTCGGTGATGATCAGTCTGTGACAGATTGTCTACAGGTGATGAGCTGCGTAAAGATGCGGCAAAAGCACGGTGAGCTGCATCGGTCTCCTTCTCTTTGTGTACAACTTTTTGCGTAGTTTCGACATTAGTAGATTTACGAGTGGGCGAAGTTCTAGTCGGCTGCTGTGGCTTACGTTGCGGTGATGTTTGCCTAGGTCTAGCATAACCTGGAGTAGTTTTTGTTGGAGATCTTACTGACGGAAATCCATGAGTTGAAAAATCGTCAGTAGGTTGAGACCTGCGAGGACTGCTGGGGTAATCTCTAGTGGGTGTACCATGTCGAGGAGAACCCTCATGCAATGGCGAAGAATCTTTCACCGAAGGGAATCCATGAGTGGAGAAATCATTAGACTTGTTTGGCGTTATGTACCTAACATGTTCTGGACGTTGACCATGTGTTGGATAATCGGCGTCAGTAATAACTTCTGTCTCGATAATATGTTCCGTGTTGGCTTTACGATTGGCGCTATGGCGAGATTCTGAGCTTACTGTAAATGTCTCCGGTTGAGTTTTCAATGGAGATCCTACAGACGGAAATCCATGAGTTGAAAAAACTTCAGTAGGGTGAGAACCACGAGTACTACTTGGATATTCTCTGGAAGGCGCACCTTCCCTTATGGGTGAAGATTCTTTTGCTGAAGGAAACCCATGAGTTGTAAAATCACCGGGTTTGTTTGGCGATATGGTGTAAGTAATTGGCTCCGGTCGACGAGAACCAGTACCAGATGATGGATAATCACCACTATCGGTTACAACTTCAGTTTCAATAACACGCTCAGAGTTAGTCTTATACTTTTGGCTACGACTTGTCTCTGAGCTAACAACGATCACATCACCATCAGGAGTTTTAATTGTCCTTACTACAGGAGACCCCTGTGCAGTAACATGCTGCGTATCAGTAGAGCGCATAGCATGGGGATGATCAGAAGGAAATTCTTGAGAAGGCTTGTTTGGTTTCACCGATGGAAACCCATGTGTGGTGAAATCATTAGAAGCATGAGGACGTTCACCAGCATATTCCTGTGTTGGCTTATTAGGTTTCACAGAGGGAAAACCATGTGTCGAAAAGTCGGGAGTCACGTGACGACTTGAAACTGGCTTAGAAGAAGGCGAGCGATCATCAATTTCTTCAATAGTCTCGGAAGTGGTTTCGGTCGAGAATCGCCTGCTAGATGTTTTCATAGTGGAAAACGAAGATGACACGTCTTCGGTGATACGATCAGAAGGTTGTGATTCGACGAGTTGATGTTTATTTTTGTTCACGGTCTCAATATTGTCAACAACATCAACATTTGGGCGGCGCGATGTAGCATTTTGACGATGGTCGGTGTTTTGCTGACGGCTATAAATGTTTTCCTCGTTTTGCTGACGTGTTTCGGTCTTCTGCTGAGTATTGCTCTGGTTTGTGGAGGATGTAGTGCGTTGAGATGTATTGGTATCGAGTATTGGGCGCGGTTCCTCGGTCTCATAACGTTTATTTTTCACAACAGTACCGTCAGGTAGACGTTTCACAGTCGTAATCATTTTAACATTTGGCTTTGGATATTCAACAGTACTGGAAATAACCTCACCTGGTTGCGCCATCAGATATTGAACATGTTGCTGATATTCCGGTGAAGCTTTGTCCATATCAACAACACGTCGGCTTTGTTCGGTTTCCTGTCGTGTTTCGATATTACGACTGGAGGTGCTCTCCTGCCGATTACGGTTATATTCCTCGGAAAATTGTTGCTTCTGTTGCTGAGTTGTAGAATGATCTTGCTGTTGACGTCTTTGCTGGAATTGTTCCTCATATTGATCTTGCAACGAACGATCTTGCTGATGTTGTTGACGTTGCTGTTGAAATTGCTTCTCATACTGATCCTGTGTCATACGCTGCTTTTGCTGCTGATTACGATGAGAAGTATCCATCAGATATCTAGTATCAACAGGCTCAGCACCACCTGCATCTGTAGTTGAAGACGATGAGATAACTTGCGACGACGAAGATGTTGTAGTCGAACTCATTTTCATCTCAGTACGACCAGAATTCTCATCTCCAATTACAACATTCTCTTGCAATTGGGTATTTGAACTTTCCGATGCCTTCTTGACGAAATTCTTATCATCACCTTGGTGCGATGCACTAGCGCGTTGTTCATTATGACCTTTGAACTCAGCGGTACCACCTTTGATTTTTTCAACGCCTGAAAATCAATTTTATTTGTGTTTTAAAATCAGTTTAATGTTGAATAAAAAGTGTATTTGCGGCTAAACAGAAATGTTTGTGGTCAGCGTGTTACATTCAACTAAAATCTTATTTATTGTATGTATGCTTTTTGATCAACCACATACATATGTATGTATGTATTTGTATGATTATATGTAAAATAATATAACTTTGAACTCACCATCAGTTTTAGCCACAGTTTCAGTACGATAAGCACGTCCATCTGGACTCACCTCCGATGAAGTTTGCACATCCCAGCCCGTAGTATTGGGATGATTTAAACTGAGTGCATGGAATTTCATATCATGCGGTGGGCTCATCGAGTCACGTATCTCTTTCGATTTCAAGCTTTGAAAACTTTGATCGACCAATGAATCGCCATGACAAGGAGTCAGTGGGTCTTTACCAAAGCCAGGTGCTTGATTGCCAGACATGATGTCACCCTGATATAAATCTCGTAAACGCGATTCACGTAACTTATACAAATGCGAACGTATTTCCTTTTTCCGGTTAACGTCCTCGGATTGCTGCCACTGCAAAAATAAACAAACAAAAACACACAAGTTTAAACAAAATAAAAGCATAAAATTTAAATTTAAATACACTTTCGCTTGGGCAATTTCGTATATGAACGAGTACTTGGCCTTGCCTGCAAACTGTGTATCTATGTTAAATGCAAATCTTTTTTTAATAGACCATTTATATTTGTAGTACTACATATGTACATACAAACAAAAACAAAACCAAACTTGTCTCATACCGACATTGCAAACCGAAATAGACAATAAGCCAACGAACAACTCAACTTCAACAACATAAGCAAATGTGAATTCTGTATGAGGAAATCCCACGCATATTCTTTACACGATCTTGCCCATATTTAGTAATTTTACTTGCAACGTAACATCAATTGCATCACTAGTTACGTGCATACTGATGTAGCTAGTGTTGGGAGCAGACCTTTCTCAGTAATGACATTGGCATTTCGCTGCCGTCGCTGTCACAACGATGAGCGTACTGCAAAGTAGTGACCAATCATGTGCATAAATTAAGTGCACATACATACACACATACTATGTACATACTACACACAAATCTTAACTTCGGAGAAGGTTATTCAATGAATATGTTAAACATAAGTATTTATTAATAGGCAACATTTTTAATTGACTATCAATTCAACAGTTATTTGAATAATAATTGTACATAGTTAGTTAGCTTTTTTTTTCTTAACCTGTCCTCGAATTACATGGTAGACACGTTCCACAAGAAATCATGCAAATCGAAACCGTTTTGAAACGAGACAGAGCTTTCACGTAAAGAAAGAGTATCGCAATTAAATGTTCAGCCGTATAAATCGGATCAAATAATGATTATAAAGAAAATTCGTAAATAAGTTCATAATAGCCGAGGAAAATGAGACACAAATGGTATGGAAAAATGGCGATTGGTTCCCCTAGTTAAATGTCCAGTCATGAAAAGAAAAACACATATGTAGGACATAATTGAGTTTGTGAAATGAGTGCGTTCAGTGCACAGTAATTGGATTAAGTGCGTCTGTAAATACTACAAAATAAAAGTTCACTAAATACTTATTAAATTTTTTTTCGAAAACTTTGTATGTAATAAAGATAAAAACATGTTAAAGTGGAACCGTGTAATAAATTCGAAAACTGTCTAAAAACGAAACCGTGTAATTCGAGTACCGTGTAAATCGAGGAACAGGTGTGCATACGTGCATAAATAGAAAGTTTTCTAGAATTCGCCAAAAAGATTTTATTCCTCAGTTGCAGTTAATTTTATAGTATTTGTGAATCCAAGATGATGAAGTTCTATCTAAAAAATGATAGAAATATTTATGCATATAAACCCAATATTTTGAAGCAACCTTTTCAAATCATTTAGGGTATTTCTGCAAACGTGCAAACACCTTGTTAACTGCTTAAGATTATAAATAAAATTTGCATGGAGAATTATTTTCACAAACCAGATAAATCGCAGTCACATACTTATAAGCGCAAATCACTTCGTAAGCTTACGCGATTGAATATCCAACCCTGCGACAGATTTCTTTGCTGCAAACTGTAGTGCGAAAGAGTCAAATTGCATGAAGCGAAAAGCTTAAATAAATTGGCAGTAAAAAATAGTGACTTCCCCAATTTAAGAAATCTGTCTTTCCAACAGTTGGATTATTTTTTTGAGGCCTACTTAAATAGATTCCATACTTTACGTGACTCTAGTGGTTAAAACTTGGCAACTACTTAGGTGCTTGATTTTTACAATATCTTTTTAAATTATACGATCCAAAAAATTATTATTTTTTTTAAATCACTAAAGGATGGTAAAGATGGTCACTGTGGTGTAGGGGTAGTGCGTTGGATTGCTACGCAGAGTGTCCGGGGTTCAAATCACGGCACAGGCAAAATCAAAAAGTAGAAAAACTCATTTTTCTACACGGCACCACCTCTTGGCAGGCAATGGCAAACCTACAAGAGTAAAAATTGCCTATGAAAAGCTTTTCACTTCGCCGTTCGGATTTGGCATTAAACTGTAGGTCCCTTCCATTCATGTACAAATATAACACGCACAACATGAGTGAATGCGAAAAGCTCGGCCTAGGCCCTACATGGGCTGTTGTGCCATTAAAAGTAAAAGTAGAGGATGGTATTATTGCCTATAGCTTTGTTAATTTTTTAAACATTTTCATAATTTAAAAAAGTATGTAAAGCACCTGAAGTTTCGAGCACATGGATTCTAAGTTTTAATCACTTAAGTCACATAAAGTATGAAATCTATTAAAGTAGACTTAAAATAAAAATCGAGGTGGTGGAAATATTTTGTAAGGAAGAAGTCATTATATTTTACGACCAATCCAGCTTTTTTTTTTCTTTTTTTCTTTGATACATTCATCTCACTAGGTGTACGTACCCCTATGAATGCAGAGCATTTTATTGATTGGAAGGAAGATTGATAGTTGGAAGGAAGAAGCAGGGAGAATGAGAGAGGTCCGTGGGTCGGCAGGTCTGTGTCCTTTTCGATGAAATTTATTTCATTTGTAGCATAGTGTTATTATTGAAAACTATTGCTCTATCTCTCTCTCCCCCTTTCTAAATTTATGATAACCAAATATTTTTTTTACAATAAATACATAAATAAATATGTACACTAAAAAACAGCTGTGACTTTCTGTTAATTTACGCTAAAGAATTCGATTGGAGGTAATCAACAGTTGTTGTATGTAGTTCCTTTTGTAACAAAAAAATAAATAAAATAAAAAATATGTATAATATCTTCGATATTTTAAAATTGAAAATGATAACGCATTGATGCATTAACGCATAAATAACGCATTGAAAAATTTACTTATATGGTGTTAAATATAAAAAATAGACCACCTCGGTAGTCTAATGAATGAGTGCTAGACTGGAGTTCCAGTAGCCTCTGGATCGATTCCCACACAGCGAAAATTGTGTATAATCCGCTCGTCAAGAATTTGTGGCTTGTTGCTTAAGTGGTTGACTAAGTTATCTCTAGTCGTTTAGTTGCTACGGATTTGATTCTCAAGTAGGAGAAACAAATGCTTATTTAGAATAGGTATGTACATGATACGTGATATGTCTGGTGCCTACTATATACTTGGTATTATACATTAATTTAAAATAAAGTTGTTATTATTATTATTATTATTATCTAATAATGAAATAAATAACAAAGAACGATAATATGGAAATGTAAGTATCTAAGTTAAAATGATATCACCGCGTACAAATATATAATATACTGTCATATTACAACAACAACAAAAACAACAACAGCAATAATAATTACATTTAAAACAACAACAACAGCACAAACAGCATGAAAAATATCAACAGCAAAATAAGTAAATTTGCAAACCCACTTTATATTATAATAGCATGTACTCGTATTTGCGATATAATTTTTTACCTACCAAATAGTAGGTAACAGCGGCGGAGTAGGTAGAAAGATTATACTCGTATGTACAGTATTTATACTGAGTAAAGGTGGATTGAAAAATGCAATTAAATACATATTGGATCATATAAAAAGTGTCCGCTGTTTTTTTTTATGGTGGTACCGACAAATCTGGCAATATTAGTCTGATTGTGTCCAACGAGAACACATGTTTGAAAGGTGGCTACATTTTGTGTGATGACAGTTGTGTAATTCGTTGTTAGTGTAAAAAGTTACATAGATTTAAAAATGAGTGAAATATGTCAAGAAATATGTGATGCTTTATTTCTATAGAAAAGGTTGAGCTTTACGGTAAAATCGTGGTTAGGTCGTGGTTATGTTAAGATTTTGCTCGGCGGACACCATGAGATTGTTGTTGCACCGAATACGAAGAGAGAGCTTTTACTCACTCTCACAACGAACACGATATGCTGGGTGAAATGTACCTTGGTGTACACACCGAGCATTCAGGCTGACAATGCATTATTCTACAAAAAAGGAATAAAAATGTATGTAAAATAGTACGAAAATATGTAAACCTGTATATCATTATTTCCCTTTGCAGAAAAGAAGAGTTGCGAATATTTTTAGTGTTTAAAAGTGAATATTAAATATATTATTTATCAAACTATTGAAGAAGTAAGTATGAAAAGTATTTACAAAACATATTAGCTGTATTCATGATGTGATGCAAATGGTGGTGATACGACTCTTGCCTTGAAGTTGCCAAGTATTCTCCACTATCTCAATCGGTTATTTTTTATAATCAGCCGGTGGCTGTAGGTTCAAAAAATTACATTATTTGCATAATTTATTGCACATTAATTATATTCTTAATTTCACTCTCCATATTGATAAATTTCCCTTACAATTTTTTAGTATACCATTTAAGTGTTGCCGTTGCGCACAAAAAAGTATTAAAAAACTTGAATTTCCAGCAAAAGTAACTCTGTAATAAACTCACCGAGCATGAGACAAACAGCGAATACTAGCATAACCACGACCTAAGGAATGTTGTAAGTGAACGCCGCACCCAGGAGTGATTTGCTCGATTCCATTCAGGAAATTTCGATATAAGAGATGCATTGACAGTCACTGAAAAAGCCGATGAAACATCAATCACATGACAGATTTATGGGTACCAATCGCTGGTACTTTTTATATGACCCAACACACACACGATCCGAATTGCAAGATTGTAGCTCACTGAATAGTAAGAATTCTGCGAGAAATGGAACAAGTTTGAAATGAGGCAATGATAATTGTAAACAATCATCGTCATCCCTCGACATTCGAGTACCTACATACGAGTATATAAATTGACAGGAAAATCCATTCCCATTTAGGTCGCTTTGATTTACCTTACTTTACTTACTTTTAATGGCAGAACAGCCCATGGAGGGCATAGGCCGAGCTTTTCGCATTCACTCATGTTGTGCGTGTTATATTTGTACATGAATGGAAGGGACCTACAGTTTAATGCCGAATCCGAACGGCGAAGTGAAAAGCTTTTCATAGGCAATTTTTACTCTTGTAGGTTTGCCATTGCCTGCCAAGAGGTGGTGCCGTGTAGAAAAATGATTATTTCTACATTTTGATTTTGCCTGTGCCGAGATTCGAACCCCGGACACTCTGCGTAGCAGTCCAACGCACTACCACTACACCACAGCGACCACCCTTTGATTTATCTACTTAACAGAAAATATGTGCACATTTTTTACCCCCTAATCTGCATGCAGGTATATTTAACACCCTACACTCTGCCACGAACGTTCGAGTATGTATAGGTACATACATACATAAGAAAAAGAGGTGTGCAAAAACCATAAACAAAACATTATTATCTATATACTCGTACATACATGCATATACGAACTATAGGTACTACTTCAAAATGTACATATTAAGATTCGGGAAGTTCGCTGATGTGGTTTCTTGCTTTGTTTTGTTTTCTTATTATTTAAAAGTCAAGATTTCATTTGAGATGCAAAATAATTAAAAAAAAAATTAACAAAATAGAAATCCACCTCAGAAAATACTTAATTTGCGAAATGACGTAATTTCTAAAAATATCTTTTATTCATTAACGAAAAATAAAAATACAAAAAAACGAAATAATAAATAACAGTTCGAATAGTTGCGAAGAATTTTGAACCTTTTCCAATAAAGCTCAGAAGCAACACACAACCAACCAACCAACCAATCTCAACCTGTTGATAGCTGACTAATTGACGATCTAATGTGATGTTGTTGCGTTGCTGCTTTTGTTCGTCTTATTGTGTTGATAGACTGCTGCTGCTGCTGCTGCTGCTGCTGCTGCTGCTATGCTGTTTGATTTCGTGTCATTTTCGAGGTTGAAATATTTGGCAATTTTTCATTTGTTTTCATTATATACATATTTAATAAATTTTAACTAACTTTTATGTCGAAGTGAAAAAAGTGAAAATTAATTGCATAAACTCTACAACAAACTACAAAAACCACCTGTTATTAGAATACTACTATGTACATACTATACATTCTACATGCTAAGAAGTGAAGTGGGGTGTATGAAGCGATCACGTCAGCTCTCATCGTCAGCGAATATTCACATACACTCGTTTATACTTTGGGGAACGATGACATTGAATCGTTGAAATATATACAAATTGTTAATAATTGTAGTGAATATTATTATTATTATTGTTATTGTTGTTATTATTAAAAAATGACCTAATTGCGGAAAGTGTGATTGCTTGCCTTTAAATATAAATCAAATTAAGAAAGAAAAAAAAAAAGATCATTAAAAAACCAGTGCAAATAAATATATGCAACGGAAACAATTGACCTGTGTTGCCTGTTTGGGATGAAGTGAAAGTTGATCTCATGAATATTTAAATTCAATTCGTTATTATTTTGAAAAGATATCACAAAAACTTCATGTGAAGCTGAAAATTTTAACGAAAACCCGATCAACTAAGTACAAGGATTTTTATTAATTTATAAGGTTTCAAACACAAACCAATTTACTGCATTCTTGGTTGTTGTCCTATTTCAATGGTCATAATTACAATTTTTTCAATGTAATATTTCACAAATTTAAAAGTGCATACATATATCATAGATCAAATAAAACCTTGTTCGTTGCACTCAATATGGAAAGCATTGAAGATAAAAGTGAATGAACCTGATTAGATAACGGTTTAAAGTTTCAAATCAATTAAAAAATTTGTAAATTTAATCGACTGTGACACATACATACATACATAAATAGTAGGGTTTCGTCATAAGTTAGCGAGTGCTCGCCCTTACTCAATGACGATACCAAATTCAAGTACACCCAGCCCTCGATATACGCGGGTGAAAGATTTCACGACAAACCGTTTCAATCGAACCCATATAAAAGAAGATTTATTTATAATGGCTACAGAAAAATGAGGGTAGTTTCACCTAAATGAAAAGTCTTCGGAATGTTCACAATATCCGATGAAATTAAACATTTTTTTTGTAAAAATCTAAACAGTCTCAATTAAGGACCAATCGAGCGATGTATTCAATTGAAAAATGATCAACCAATAAGTATTTTATGCTCTTGAGTTTAATAAGCGCTAACGTAGACAGTTTCATGGTGAGGAGACTGGAGAAAATTTATAAGTAAGTCCAAACGATTACTCTGTGATTACTCGATAATTTGAATGAAGTATGAATAATCTCAGAAATATGCGCTTTGTTTTTTTTAGTCCAAAGCGCTACAGCGAACACAATCGACTATCGATTGTTGTCGATTACTTTCAGTAATTATACTCATTTCAATATTGGGCTATGAAGACGAATCAGTCAGATTTGTTCATAACATTTAATCTAAAACCCTAGAAAAATAATCATGTTGTACCACTAATAGGGTCGCAAGGGAATGCAAGGGACGGGATCTACAGTTTTATACAGATTGCGATCGGCGAAGTGAAATGCTTTCCTCAAGCGTTTTTTTACTCTTGCAGGTTTGCTATTGCAAAACAAAAGGTGAATCAGTGTTTAACAATTTCAATTTTATATATGTAATATTTTCTACTGTATCGAACGCCCAAACATGGGCACACTGTGTAGCCGCCTAAATGAAATATATAAGACTCTAAACTTTAAGATAAAAAAAAAATGTCTGTAATCAATGTGGGATATTTATTGATTTATATACCTGTATATTCTCTACGTTTCAATTTAATGCTATTCAATAAAAAGTTGATAAAAGTTTTAAATTCAGTTAAAAGAGTTCTGCGTTACATATTCAAATGTGCTCAGAATACTATTAAACTTATAATATGTTATACCAGCATGAATATTTTTTTTTTTTCTTTTTAAGGAGAACAGAAAAAAGCTTGTAGTTTACGACACAATCAAGTCGGAGCAGTTCCTTTCCTTTCATCATAAAAAAAATTCGTACGTGGGAATTAGTTTCTTGTAATTTCTTAGCCATAATTCTGAGATGGTGAGTGTTCTCTCTCTTTCACTATTTATTAAAAATAAGAAGAGTCCCTTAATATCTTCAACTTAAAAACTTGTTGTCTTTATTATTGTACTGACCTTTTGCAAATAATTTATTGTTTTTTTTTTTTTTTGTTTGTTCCTTATTTCCACAAACGAGAGTAACGATTTCCTTATATTTGTACCGATTTGCCGGTTAGATTAGTAAGACGTTCGTATCTCTTATCTTCTCACTGTACAAATTAATTGTCACTTCACTAACTGCAAATAGCACAAAAATTTCTATTTGCTTTCGTTTTATTTCTTGTATAAATTTAAATTTGTTTCGCTTTATTCAACGATAACCGAAGCGAACCTTTCTATTTTTGCACAAATTAGGTAAGTAAGTGGGTATTTTTTAGTTATTGTAAATTTCGATTTATTTTTATGTATTTTTTAAAGGTTAAAACAAAGAACGTTCGTTACGATCGAGCACCAAAGTCAGACTGAAGTCAGAAATCAAATCCAGCGCATAGTCTGGAGTGAGTGTGTTACGATTCATCGAAAAGAAATACAAAAAAGCGAACGAGAACTTCGGTGATCAAGCAGTGGCAATCTGAAGTGATATGACCGAATACGTAAGCCCGACAGCAAACATGTTTTAAAAGGTAGTATGCACGTACCTATATAGCAGTAGAATAACCAAGATTTAGCCCACAATCGATCTTAACGGCGAGACAATGATCATAATGATGATGATGATGTTGCTGGTGGAGACGACGACTACGACGATGACATATGATTGAATAAAACGATTAAATGAACTAACGAACGTTCTACGAGCGTTCGATCGTTGGAAGATATGAACGGACTAATTCTGGAGGTATGAGTAAATACACTAAGAAAATATGTAGAATAGAATAACAAACAAGTATGTAGTATGAGAAAAATAAAAGACGACATACGTACATACTTAAGCTGCGACTTAAGTTAAGACTCATAGAGACTCAAACGCGAATGGCAACAAAATTGTCAGATTGGAAATTAAAAAAAAAAATATATTTTTATTTGTACCAGTTTGAAGAGCAAAAAAATTAAGAAAAATATCGTCATCATCGTTTAGAAAGAGGCTCTAATTGCCATTTTTGATTTTTTACAGGAGAAAAAATACCTTAAATATACTAAAACATAAACATGGTAAAAACTTTTTAGTTGCAGTTTAAGTAGAAAGGCACCATAAAATTCAATTATAAATTATAAAATGCTTTTTGTTTTTATGACACATTTTTGCCTCACTGTGTAAACGAAAAGGTCATTTAGGGCCCTCCTAAATGATGACGATGATGATAATATGTGTGTAAGTGTATAGGTATTAACCAAGCAATATGACGTTTTTTCATTATTGAGTTATTGAGTTCTTGTTCTGCTTATTTCGCATACTTGTTATTACCTATAACACCGGAAAAGGCTAAAAGCGAAACACAAAAGCCGGTAGTAAAGTCGCTTTTTTTTAATTTGTGTTTTTTCTTGTGAGTGTTTGATTAGCTCATTCAATTTCAACCTTTTAAAGTTGTTTTCATAAAATTCACATAAAGCAATTTCGTAGTAGCTGTAAAGATTTATGTATTCTCTAAAGGAAGAAATATATATAAGTATAATATTATGGCACGATTCAAAACAGATAGAAAACTGGAGATATTATTCATGCATACATATTGGTCGCTGTGTAGTAGTTAGTATTGCTTTGGCCTACTGAGCAGAGTCTCCAGGGTTCAAATCCCGGCACAGGCGAAATCAAAAAGTAGAAAAAACAACAATTTTTCTACACAGCATCACCTCTTGGCAGGCAATGGCAAACCTACAAGAGTAAAAATTGCCTGTGAAAAGCAATTCACTTCGCCGTTCGGACTCTCCATAAAATTGCAGGTCACTACCATTCATCTACAAAAATATAACACGCATAACACTAGTGGATTTGAAAAGTTCGGCCTAGGCCCACCATGGGTTGTTGTGCCATTAAAAGAAACCAAAAAAAAAGAATAATGTATTGAAAATATACGTAATAATGATGGATTTGATAAATGTACATATTTATTTAGCAAACAAAGGCTTGAATAATTCAAATTCTAACTTATTATATCCATTTTTCCCAAAACTAAAAATGGGTTACACTTTTATTTCTAGAAATGCCTTCATGGAAATTTTCGCTTTAGAGCTATTTTACTTGATATAATTTCTTTATGGCAGTCGATACACCGATGAAAAATCCTATAAATAATGCAAAGCATTTTGTTGATTAGAAAATGAATATAGGTAAATGACCACGGCCTTGCCAAGAATAGAACCAGGAACTCAAAAATTTATAAACAAACCTTCTGCCTACCATTCGACCACCCTAATCGTGAGGAAAGCTAACTGCTCTGCCCTTCTAGGATACTCATTACTTATCAATCTGAAATATGTACTTAGTTATTCGTCGTCAATTTCATATTTACTTATGTAAGTTCCAAAACCAAATGGTATATTCTTACTTGTTTTTAAACAGAATAAGGACTGCGTCGAATAAAATTGTCCGTTACATTTCTCCCCATACTGTGCTATTGAAAGATTCAAAATCAAATCATTTTTATCTTATTAGCTTTGAATTAATTGTCAGAAAATATTATGTGTCAGTTAAAGACAATAAAAACTCGAAACTTATTTAACTCGAAAATGGCAAACAAAGTGGAAGTGCGAGAAAATATTATTAAAATTTTTCAAATGCAACCTCACTGGTCATTAAAAAAAATTGCCAAAGAGGTAGGGGTTAACCTTAAAACCATTTCTCGCGTTATTAAACGTTTTAAGGATGAACTGCCTATTGATCGGAAGAAAGGTTCTGGTAAAAAGAAGGGGCCACATGACTGTGAGAAGGCGAAGAACGTTGTGACCATTTTAAAGAGAGATCCAAACATTTCGGGAAGGAAATTGGCGGGGAAGGCTGATTGCTCAGAATCTTTCGTGCGCAGGACTAAGAAGGAAGCTGAGGAAGAATGTGGGCTGAGGACGTACAAAGTTCAAAAAGTTCCGGATAGAAATGTCGTGAAGAATGAAACCGCAAAACAACGAGCGAAAATGCTGAGCCGAGACTTTGTCAAGAAATTTGAATGCTGCATAATGGACGATGAAACTTATGTTTTAGCGGACTTTTCCCAGCTACATGGCCAGGAATTTTATACAGCTGATTCTCGAGGAAATGTCGCTGAAAAATTCAAAGCCAAAACAATTACAAAATTACCAAAGAAATTCCTTGTTTGGCAGGCAATTTGTAGTTGTGGCAAAAGGAGCAGCACATTCGTGACATCGGGTACAATCGACGGCGAAATATATTTGAAGGAATGCTTGCAAAAGAGATTGCTTCCATTTCTACGCCAACATGAAGTGTCCATGTTTTTTTGGCCTGACCTCGCTTCATGTCACTACAGCGAAACGGCCTTAGAGTGGTTCCAACGGAATGAAATGATTTTGGTGCCTAGAGAAGTCAAACCACCAAACTGTCCAGCACTAAGGCCGATTGAGAGGTACTGGGCTTTAGTAAAAAGGGAGATGAAGCTAACAAAAGAAGTGGCCAAAGACCTTCAAGATTTCAAAATAAAGTGGTCTGCAGTTCAAAAGATTTCATCATTTTTGTACCAGACAATTTTATTCGACGCACTCCTTAACAAAAATTAAACTGTATACATAAGAAAACGATTATGGATTAAGAAATATTTAGGATATACCGAGAGTTAGATCTTTGATATTTACCTCAGAAGGAATTAAGAAGGAATTAGAAAATTACACTGAAAGCATTTCTACCTTGCCTGGATTAGTGAAGACTATAGAATATCAACTCATTGAAGAGCACTGGATATGCTGGGTTCTTATCAAATATTCCGGATCTATATTGTCACTGCATCACTGTTTGAAGCCTCCAAAATCAAAGGCAAAGCGATATTGAAACCAGTGAACAGTGAAGAAGTCACAAATGATAGTTAGCACCGAATTCACTAGTTAAAACCAAATTAACCGGTGAAATTATTAAAAAGTATGCAGTAATTTACGGCTTAAAATTGTTTTTAAGTTTTATACTTTGCTTTTAGTTGTTGTTTAAATAATAAATTTTAGAATTCAACTTTACACATAAACCTTCTTTCACATATTCGTTTATCTTTAGCTACAAACGCAATTAAGATTTTTTAAAACAATTTTAATTTTTTACAATAATAAAACAAATACATACATACATACATATACTTACTTAACTACCTACTTAATTAGGTTTTTAAGCTTACATTGCATAAATTCACCTAAGAATTCAATACTCAGCGAGTTTGTATTTTTATTTGAGAGCCAGTTTTTCAACCTTGCACAATCATTTTTTTTTTTGACAATACATGGTTGAAGTGATATCGATATATCTTTAATTAATTATTAGCTGCGTTTTATTCGCCAAGTAGTTAACCATGTGCGATTAAAACGAGCAAGTTGTTAAATCTCTTCTTCGTTAAATTTTCATTCACAATGAAACCGCTCAAAACCACTGGAAGCTGGAGGTGATCTTTCAGCACATAGAACACACAAGAATAATCATTTATATTCTTTATTGTGTGTGTGTGTGTACTTGTTCTTCTTGCGCACCACATAACCTTATAAATTACAAGTAATATTTAGCTCATCACTTTTCTTCGACGGACATTTCGCATACTATGCTTCTTCTTTCCCTCTTAACAGTTCAGTGTAGTGTTTTTATAGAAACCAGGAGTGTTATTCAAATGTTAACATGCTAGCTATATATATACTAACGTTTTATCTTTGTAGCTGTTGTTGTTTCCCATACAATTATCTAGTTACTAGTTATACATAACTAGAAGCGAGTAGAGAATAAAACGCAGCTTGTTGTTAATGTCTATAAAGAATTACATGCAAATATTTCAACCATCTACCCCGTGTTCCATTATAAAACCTAAAGGTAAGATCAACCAGATCGATAAGCATAAAGAGCTTAATGTGCAGTTCATTTAAAAGGCAACTTATAAATTTCAATTATTTATAATCTTTAGATATAATTATACAATTTAATTTAATTGGTGTTTACTTTTCATAAAGGAAATTTTCTTTTTTTTTTAGAATCTACACGATTAAGTCCAAATATTTATAACAAATAAATGCATGTACATACAAAACAAAAATAAAAACAATATACAAATAATTAAAAATAACAAAAGAAATGTCATATTGTACGCGAAAATACTCGAAAAAAGCGCCCACATACAATGTCTGAACGACATCATTTCAATGAAAGATCACGTATTACGAGCCGCGCTTTTTACAGCTCGCTCTGAAACCTGAGTAAACTCATCCAAGTAACGTTCTAGTGTTCTGTGAAAAAAAATAAAATAACTCAATAGTTCTATGAATATATATATATTGATATATTTTTATATTATAAACTTTTAACAAAAAACATTAGAAGTCTCAATCGAGGTGACGATGTCGGTATTGCATGTCCACTTCAGAGTGACCAAGCAACTTCACTTCACAGTCGAGCAAACACAGGCAGCCATAAAGACAAATACAGACTGGCAAGTTGCTCTCTTTCAATCCCTCCACACGCACACCAACATTCGACGTATCTTACGTTGTTTGCCAAATGCGATCAACCAAACCAAATCAAGAGCAAACCAAATCAATTCATTGATTCAGTAGACACCGACACCGACACCGGCAAAATGCATGCATCATACGATGTGAACAACGCATGCGCATGCGCGGCATTGGAGACTATGACTACTTATGATGAGCGGGTGTTGTGTTGTTCAGTTTCTATTAATCTTATGGTATTTAAAATAATTTAACAATTTTTTTTAGTTTTGTTTAAAAACAATTTTTGTACCCACATATTCGTATGAAACAAGTAGTTATTCATAGTCACACTGAATTTAAATTATTATTACCCACTACTACTACGCTCGCTCGCATATTCTAATTGACAGTAGTTGTTACACACAGTAAAACACATCGATCGAGCGATTGATTCAACGATACATTTTGAGACGCCCACGGTTAGACAGAAGCTTCCAGCTAACAAATTGTAAACATCATGGCCAAATGTGAATCTATAAAATTATTAACATATTAAAATCTGCACTAAACAACTGGCAACAGCTGACCAGTTCATTTGAATGTACTCGTAGCGGCGATGACGTCATTGGCTGTACAACTAGCAAAAAAAAAAAATGGTCTCGATTTAAATGGTCTCGTCGTGAATCTCCATTTTCAATTCAATCTCCAATTTCAATTTCTTGTTTCGTGTTACGGTTTTGCTTGATTTTTTTCGTTTTCAATCAGACAAGTTGGAAATTTATGTGTCCTCTCTTTGACTTTTGTATTTTTTTCATGTCGAAATTTTTATGCTCGAACTCACATGCCACTGCTCGATTCTTCTCACTTTTTGTCGTGGCGCAAGTGACTTGCGTGCAACGCAATGCTGCGCACCTCTTTTTACTTTACTTTGAGCATAATCTTTTTGGGTCTATCTGTTCAAATAATGTTTGGGATTTACTTCTACATATGTATCTAAAAAGTATGTAGACCCATACTCGTATATTTGATTTCAACGCTCGAACGATGACTCATCTTCTTCACTTTTCGATTTAACAGTGGTGGTGGTGTTTCAATTCTGGTTTATGTTGCTGCTTTTATTGTCATTATCGTTTAAAGCAGAGCTGGGCAGAAAGTCATTAATCTGTTATTCGTTAATAAACGGAGTTAAATTTTTGGTTAATGATTAACTTTAACGTTAATTTCGAAAACCATTTACGGTTTCGTTAAATTTCTTCCGTTAACTCAAGATCGTTAACTATAAATACTTAGGAGTAAGACGCCTGACTGATAGTTTGAAGAGCGGGGCCTTTTCCTGCAAGGAGGAAACGGAAATCTGATGACAGATGTCCAGGTCATAATGAAATTATGGAGGGAGCACTTTTCGCAGCTGCTTAATGCCGATGACGGGAATTATTCCGCCACTGCGGAATCTACTCCGGAAACCCAAATCACTGACGGCGTTGAAGTACCGATGCCCGACTATGAGAAGGTGTTAACAGCTATCGCTCGGCTAAAAAACAATAAGGCAGCAGGTGCAGTTGGCCTACCTGCTGAGTTGTTTAAGACTGGATGCGAAGAGCTCACAAAATGCATACATGAGCTTCTATGCAGAGTATGGTCGGATGAAAGCATGCCAAGGGGATTGGAACCTCAGCGTACTCTGCCCAATCCATAAGAAAGGTGATACCATGATCTACGTCAACTACTGTGGGATAAGCCTTCTCAATATTGCATATAAGGTTCTATCAAGCGTACTGTGCGAAAGACTGAAGCCCATTGTCAACAAACTGATTGGATATTATCAGTGTGGCTTCCAGCCTGGTAAATCCACCATTGACCAGATATTCACACTATGCCAAATCCTGGAAAAGACCCAAGAGAAAAAGACCTACACCCACCATAAAGCTGTCTTCTACAGCACGATTAGGGATCACTTGTACGCCCCAATGTCTGATTTTAATATCCCTGCAAAGCTCATTCGTCTTTGCAAAATGACATTGACCGATACCGCCAGTGCGGTGAAAATAGGACAGACCTCTCCTGCCATTTGATACCAAAAGAGGTTTCAGACAAGGTGCTTCCCTATCGTGCGACTTCTTTAACCTTATGTTTGAGAAAATAATCCGAGCTGCGAACATCGACATTTCTGCTACTATCTTTTACAAGAGTGTCATGCTAGCATAAGCTGATGATATTGACATCATTGGCAAAAACACTCAAGCAGTCAGAGCAGCATTCTCCAACCTGGAAAGGGAGTCTCGTCGAGTGGGTCTAGTGGTGAACGAGAACAAAACCAAATACCTTGTGTCAACA
This sequence comes from Palloptera scutellata, assembly GCA_958295655.1. Classification (NCBI taxonomy): domain Eukaryota; kingdom Metazoa; phylum Arthropoda; class Insecta; order Diptera; family Pallopteridae; genus Palloptera; species Palloptera scutellata. The sequence continues at coordinate 145,937,514 of OY282449.1, forward strand.
AATGTGACTGTTGACAATTAAACTTTTGAAGTCGTCAAGGATTTCGTTTATCGATAATCCAGCATAAACACCAACAATAATGTCAGCCTTGAGATCAAGCGGAGATTAACTCTTACCAACAGGTGTTACTGCGGGCTCAGTAGGCAATTGAGAAGAAGAGCCCTCTCTTGACCGACGAAAATTCGCTCTATAAGTCCCTCATTCTTCCCATCCTAATATATGGCGCCGAGACTTGGACATTGACCATCAATGATGAGAGGCTGTTATTCTCATTCGAGATGAAAATACTCCGTAAGACCTATAGTCCGACAACGTGTATCGAATAATCCAGCGGCTTCGCTGGTTGGGTCATGTTGAGCGAATGGAGGAAAGCGCTCCGGCTAGAGCCACGGTGGCGGAGCACGTTGAAGAGGACGTCCTAATCTCCGTTGGAAAAACCAGGTAAAGGGCGACCTGACTGCATTTCGCCTTATCAACTGGCGCCAGCGCGCGCATATCAGAGGCCACTAGCGAAGCTTTATAGAGACGGCCAAGACCGATCATCAGTTGTACTGCCAGCTAAGTAAGTAAGTAACTAGGAATGTCTGCTGGCTGCTGCCTTAAACCTCAAGTTTCGGCTCTTGCGGTTAGAGATGTACAATATAAGTATATTGCTAAGGCCGATAAGGTTGGTGTATTCGCTGTGGCGTAGTTGGTAGTATTCAAATCTCGGCACAGGCAAAATGAAAAAGTAGAAAAAACAATTCTTCCCTACGGCACCACCTCTTGGCAGGCAATGAATGGCAAACCATTCAAACCTCTTGCCTATGAAAAACTTGTTCACTTCGCCGTTCGCATTCGGCATAAAACTGTAGGTCTCTTCCACTCATTTTTACAAAATATAACACGCTCAACATGAGTGTATGCGAAAAGCTCAGCCTAGGCCCCCCTTAGATTGTTGTGCCATTAAAAGAAAGAAAAAGAAAAAGGTCGGTAAGGTAAAGCAAATTATGGTCGAGGAAGTCATGCTATCGGTAAAGAACGAGACGGTTATTTCGTGCTGCTCAAGTATTACGAGGAGGCTGGTAATTTTTTAACGAATTAACGTATAAAATAACAACGATACTTTTTTTACTAACAACGCCCTGCTCTGGTTTGAAGCCTTACCATAATGGACACATTTTTCATATATGAGTATATAGCACAAGTAATTTAACTAATTTTTGTTGATTTTTTTGTTTTTGTTTTCTTTTAAGAAATTTATATTATTAATCGATTGATTGGAAGCCAACGCGGCGTCGTCGTTCAATTTTTATTGTGTGGGGGTAGAAAATTATTTTAAAATACGAAATTCATAATTCATAATATTTTAAGCGAGACACAATTGAATTGTTTTTATTGAAAAATTTATTAGTTTTTAACAATAGCCATTATTGCTGTCTGTGCCGTAAGTGTCTGCATACAAATACGTAATAATAAAGTTTCATATTTAGATTTATGGTAAAAATCAGAATTGAATTAATCAATGAGCAAATCATCTTCTTCTGTATTTCACGAGTAAGTACGAGGTGTGATCAAAAAATAACCGTTATTTTCAAATTTCGTGAGTTACGTATGTTCGATTTTCGCATTTTTTTTCTGTTATGTTGGTACACATGTCTGTTATATATGTTGGCAATACCAACCATTTTGGATTGTCAGTTTGTTTTTGACAGATAAAAAGGTTAGTCGTGTTTTGGTGTGCTCTTCGATTTTTTACTATTCGAAAAAATGGATCAAAGAAACTGTATTCAGTTTTGTGTAAAAAATGAAATTAAATGCGCAAGGACATTTGAAATGTTGACTGTGGCCTTTGGCGAGTCTACTATGAGCAGAACACAAGTTCAATTGTGGTATAACCGGTTTAAGGAAGGCCGAGAAGATGTCAATGACGATGCTCGTCCTGGTCGCCCGAGCACGTCAACAACCGATGAAAACATTGACGCAGTGAAGAAAATGATTTTGGATAATCGTTGAATCACTATCAGAGAGGTTGCTGATGATGTTGGCATATCGTTCGGCTCATGCCAAGCAATTTTTACGGATGTTTTAGGCATGAAATGTGCGGCAGGGAAGATTGTTCCAAAATTGCTAAATTTTGAGCAAAAACAAGGTCGCTTGTGCGTAAGTTTTTGGCCAAAAACAAAACCGTTATCATGCCTCAACCACCGTATTCACCGGACTTGACCTCCGCTGACTTTTTCCTCTTCCCAAAACTGAAGACACCGATGAAAGGAAAGCTTTTTGCTACGATTGAGGCGATAAAAAAAAAATCGAAACAGGAGCTGTTGGCGATACCAAAAAGCGCGTTTCAGAAGTGTTTCGAGAATTGGAAAAAACGCTGATATAAGTGTATTATATCTGAGGGGGATTACTTTGAAGAGGACAAGATAGTTGTTGATGAATAAATAAAAACTTTTTGAAAATAACGGTTATTTTTTTATCATACCTCGTACATACATGTTTTGCAATCTAAACTATATTATATATATATTATATATAGTTTAACTATTTACATATAATAAATTAACATATGTGGAAGATTGTTATTAAGCAACTAGGTAATTATGAAATATAAATTCTTTGTTATATGACTAAACACTGCTTATGTATCAGAGCTGGCAAAGAAGTGATAATATCTGAAAAGCTAATGAATAAAATTAGTTTAAGTAAGCGATAGTATGATCTGCTTTGAAATTGCCTGGTATAGCTGGCTGAGGTTACGATTATAGTGGTGTTTTAGGACTGGTACTCAAAGGTACACTAAGTCTGCAGCATTACCTACATACATTTATATAACGAAAATGGTTAAATGGTCAGCGTTTATAAGACACTTTAAAGTTTTTACATAAGCAACTCAACTTGAGTTTCAAATGGTTTCCCTGGCTTCCATTTAAATTTTGTCATATTTCTAAATTCAGTTCAGGATTCATACAAATGCAAACATATTCGTACCATTTTTCGTAGCAATTCCTCATTCCTAATCGTACTTAAATCACATTCCAATTCCATTTCGTAGTCTGAAAAAAAAACAAGAATTTTAATTTATTAACAGATTATACATATATTTTAATCAAGCTTAAAAGAGACTATGATATTCAGTTCAACACATAAAAATAACAACCCTGTAGGACCAAACTAATCTTCTTCTTGTTTTAATGGCACAACAGCCCATGGAGGGCCTAGCCAGAGCTATTCAAAATTAAACGTGTCGGCGTTTTAAAAGTTTACATCTAATAAGTATTTGTTTTATGTAGGCCTAAAGTTGTATAATATTCATGGTATTAGTTTACTAAAACCTTCAAAGGCATATTGGTTCCCTGGTGTATGGTTATTTTGGAAATATTATTGAAATTATTTTTTGAAGTTTACTTCTTTAGAATCGTTTTTATATTTACGAGAGGGTAACAGATGATCGTGCCAAACGGAAATTGTCACGGAAATGAAGGGCGGCGCCCTCTATCAATCAAGTAATAAAAAAAGAGAATTCATATTAGGGTGGGTCAAATTGTTCAGGTGAGAAAAGAGTTAAAGGCGTATAGCAAAAACGAAATATACGCAATATTTTAACATAAAGATTTCAGTTTGAGGTATTTAAAAAACTGATTTGATGGAATACAATGTTATCATGTGAATTTGTACATCTCTCGGCGGGAGCTAGGTTTTAATTTTAGAACACTTTTTTCTTAGAGAAATTTTGCGTAGATTTCGTAGATTTTGCTATATGCCTTTTGACAAAAACAATTGACCCACCCTAATCCATATACACACTCATAAATGATGAGCAGCACATGACCATCAGTTTCTAGTAAAATTTCACATTTCACACAAAAATTTTTCATTTCAATCAAAAATCGTTAGAAATTTCTAGAGCTGAAAGAATAAATGATTATAGACTGATAAAAACAAAAGCGAGTCACAAACAAATGACGATCGTGTTACGATGAAATCTTCAGCAAAAACTGCAGCGTGAATGTAGACTTCGTCGAAAAATGGAGTATCAAAAATTTTCAGATTCTGCTTTCGTGAAAAAAAAATCCAAAATCCAGCACAGAGAGATCGTGATAATGTTGACTTGGCAAGCAACTTGAGGCACAACAGAATTCGAATTTCATTGAAAAACAACTGACAAAGGCTAATGCGGAGAGACAGCATGAATGGGAAATGAGATTACACAGCACCAGGCAGTCTTTGAGTTAACCGAATTCCCAGCTTCTCAACGAAAGAGAAGGGCAGAAGAAAATTTGAAAATTAGCCTGAAAATCGTTCCTCCTTGGAAAGAAAACAACTCGCAGCATCAGCACCACAAAACATAGACGAGATTTGCCAAGTTCAACCTCATAACATTAGCGAGTTCTCAGACCGACATGTGGCTACTTTTCCATGTGTTGAGATCATGCAACCTTATAATGATGTAGCAAATAAATTCGAATGCTTTGAGTATGAATATTTTGATGGAGTTGATGATTTGAATGCAAAAGATCAAAATGAAGTTAATCTAGATGTAGGTCACCTGGAATCAGAGAATCATCAAACTGAACTATAAAAGGTTTATCGTTTGCATAAATCACCGTATAAACAATTTCAAAAGATATTAGTTAAAAATTCCTTCGGCCACGCCTGTAATGTTTGCGACAGACTTTTTTTTACAAGATTTCTAAGCCTAACCTGAAAACCCATAACGCAAACGTTCTGAAGAAGTAAACTTCTGTAGGGCGTCCCACTGACGCACACAATTGTTTTACTACTACAAAGTTTATACATTTTTCTTGTTCAGGGATCTTTAGTAATATTTTATGAGAAACATATTTCTAAAACTTATTAACCCTCTATACCTACCAACAAGGGAAGGATATAATGATTTAATAACTTAGAGGTACATGTTCCACGGAAAATTCTATTAGAAATTGCTGAACACATAGGCAACCTCAGATGCAAAATTAATAAATTTTCAATTGGTTTATTATATACCATAAGTACTTTAGGCTTATATAAATGCATAAAACAGGATCCATTTATCAGAACTTTGTTATTTTTGAAAACATTTTTTTTTCTCGAACAGTGTAATCGATCAATATTTGCTGATTTCGGAATGCTTATCAAGTATTTAATAGAATCGCGAATTTCTTTTGACACTCAATTAAACTTTATTCAGCTTTAGTATGCAATATGAGAACACCGCTGATAGAATAATAAATCACTTCTGCGATAGTAGAAAGAACTCTTTAAGGGAAACAAACCGGTTTAAAGTTAGTCCATAAACTGGTTTATTGGACACCACAACTAGTCCCACATTTGGTGTCTTTCCTCATCGCAAACTGGTTTCTTAAACATTGTGTTGTCTTAGGCACAAGTCGATTTTCCTGGCTTGTTTATCTTTTCAAATAGTTGGTAAAAAGATGTTTTTCAAATAGTTTGCATACCAACCAAACTTCAACCAGTTGAAAGATACATGGTTTTAGAATAGTTTGTAGACCATTTGAATTGCTTCAGTTTTGCAACCAGTAGTCTATGAAAAATTTTAGGGCGCTCGTGACTAGTGCCTACTATAATTTTAAAATGTTTGTTGTTGTGTTGTACTAGTATTAATTACTATATTACTTAAATAAATAATAAATTAACTGCATTATAAAGGGTGATTTTTTGCTAATTGGTTTTTGACGTTTAGATTTGTACCAGTTCACACGTGATTCTTGACATGGGTCAAAGTAAAATATGTTCAGTTTGCTTGGCAATTTCATCATGAATAGACTTACGCTTTAACAACGTTTGCAAATTATTGAAATTTATTATCAAAATTCGTGCTCTGTGAAAAATGTGTTTCGCAAGTTACGTCCATTTTATGTCCGTCATAATCGACCCAGAGCAGGCTATTCAGTTCATTCCGAACAAATTTCGCACCAGTTTCACTTTATTGGACATCAATCCACCAAATCGTATCCATAGAGTGCGCACTGAAGAGAATATAAGTCCCTTTCATTCATGTATAAAATACTTATAGCACGCACGACATGAGTGGATGCGAAAAGCTCGGCCTAGGACCTACAAGGGCTGTTGTGCCGATAAAAGAAAGAAGGAGAAGATTGGTTTCGCCCTACAGGAAAAGCAGAAAGAATGAAGAAGACATTGAGTGTGTAGAACGCCTGCTGTAACATTACCCAGCAAGTCAGCAACGTTGTTTCAAATCACTACGAGCAGATCACCTTGATAACCGAGGAATGATCCACACATCTCCGACTATCTAGTCCGATTAAACAAGCACTTAGAATGGTCTGCCCATGACAGTAAACTAAACTTTAGGGGTTCTACATTGTTTCACGCAATAAGTTTTCGCCATGGTTCTTTTCCAAATACAAGAAATCACATTTATTTTAATAAATGAAGTCAATAAATTCAAGTTTTTTTTTATTGTAAATCAAGTCTCAGTGGTGCAATGAGTTAAAAATCTTCGTAATAAATTTCTGTTCTCCTTTTCGTTTTTGTTAGTTGATAAAATTTCATAACAAAACTTAACAACAACGCAATGCTTGCGCTGTCATTTTGAATAAAAATACACTTTGCACTGGCTGATGATGTAATTTGTTCACATGAAACGCATATTTGCAATTACATTTTTCATAAATTACGAAAAAAACAGAAAATAATAATATAAAATGAATAAATGTAAGAAAAAATTTTAACAAAAATACTGCAACATGTTTCGTCAATATTTCCATAGAAGGAAAAATCCAACAAAATAAGAAAACCCATGTTAAACCAAAATAAAATAAAAAACTTTTTTATTGTATGTTTTATAGGCATATCAACATTATATTTTATTGTTTATACATATTAATTTATGTACAATTTCAATTAGTGCGTGATGCGGTCAAGTTAATTGTAAATTCTGGGCACAAATTGCGTTGACAAACTGCCGTAGAAACTGCACTTATTTAAATGTGATCGTGTAGTCGTCATACTCAGTTGGAAAGCAGCAATTGAAATTGGATTTAAGGCTCACTTGATGTGAGTAAAACAAAGAAAAGCAGAACAAGTTACAGCCAAACGACAAAACCACAAATGGTTAAATAGGCCGTACGTTCACGAGCACGTACTTGCGGCGTACACCGTTTACAGTGCTCAATGTTTGTATGTAAGCAACGACGACGTCACCCAATACAAAATTCAGTATTCCAAAGTCAACCTCAGCCTCGACGTTGCAACGACAACAATAAATTTCTAAAGACATTTTCAACAATTTTAGGAAACACATTTCAAAACGAACTATAACATTTTTATTTTGTTTTTTTAAGTTTTAAGTTTTAAGTTTTTTTTAATCAATATGTATTGAACTTGAAAAGACGATAACTTTTTTTACTGAAGATAAATTATGTAGATAATTTCAGTCTGTTCCTTTTTTACTGGGTAACAATTGGCATTTCTTTTTTTTTTTTTGTTTGCTGGGATTTTGGAGTTAAGTTTTCGAGTTTGGCATATGGTCGGGCATGGGCGTTGTTGTATTCATGATATTCGTAAAGCGGAAGATTCACGTTAATTGTTTCTTGACTGTTTTTGGTTTTGTGAAATTTATTTAAGTTTTCGGAAAATAATAATATCATAAACAAAAAATGGAAGAGAAGAGAAAATATCGGAGAAAGAAGAATCACTTAGCATCACAAATTCGCAAAAGGTGGTTTTGTTTCATATTGTATCGTTGTAGCTTTCGACCATTTATGAGTAATAATATAAACAAAATGACAATAAAATTACACCCAAAATGTTATTAGTAATTTCACATTTGCGTTTTTTTTTTCTTCTGTTTTTAAACTTGATTTATGGTGCACACAAAAAGAAGTTATCGTAAATAAAACACCTCCACCGAAAGATATTGAATTCTCTCTGTTTCTTTTAAGTTGAAACCGAGAAGTTCAATAATCCAGTATACATAAATGAGGTTTTCTTGTTTTTAGTATTTAGTTTAGTAGTAACTAGTATTTAGTGTGTTTTATAATTAATTTGTTTTTTGTATGTTTTCATTTAACTTTTATTTCCTTGTCAATTGGTAAAGACAAGCTTCTGAAATCAACGAAGGTATTCTCTTTCCAATGCGGTTGATTAAAGAATTTTTGTTACTTTGCCAATTTCCTTGTTAATGAAAATATACTAAAATATTTATAGAAAACTTTTGATGTTCTGGGCATGTCCATTCAATGCGACAATCGATGGAATGATAGCATTTTTGTCAAATCGAAAGAAGCAGCCAAGTACCTTGGCTTTTTAAATTAGCTTTAGATATACTTCTCCCCGAGTGATCTACACCTCCTGTCACCAAAATGGGTGTGATAACAACCAGAACAGTAGTCTGGAGGTACACTTTATCACATCGTATAGTGAACTCACCAAACTTTCATATTGTATAATTTGGAATTTGATTTTGGTGTAAGTAAATAAGAAACGAATAATTTTTTTTAATGTGGTTTTTATTATTCGAAAGTAGAATCATTCCGGTTAATTTTGGAACACTGTGTCATTCAAATGACTTCCACGGCTAGCCTTGCAGTAGCCCATACGATCAACTAAATTTTTCAGTACATCTTCGATTGTAAGGAGCTTTACTTGACTGATGGCTACACCAATTTCGCCCTTAAGAGCCTCAATTGTTGCTGGATAGTTAACATAACACTTAACTTTAACAGCTTCCCACCAATAACAGTCTAACGGAGTCAAATCCCAACAGCATGGTGGCCAATTCACATCACCAAAACGGCTAATAAAGCGATTTTGAAACTTCCCACGCAAAAGATCGATTGTTGCAAGGCTAGCGTGTCATGGCGCGCCATCCTGTTGGAACCAAATGTTGTCGAAGTCCATATCTTCTAAACTAGGCCACTAATAAGCAATTATTATTGTGCTCCAACACATCTTCCTTCCTCATTTTCAAAGAAAAATGTCCCAATGATATCGCTAGTCCAAAAACTACACCAAACCGTTACTCGTTAAAGGTGTACTGGTTTCTCAAAAATCGCTCATGGATTTTCTGAGCCCCAGAGGCAACAAATTTTGCTTATTAACTTAACCAACGAAATCAAAGTGAGCTTCGACAGAAAAGATGATTTTTCGGTAAAAATGCTCATATTCTTCCAAGCGTTTCAGAGCTCAATTAGCGAACCGAAAACGTTGCAGATGGTCATGTAGCTTCAGCTGTTGTGCCAATTGAATTTTTTACGGCTTCATACCGAAGTCTTCACCACCGTGGTGGAAGTGAGCTTCGGTAAAAATTCTCATCTTCTTCCAAGCGTTCCAGAGCTCAATTAGCGAACCGAAAACGTTGCAGATGGTCATGTAGCTTCAGCTGTTGTGCCAATTGAATTTTGTACGGCTTCATACCGAGGTCTTTATGCAAAATTCACGGTTCTTCTTGCACATTCTAAGCAACAGCAGCAAATTTTTTTGTTGTACGCGTTGTAGGTGTAATGTTTTATCCAATAAAGATCCAGTTTCACGCACATGTTGCGTGTAAGACACTTCTCGACACTTTTCGGTAGAAGATTCACCATTTTGCAAGTAAATTTTTAGTATTTCATCTGTAGTGTTCATCTCCTTCTTTTAATGGCACGACAGCCCATTAAGGGCTAAGCCGAACTTTTCGCATCCACTCATGTTATGCGTGTTATATTTGAACATGAGTGTTGTTCAAGCGTATAATAATAATCACTCAAAATAACCTGCAGCTCAAATTCCAAATGTTAGATGTACCACCCGGTATATCCGACCCAAAATTGTAGTTTAATTTGAGCTGGAGCTTCGCACATTCAACAGGAATTGCTGGATCGTACATATTCAACACCTCGCGACAAAGCTAATAGGGGGAAGTAGGGTTTTCAGCTCTATTAACATCGCCGAAACATGGCAAGAGGATCGGTCAACTTCTATTATTTTAATGGTGGATGTTGTGCAAAGATGATCGGTTTAATGCCACTAGTTCGTGTGTTCTGTAGAACTACACGAACCGTAACCACGGTATACCAACGCACAACTCATTACATTGATTCCTCTTCCTACATCCAACTATCTTATCATCTCTTCAACTTTTAAATCGATAGGGACATTTTCCCTGAAAAATAAAACAAAAAACACAAAAATCCTAGGAACTTTAGGTAACACAGACCTGCAAGGTTTTTAGAGTTTTGAGAACCGAGTATGATTTCTTAATGCGTTTGTTTCGAATCTGTCCGTAGAATTTTTTCATCGCTTCATTGATTGCTCTGACGGCATTGAAGTACCGCCACCCAACTATGAGGAGGTCTTAACAGCTATCGCTCGGCTGAAAAACAATAAATAAGGTTGCAGGTGCTTGCCATATGAGTGGTTTAAGACTGGATGCGAAGAGCTCACAAAATGCATACATGAGCTTCTATGCAGAGTATGGTCGGATGAAAGCATGCCAAGGGGATTGGAACCTCAGCGTACTCTGCCCAATCCATAAGAAAGGTGATACCATGATCTGCGTCAACTACTGTGGGATAAGCCTTCTTAATATTGCATATAAGGTTCTATCAAGCGTACTGTGCGAACGACTGAAGCCCATTGTCAACAAACTGATTGGACCTTATCAGTATGGCTTCCAGCCTGGTAAATCCACCATTGACCAGATATTCACACTATGCCAAATCCTGGAAAAGACCCGAGAAAAACAGATCAACACGACCAAAATTGGGACAGACCTCTCCACGCCATTTGATACTTCGGTAGAAGTTTCAGACAAGGTGCCTCCCTATCGTGCGACTTCTTTAACCTCATGTTGGACATCTCTAGCTATAATTTCTACAAGAGTGTCCTGCTGCTAGCATACGTTATTGACATCATTAACACCTACGCGCGAGGAGTCTGCGCAGCATTCTCCAATCGGGAAAGGGAGTCTTGTCGAGTAGTGAACGAAGACAAAACAGAAGAGCGCCTTGGACAAAAAGTCACTGTTGACAATTATACTTTTGAAGTCATCAAACATTTCATTTAACAAGGATCCAGCATTAACATCAACAATAATATCAGCCTTGAGATGAAGCGGAGATTAACTCTTGCCAATAGGTGTTACTATGGGTTCAGTAGGCAATTGAGAAGCATAGCCCTCTCTCGACCGACGAAAATATCGCTCTATAAGTCCCTCATCCTTCTCGTCCTAATATATGGCACCGAGTCGTTGACATTTACCACCAATGATGAGAGGTTGTTAGGAGTGTTCGAGAGTAAGATACTCCGTAAGATCTATGGTTCAATATGCGCGGACGACGTGTATCGAATACGATGGAACGATGAGCTATATGCCGACACTGATATAGTCAAGCGCAGAGGCGGATTTTAACATGTTGTGGCCCTAAAATTTTCAAAATTTTTATGAAGAAAACAACATTTTTGATAGGCAAATATTTTGTTAGAAATTATAGAGCATTTATATTATTTTTTTTCGTGATTTATTTCTTGCAAAACTATTAATTAAGAAGTCATAGTTGATTTTTTTACTAATTCGCTTTCAATAGTCATGATGACTAAGTGATTTAATTTTATTTAGCCAAGTGACGTTCTTAGGTAGTTTTTGACACGCTTAAGAATGCTAAATGATCTCTCATCAGACACATTTACAATTGGGATTGTTTAAAAAGTTTTTAGGATTATTTCAACGTTTGGATATATTGATGTTAAACTTTCCAGAATTGACGCATACATTTCAGGCAGTGTTAATATTTTTCCCAATTTTACAAAATGAAAGAAATGCTCAACCTCATCTTTGAATACTAATTGATTTATATCATCTTTATAGATTTCAACTAAATTTGATACACACGAGCAAATTTTTCTTCAGGCAAATCAAAATCAACAAATATTAAAAAGTTTTGTAATACCTCGTCATAACCTACATAACCGCACAGACCTTCTTTTTATTTCAGAGTGTAAAGTATCACAAATTAAGTAAAATGTTTCAACTTTGAATAGTTCTTTCCCACGTAAAATTATGTCATTATCTGAAGTTTCATCGAATTGTATTTTTCTTTTCCTGTTTCGATTTTTTGCTGTTGAGTATTCTGTACTACCAGCTAATTCGATTGCTTCTTTCTCCATTTCATGAAAATATGCATCATCAGTTCGAATACTGATTATGAATGCTGATAAAGATTTCAAAAAAATTAGTTCCTTTTTGTATGTTACATACTTTGTTTTGTAACGATTTATTGGTGGCATTAATTCTTTGCAATAGTGTATTCCAAAAAATCAGACACAGTTCCGTCTCTAAATCCTTCAAAACTACTATGTAATTTTTTCGCCTGAATTTTTGTTATGGGCTTTTCAGATGCATTAATACAAATTTCACCAAGAACGGTTCTTATGAAAGAAAAATTCTTTACTTACTTACTTACTTAGCTGGCACTACAACCGATGATCGGTCTTGGCCGCCTCCACAAAGCTCCGCCAGTCACTTCTGCTATGCGCGCGCTGGCGCCAGTTGATAAGGCCAAGTGCAGTCAGGTTGCCCTGCACCTGGTCTTTCCAACGGAGATTAGGACGTCCCCTTCTGCGTGTTCCTCCACCGTGGTTCGAATAAAACACCCTTCTAGCCGTAGCGCTTTCTTCCATTCGCTCAACATGACCCAGCCAGCGAAGCCGCTGGAGTTTTATACGCTTGACTATGTCAGTGGCGGCGTACAGCTCATACAGCTCATCGTTCCATCTTATTCGATACACGTCGTCCACGCATACTGGACCGTAGATCTTACGGAGCATCTTCCTCTCGAACGCTCCTAACAGCCTCTCATCATTGATGATTAATGTCCACGTCTCTGCGCCATACATTAGGACGGGAAGGATGAGGGACTTATAGAGCGTCATTTTCGTCGGTCGAGAGAGGGCTCTACTTCTCAATTGCCTACTGAGCCCGTAGTAACACCTGTTGGCAAGAGTTAGTCTCCGCTTGATCTCAAGCTTCTTGATCAAGAAAAATTCTTTCCTACAGTTAATACAGCTTCAGCTCTGCATGACCATCGAGTGTCACATATACGTTTTAAAGTATGGCTTAATTTTGGATCAGTTTTCATTAGCTGATCCCATCTCTTTGTCGAAGAGGAAAAAAGACGAATAAATTTTGAATAAAATCAAAGAATCTAATGGCTTTAGAAGAACATTCTGCAGCTGTAGTTCCAACTAAATTTAATGAATGTCCTGCGCAAGGCACAAAAACAGAATTTTTGCTGTAACTTTTCATTTTAGCTTGGAGATTATTATAAATGCCTGATATGTTCGAAGCATTGTCTTTTGTCCCCGGAAATTATTAATGCTCAACCCTAATTCGGATAAGCTGGACAAAATTGTTGTTTCTAAATATGTTGCATCATGATGTTCGATCGGAATAAAACATATGAACCTTTCTTGAATTTTTTGATTTAAATCTATATACCTGATAATAATAGTTAACTGGTCAGTATGGCTAGCATCAGGCGTGGAATCAACTATAAGAGCAAAATAGTTAGCTCGTTTTATTTCATCAACAATGGAGTTTTGTACACTTTTCTCCATAAGTTCTATGAATTCATCACACGTGATTTTAGATAAATAATTAACATGTCCAATCCCGCAATTACTGTATTTTTCTAAGAGAACCTTTAAAAAGTCATCAAATTTAGCCAAATATTCAATACAGCTGGGAAAATTGCCTTTGAAAGAATTAGCATGTCCTCTAAACCCTAACCTCAAACTTCCCAAAAGTCTAACTGTACCAACGACTTGTTTTAATTCCTCACGCCAATAAATTGCCTCTTTTTCTATTACTTCTAAAAGTTTGGAATCGACACGACCACTTATTTTAGCACGACGAACATAACCACACATACAACTTTTATGTTCTATCGACTCATCATGTCTTTTCAAAACGTCTACAATATTTTTCCAATAGGAATATCCTGAAACTAAAACATTCGATTTTTTACTAAATAGTTTACAAGCAAAGCAATAAACAGATTTCGTTGTTTCAGAATAAATCAACCATTCTCTTCGCTCTTGGGCTCCGTTTATTTTAGTCATATAAAAATGTACATCATTTATTTGTTGAACATTATTATCTTTATTACATTTTTTAGAAGATTCTAAATCTCCCACATTTTTGGGTTTTGTACAGATACAATGTTCAATCAAATCATTACTAATTATGTTTGGCCATAAACCAATGTCAGTAAAGTTAGGATAAGTATTTGTACATTTTATTACTTCACTCTCAATTTCAATCTCTATGTCATTGGTAATGGCAACGCAATTATCACTTGCACCTTCTTCTACACAAATATTGCTATTTGAAAGATTAACATCGTTATCAGCTATTACTGGTAGTGAAACATTTTTATCTGCTACCGCAGTACTGGTAGATGGAACCATTCCATCCCAAGACATAAATTTTGCAAGGGAGTTTCTTTACTTTTCATTTTCCCTCACTTTAATTTTTTTTCGTAGTCGTTTTAGTGCGCCATTTTTACAATAATAATTTTACAATAATTTTTTTAAAAATAAAATGGGATAGTTGTTAAGTGAATTAAGATATTATTAAATGATGAAAGCAACAACGTTGGTCTTGGTAGTTTTACAAAAAACTGTTGGTTGTTCTGAAAATATCAATCTCTTTTTTTCCTATTTGCTTTTGAAAATGTTAAAATTTTTATATTTATAGCTTGTAGTTTGTGTATCATATATTTTATTGTGTAACGGCCTACTACAATCGCAAATAAATATAGTTCAGTTAATAAGGTATTAAATTTGAATTTGAGGTTTTAAACTCTCCAAAATTTAAAATCTCAAATTCTACGACTATTTTATTTTTTTATAATTTTGGAGGCCCTTATAAATCGGAGGCCCTAGGCAAATGCATAATCTGCCTACAGGTAAATCCGCCTCTGGTCAATCGTATAAAAATCCAGCGGCTTCGCTGGCTGGGTCATGTTGAGCGAATGGAAGAAAGCACTCCGGCTAGAAGGGTGTTTTATTCGAACCACGGTTGAGTAACATGTAGAAGAGGACGTCCTAATCTCCATTAGCACTTGGCTTTACGAACTTGCGGCAGCGCGCGCAAAGCTCAGGCAACTGGCGAAGCTTCATAAAGGTGGCCAAGGCCTATCATCGGTTGTAGTGCCAGCTAAGTAAGTAAGTAAGTACTTTATAATTTAGAGTTCTATTATTATTTGAGAGCTTTTATTTTCCCAAAGGTACCTTAAAAAAAAATGTTCCCATGCAAAAGGGGATTTTTTATCTCAACACCATCCAGTTCACAAGAGTTCTGAAAAAATTTAAAAATTCAATTTGAAATTCTGACTTTAAGAAAATTCAACCTCTAGGAATGAGGATATTTTACATATTTGGTCTCTCCAAATCGTATACAGATCGAAAAAATCTGCTTTTAAATTCAATACACTAAATAGCTAAACAATTTTATGACATACTTAATCGAACCACTCTTAGCTCTCATTTCATTCTTAATTTCACAGACTTATGTAATTTACGATCATCCCATTTGTATGTATATGAATTCGAGCTTTCTTCTTTGACCTCTGCCTTCATAATTGTTGCCGCATTTTCCGAGAGCAGAGGCTTTGTAAATAGGCTCGCGGTCTTGGGTTCGAAGACAATTTACAATAGCTGCGTTTTATTCTCTATTCACAACTAGTTATAACTAGTTGCGATAGTTGTATAGCTATTATGTTGCTGGTTTGCAATAAAATCCTACCGTGAACTATAAATAACGAAAAAAAATACCAGTTCAACATAAAAAATAAAACACAGGATATACAATACATATAAAAATGTCGAACAGCGAAAAAAAAATATACATAAAAATAGGCATTTATTTTCTATTTAACAACAAAATGTTTTTTTTTTTGCGAAATTTAGTTTGTCCACTTATTTTATTGACTCTTATGATAGTAAGAGTCAATGGTTTATCCTTACCCACTGTCTTCATTGAACTCGCTCGATATGCCTTCAATCGTTCCTGAGGATGTATTATCAGATTTGAAATCATTAAAGGCATCTTTTTACCCACACCTGATAACATCGCCAGCAGTATTCTTAAAATACGTACAGATTTTCTATACAAGATTCTCTATATGTGTGGAGTCGTTTAATGCATCATTAAAACCTGGCCCCTTTACTGCTTGTTGGGAAGATTTTTTTTATTTCCATTTCACATATGTTGTTCCAAGTCTTATGTCTCAAATTAACGAGGCCTAGCTAAATTAAGTTCTATACCTAAATTAAATTATTTGAAGCGGTCATCACCGATCAACTCTCCTTTTCTATTAAATCTTCTATTTCCCTAAATCAGCATGGGGTTTTCAAGGGGAAATCCACTGTAACAAACCTCTTAGAATTTTCGAGTTGTATTATAATGTGGTTTTCTAACGGGCTTCAAACTTAGTAAAGCTCTTGACAAAATAAATCATAATCTTTTACTAATGAAACTAGACTGAATTAGCGACTATTGACTGGATTAAATCCTATTTATGTAGCCGGAAGCAAAGAGTTCTTTTCAAGGACGCTGTCTCTCCTAATATTGATGTTACCTCTGGGGTCCATCAAGGTAGTCATTTTATACCAATTCTATTTTCGCTCTTTATAAATGTTCTTCCATCAACTATTCGATGCTCTAGAGTTTGGATGATGTAAAGCTTGGTTTTACCACATTATTCAACAGCGACTCAAGATCTATTACAGAGCGATTTAACTTCACTTTTCGACTGGTGTTCTTTAAATTTGATGTCACAGATAACGTAGAAAATGAAGATGCCATCTACCGATTCAGAAATACCACTTCTGGCATCTCTAAACCAGAACTGCATTTCTGGAATGGAGTTAATGTGTGAAAAATAACGTGTAAAGTTGAAACTTGATTAATTTATCACTAAACTGGAATTGCCTTTTTTATGTATTTTAAATGTTAGTAACTAAGCTCAAATACTTATCTCATCGTTTTTCATATTTTACTTAATAAAGACTATTTATTATATTTAAATAAACTCACCTTGAAAATTCACCACGAATGCGTTTCAGCGGACTCGTATTCAGAAAAAAATTGGCGAAATAATCGCAAAAGATTAAAAGTAATTAAATGCAATTTAAATAATAGAACGAATATAAGTTTTTTTCGTTGGTTTTGTTTTGGTTTACACAAATAAATACGGAAAGATAAAGTTACACACAACAACAATAGCAACAAGAGTAACTATAATATTAACAACAATAAATTAGTTGTAATCACAACAATAACAAGAAGTTTGATTGATTTGTGGTAAACGGGGAACAATTGCAAAACAGCGTTTAAAAAGAAAAAACCAAAAAGAACAATATCAAATTTAAATTTGTTGAGAAACACAATAGAATAAATTTTTTCCAATTTAGTATTTGTTGGATGTTTTTTAAATTTTTGTTTTTTTTTATAATACTAGTATTTTGAGTATTGAAAACAGTAATTATGGCCACTGTCCGCGAACCTTTAGTTTTTTAAGAAGAATAGAAGTTTATACTGCCGTAGAACACAGAAAAACAGAGGAAGCCACAATAAAGAAAAAAAAACGATTTTTTTTGGGGAATTTGGATTTTTGTCTTTTATATGGATGGATAGCTTTAGATATTTATTATAATTTTTAGGTAAGAGATACTTTTGTGTTGGAATCTTTTTTTGTTTCAGAGGGCGTCTATTGTAAACCGCACAACCGTCGTTATCGAACAAATGCGATGAACTGAACGATGCATTTGCAATTGTCGCCGCAATAAGGCTCGGACTACTCGACGAGGAGTCGCCAGTTGTCATCATTCGAGCTTCTAACTAGTGTGTTTGTTGTTGTAGCGGCTGAGACTGCTACTGCGGCTGAGGCTGAGGCTGCTGCTATTATTGTCAATTCATAAAACAATTCAACATTTTGAGGTAGTGAGTGTATGTAGTCGATAAAATATAAAGTAGTAATGCACTTTTGCTGGATAACCTTTGCAATCAAAGTCAAAAGCAAAGTTTTATTTTTTGAAAAAACAACAGCAACAACAGCAACAACAACCATGCCAAAAAACTATCTAAAGGAAAATGCATTAAACTTGTTGTTACTGTTTATTTTTTAATTTGTTTTTCAATTTTGTATTTTGGAAATCCAAAAACAAAAAACTAAACGTAATGCTTTATTGTTACAGGGCCAAGCTGAAATCAATTTTGGACTGAATCTCTGAATGTGGTGCGTGCTGTTGCCTCTCAGCTGAAATAATGCGTAAATAGTCCAGCCATAAACAATCACATAAAATATCAAAATAAAAAAAAAAAAAAGCTACAATGATTAAATGTCATTGCAATTCATTGTCAATAAAACTATGTACATATACTGCACATAGTTACTCGTAACCGTACTCGTACGGCGTACTACAAATTCACAAATTCTAGGAATTTTGAGGAAAAAATATTGTAATTCATTTTAAAATATGCATGAGCCGCTGCTGCCTGCAAGTGGCTCAAGGGAGTTGCGTGAAACCTTATTGGTACCAAAATTGGGCAAAAACTACATTGCTCTACACCATCTTGCGCTGTCCTAAATAATAAACGAGTATGTCCTTCCAATGTACAAAGCAGCGACTCACGAGCTGACGTCATTTGAAAGCAAGCGAAAATTTATATCCATCCAATTCCCATGGCCATCACCACACATTCATGCATTACAAAAAGTCTAGTGATGTGCGATGGCGATGGCGATGGCGGTGATGTTATTGCCAATAAAACAAAAAATTTATAAAAAAAAACAACAAACAACCAACAGCAACAACAACAACAACAACTGTTTGTTGCACCATACCGCAATTGCATTGATTTCAAAATGTTTACAACTCTTCGATGACGAAGACGAAGACGATTACTTACTTACATACAATTAAGATGATGACAACCATGCCACTGTCTCTCTCTCTCTCTCTCTCTGTCTCTCTCTCCGTGCATATATGCATGCAACATCACCACCTTATAAGGATAAAACAACTTCGTTATATGTACACAGACAGAGTAGACTGTAATAAAAAATCTAAAATAATCTACTACATACCAGTTGGAAATATGCATAGGTACACGTACACAATTCCAGAAGATAATGAAACCTACTCATTGATAACTTGTTTTTCTTTTTATAAGAAAGTACAAACAATACTAAAAAATAATGAGAATAGCCCACATTGTGAAATGTTCATTCTCTTGTAGGAGAAACATGTAACTGGTCAGAAAGTAAAGATTCTGCATTGCTAGAACCTCATCTCATTCGAATAAGTAGAAAGCTTTTCACCTTACTCTATAGAATGAGGTCTCCATACATGATCACTTCTATTGTACTTCTATTACCAATAATACTTAGTTGTTAGTTTGTTTTTTAAACTCCTTCTCTCAAGTCATCTTCTAAATTAGGTAGAGGATCTGGATAATATATCCGAATATTTTCATTAATGAATTTTCAAATATTTATAAAATAAAACAACAAAAATATATAGAAAACTTTGAAAGATTAACAGCACAACGATCACTGCGGGAAAATTTTCAATCTAAGCAAAATCACAATACTAAACTCTAACAAACACAAAACGTGTGCGGGAATGCCTGAAAAAAGGCAATAACACAAAATAAGTTGGTTAGAAGAACGTTTGAAAATCCACGTTAAACCGGATCCAACCGCTAAAACAAAACGTCAGTGCAATGGGGACTAGGTATTGATGGATGATGATTTGAAAATTAATAGCTTCACTGGCTGAAAATGTCAAATGCTGGTTCAAATGTAGATGGGACAGTTACAATGTAAGTAAATGTACTGTGGAATTCAAATTGGCCAATGACCTACATACAATATATTATTAGCAGTAATTTTAGAGGGAATGCCTGAAAAAACTGGAGATCCTTAATTCTCGAAGGTTCTTCTGAAGAACTTTTTAGCTAAACAGAAGATGTACTTACTTACTTAGCTGGTACTACAAGCGATGATCGGTCATGGTTGGTCGCCTCAAGGTTCGTTGAGAGATATTTTAACGTAGTGGGTTCCAAGCCAAGTGGTCAATGTGGTGTAGTTCGTAGTGCTGTGGCCTGCTACGCTGAGTGTCCGAGGTTCAAATCTCGGCACAAGTGGTCACTGTGGTGTAGTTGGTAGTGCTGTGGCCTGCTACGCTGAGTGTCCGAGGTTCAAATCTCGGCACAGGGAAAATCAAAAAAAGTAGAATAAACTATTTTTCTACACAGCACCACCTCTTGGCAGGCAATGGCAAACCTACATAAAAGAGTAAAAATTGCTTTGAAAAACTTTTCACTTCGCCTTCCTTTCATGTACAAATATAACACGCACAACATGAGTGGATGGGAAAAGCTCGGCTTAGGCCTTCCATTGGCTGTTGTGCCATTAAAATAAAAACGAAGAAGAATCGTTCCAAGCGCGATGCACAACCGTTCATTTAAAACCACGGAGAAGCCCGCCGCACACTGTAGTTAGCTCATTGATGGATGTCAGCTCGCTATCCAGAGGAAGCCACGAGGAGGCTGTGTGTCGACTTGAGACGTAGAAGCACCTGCGACAATCACGAACTTTACCTTGTTTCCTACGACCTAGATCCCTCCTACATCCCTTCTGAGATGTACTACAACTGAATTAATTGGTTTACCATTTTTGGTTGGCAGTATGAACTTTGGTTTGAACTTTCTTAGCCCAATGCGCCGTTTTAACAGTGTCCCATCCTCTCAATTGTCATCATAAACTATCTAATTTTTCGCCTAAAGTTCTGCAACATTATCCAAGGATGAATCACCAAAATGTTTCTATGATCTAGTATCTCTAGTAATACACTATATTAAGCTACTCCTGATACTGTCATACAAATTTTACTTTATGTCTACAGAGTTCAAAGCTTTGATTCCGAATTGGCTACCAGAAGAATAAGCAACATTTGTACTTCCTAAAATTTAGGAAAAAATTACTTCATGGGCAAGCTTTCTTGAGAAATGGAGTCTCTTCTGTTACGAGTACTAAATTAAAATCATGCTAAAGTGACAATGAGAAACTAAACGCAAGTATATGAGAGTAAACATTAATTAAACATTTGGGGGATCTCTTTCGATCTAAGTAGCACATAAGATTAACATAAAAATTAATTAATTTTCTCCAAAAAAAAAGATATCTCAAATTGACGGCTCATACAAAACCGAACACTAAATAACGTTTTCCCTTTTTAGATTAAAAGGATACAGCTTCAAAAACATTAAATATTCTTGAAATATTATTAGCTTGCGCTACAGACTTTCCAGATCTGAGAATAAACGATTTAGTCCTGGTTCTGATGCTTCTTATGAAAATATTATAGCTCAAACAGATTCAATCCAGCAGTAAAACAAAAACACGATGACAAAATGGGGCTTGCAGTGTGTGCAGTAACGTTGTTGGCGCGTTCAATTCAAGTTTGAGCTATTCAAAGCATTCATGCAGTCGACTTTTGCAGATTTTCACCAATATCAAAAAAAAACATCAAAGAAAAGAAGTCGTTACATATATTCTGCAACCACATACATATCTCCATTTTTGGACGAAATTGAGTTGTTTGCTTCCATTGTATAAAATCACCTAAAATCCAGCTAAAAATTAGTTTTCACCATGCTTGTACATACCATAAAGCATTAGAGAAAGTTCTTCAACCTTGTATCTCACTAAACTTTGTTTTCAAACCTTTCGTTTTTTTGTTTTCTGCAAAATTATACTTCTACAGAATATGTACGTGGTTGAAGAATCGAGGTAGCAATGGTTGTACATAATTTCCGAATGGGATAAATGTTGTGATTCACAAAAAATGTCATTTTACGTGAAGAGAAAACATTTAAAAGGCAATGAGACCTTGTTTTCAGCTCAATTTGTCTTTTTATTTTTGATTTCATTTAGTGGCAATGCACAAAAATGCACTCACAATAATAAAATACAACATTTTATAGTTACATTTTTTTATTAACACTTTTTATTTCAATGTAAATTTAAATGCTATTTCTCGTAATGAAATAATTATGATGAGTTTTGTTTGTTTTGTTACAATAATGAAAATGTGCAGCTTTATCAAAGTAAACGTACTATAAAAATAGTGGTTTCTGTTTTTTTTTTACGCTCAATAAATTCTTACCTATTATGTTTAGGTATGCATGCATAAATGCTAACAAATATTAATAATTACTATATTCTGCTTCAGCGCTATTTTAATACTAAAATTTTTTGCGCTTACACTGGTATTGGTTAACCTAGTCAGTTCTAAACAACTGTAAATAGATATGCCTACATACATATGTGTCTATCTAAAAACTACTACATATTAAAAATTGAATTTTTAGTATCTACTTATTTAAATTCTATAATGAAATGATATCATTTTTGCAGCATCACATTGAAATTTGATTGTCTTTTCTCGTGTAAAAATAATAATAATATTAGGTATATTTGAAAAACATTCAGTAAAATTAAATGGTAATGTCTTTTTGTCTGGAGATTTTATAAGTTACAAGTTTTGGCAGAATTTATTTTTTACACAGAACTTTTGCTTTTACCAAAATAAAGTAGACTAAAAGAAATATAATTCAAATTCAAGTTGTTCACGTTGTTTATTACTAAAATTAATGCTAAAGTTAAAGATGCTGAAGCAGAATAATATAGACTTTTGTTTGTTGACATTGTAAAGATGTTTGTACGTATAAAATATATGCTTAATAAATATAAATATGAATACTTAAACTAAACATACAACGACGAAATATTCGAGAAATAATAATTTTATTTTGTAATAAAATAAACACACATAAAATGGAAGAACATTTAATAAGGAAGTCTCGTTTTACATAAATCATGTCTACTTTTAAAGCTTATACAAAAAATTTTAAAAAGAGTTTTACTTTTTTATAAACATAATTCCATTTGTTGCAGCAACAATTATAGTTAGTTTTTTTTTGTTTGAAATCATTTCAAAATTGCACACAATCGCATCTTTATTTTCTTACATATTAAATTCAGAAGCAAAGAATCAATCGGTTACACCCAAATGCACCAATTGTTGCATGCAACGTTGTAAGTAGGTTTGATCGGGAAACATATTGAATTGTGTCTTATGATCGACACTATTCCAAATGACAACATCTTCACGGCCCGTAGTCACCGAACGTCCGATAGAAAATAGTAATCGACGATCGAACGCAATTTTGAGAAACCGCAAAACTTTACGCCCCAGCGGGCAGTCGGGCAAATAGCAAATACGCGGAAAGCCCACCGCAAAAAAGGCACGTCCCGGGTGTGGATGCTCCTCAGTTTGTATGCCCGAAGCAATGCTGAAAAATAGCAGAATGAATTATTAGTTAGTTTTAGAAATCTAGCATAGATTAACAGGTATTTTTATGTAGGTCGAATTAGCTTGAAGGAACTGTATTTATGACATTTCCACATCATAATTGGAGGTGGTATGTTTCGTAGGGTCTTAGGTATCAGATAAGGGTCACAACTAAGTTTCGACTAACTCATCGATGACATTAATTTAGAGATATCAGAGTTGAAATGATTTAAGTAGAAATGTACGGCGACTCCTCATCCCATTTTGTATATTTCACATTGAGGCCCCTCCCTATTATGATTAGGCTTTCACTTCTATCTATAAGAAAAATTAAAGTTGGGGTTGGTCGACAATAGCGATAAATTATTTATGTATATGTCTATAAGTTTCGGCAGCCCAGTGTAATATTTTCTTTAGTCAGACTGTGCTAATTGTAGAAGTAGCTTGGACGTATAACTCAATAGGCAGCAGACTTAACAGCATGATTAATTCTTTTAACAATAGAAGTGACACTATCAATCGCATACGGTAGAACTTTGAATTATGCTGGAGTATCGTTAATAAAGATCAGTCGTAACAAAGGCGAGATAACTCCTCTCCTATGATGTACATATCCTATCCCTATGCTAAACGTCGTATGCTTTCACTGTTACCAACGAGAGAACTATTCTGATTCTTAATCTGTATATTATCTACTTAATATGGACCCCTCCATACAAAGCACATTATTAATAACACCACTTACTCATATATGATTTGTATTGTGTTTTGTCCCTCGTGACCTGGCAGACTTTTGCTTATTATGCTCCAGGACATTTGGCCTATCGGCTGATTGCCCACTTTTTCCCCGTAGACAATGCCGCACACCGGACACTCGATGAACAGATTCTTGGTCAAATCGCACTGCTGCGCTATGATCATGCCGTTCAAACACTGCAGATGCATCAAATGCTGACAACGACTCAGCGCTATTGTGGGATTTTGCGCATTGTGCATCAGTTCCTCCATGCACATAGGGCAGGGTTGCGTGTTGGGCCATGCCGGCGGCTCGGTAACTTTAACGAAACGCGAAATCATATCGCTGGCGGGATCAACGCCCACAATCGAACCAGCCACGGGTAGTGGAGGCTGGTGTTGGTGCTGGTGGTGCTGCTGCGAGTGTTGGCTGTGTGACGATGACGACATCGAAGAGGAGATGGAACTAGCATGATGATGGGGCAGCGGCGGTGGTGCCGGTGCGCGTTCACCCAACGAGGAAGGCGGTAAGGATGGCACAAAAACCTCATCACTACCGAGCGAACAATCAAGTAGATCATTCACAGATATGGCAAAATTACGACTGCGTAAACTCTCCTTGCTTTCGTGACTGAGATACGTGGAGACGGTGTCAACGCTGGGACGTCGATTTGACTTCATGCTATTGGTGTCTGTGTCGGAGGTGCGTGTACGCGATCGTGAACGATGTGAACCGAGACGACTGCTGCGCTGTGAGGATTGCAACGAACCCTCGGAGCAGCGACTATGATGGCTATGCATGGATGAGGTTAGCATATTCTTTGAATGTGAGAATTGTTGCAGATGCAACGTGGGTGTGGATGATGACGGTGTGAGCGGAATTGATGCGACGGTGGCGACTGCATTGTTGCTTGTGACTGCACAATGCTTTGTGCTACTGCCGAATATATTGAGATTGTTAAGAATCTGGCGTAGATTTGTAGTTGAGATCTCGCCATTTTTCTTATTCAGCTTTCGGTGGTGGTGATTGGCGGTGCTGGTGGTTGTTGTGGCTGTCATTGGAAGAGGATACTGCTGTCGATTGGAGTGCGGTGGCATATGTGGCAGACCGTTGGTATGCATTTGTGCTGCTGCAGTTGCTGCTGCGACGGCGCGTTGTTGCTGCTGTTTTATGTCTTGTTGCTTTGCTGCCATTTTAGCAAGTGAATGATTGCGCATTTGTGCGGCATAGTCGTTGTAAATGTTAACTGCAATTGGAAGCGATAAAATTGATAACTAGCAGCCTACAAAATTCAAGGTATAGGTACTTACTACTTAACTGCTGTGCTTCTTGTGGCGTCAGTTTTACGAGTGGGTAGGGAGCTTGTTGCGTGCGTTTAATGTTGCGTATAGGGCCATTTGGTTTACGCATTTGTGTTAAATTGCAGAAATTTATTGTGTACGGCAGCCCAATTATGGTATTGCACAGATCGAGAATTTGTTCGCCCTGGAATTACACAAGCAAAATACATAAGATTACTTCACAAACTTGATATTTAGACTTTCTGTTTTGGTTACCGTTGCCCAAGCATCTTCAATAATGCACTGCACATGCATATTGTATAGATGCCAATCGCTACCATTGGTGGCTGACCACTCCCATTTAGTGCCCTTGCCAGCTGGTGAACTGGGTGCATAGTACATGCGTCTCACACTGATCATGGAGCGTCCGGAATCCTCCTCGGACTCTTGTGTCATTGTACGTATGTTAACATAGTATTGATCGAGATTCGGATCGGCATCGCTGAGCAGCACACGCGTCAATTTTTTGGCATGGGCACGTTCGAGATGCTGGGATACATCTACCGCAAAGGATGAAATAATTCTAATTATAAATGCCCATTATTTTCTTGTCATGCACTTACCAGGACTATATGGCAACCACTTTCCTCCACGAGACTCATACTCCCACGCAACAACTGCATGTGTGGTCGAAGTGCAGGTGCTGGAAACTTGCGATCCACATGCTCCACCAGTACTGCTGCCACCAGTTGCGTGATTTGCCATTAGAAATTAATTCTGTATAATTTCTTGCTAGTGCAACTTTCTCTTCATTGTGACATTTGCAACCACTTTTCTGTTTCTAATTAGGAAAATTCACTTTTAAACCACTTAATTCATATTTTTTGCTATTGTTTTAGCCCCTCATAAAAATAATCTGGAAAAGTGCAACGAATGTCGATCACAAAATAAACAAGCAAATTAAAAATGGTGGATGCTTTTGGAGTAAAAACCAGACATCTTTTTATCTCACAGTTTTGTTTCTCTTGCACACTCTATTTCATTTGACTTGAACCAGAAACAGTTTCAATTTATTTACATGAATTTCAAATTTTAATAAATATTACACAATTAATTTTAATTAAATGCAAAAGACAATAGCCAATTGAACTCAATTAAAAAACTGTGCAAGAGAAATAGTGAAAAGAGAGAAATTTGAAATGTCAAAACGATCAAATAGCAACAAGGTTGCATTCCGTGTGACACATTTCACATGTAGATGGCACTGTAGCAGCATGTGCCACAACAAATTTGGCATTGATTTTGACATGGCTGCCGCTTCCGTTTTCACTACTCCTTTACTTTTTTGACAGTCGGGCAATATAGCCGTACTGTTATCGGGCCGTAAGAAAATCTTTATTTTTCACAAACATCGTACATTAGAAATAATCCAAAATGGTTGTTAAGAAGGTAATTAAACCTATTAAATCAATTAAAGTTCAAATTTATTAGAAATTTATGTGCGAAAGTGATAAAAACTCCGAGTTAGTGCAAGTGTTTACACTCTCACTGAGTCGAATTTACTAGGATCAAAAAAATTTAATTACTGATCGGTTGTTTTTTTGGTTTATTTTATCACAGCCCAGACCAAAGAAGAAGCCAGTCACTAAGAAGATTGCACCAGCACCATTGGCTGTTAAGAAGCCAGTCGCCAAGAAAGTTGTAAACCAACTTTTCGAAAAGCGACCAAAGAACTTTGGAATTGGTATGTAAATAATTGTTGGCTTTGCCGATTATTGCTCCTTTATTTACGTAATTAAAAACCATTTCACATTCTAGGTCAAAATGTTCAGCCAAAGCGTGATTTGTCCCGCTTCGTTAGGTGGCCCAAGTACATCCGCGTACAACGGCAAAAAGCCGTTTTGCAAAAGCGTTTGAAGGTGCCACCACCAATCCATCAGTTCAGCCAGACTTTGGACAAGACGACAGCCGTCAAAATGTTCAAACTGTTGGAGAAGTACCGCCCAGAATCGGCTCTTGCCAAGAAGCAGCGATTGAAGAAGATTGCTGAAGCTAAGGCTAAAGGCAGTGAACCCCAGCCCAAGAAGAAACCCAACTTCGTGCGTGCCGGCACCAATACTGTCACCAAATTGGTTGAACAGAAGAAAGCACAATTGGTTGTCATCGCTCATGATGTCGATCCACTTGAGGTAAGTTATGTTTACAATTGTTAGGTGTTAGTGCTTCCGCCAAATGATGTTAACATGAATTTCTTCAACTGAAATTGTTACTCTACTGGAGCAGCAGTTGGCTGTGGCAACTTGACAAGCTGATCTATTACCAACCAATAGCATCATTTGCTTTGCCATTTTTAAGTGTTAATCAATTGCTTTCTCCTTAATTTCAGTTGGTTCTTTTCTTGCCAGCTCTCTGCCGCAAAATGGGTGTCCCATACTGCATTGTCAAGGGCAAAGCACGCTTGGGCTTGTTGGTACGCCGCAAGACATGCACCGCTTTGGCTCTGACCAATGTTGAGGCTAACGACAAGGGCAACTTTGCCAAGATCCTCGAGGCAGTCAAGACTAACTACAACGAACGTCACGACGAAATCCGCAAACACTGGGGAGGCGGTGTTTTGGGTTCCAAGAGTTTGGCACGCATTGCCAAACTGGAACGGGCGAAGGCACGCGAATTGGCTCAAAAACAGGGTTAAGCATCGACTTGGCTTACAAGTTTTTGTCGTTATTTTTAACATAATTTGGATACAATCAAACTACACACTTGACGGTATTTGATAACATGAGAAAATAAAAATAGTTTGTACCATTAAATTCCATTAGATCTATTGTTTTTTTATTTTATAAACTTTCTGGTATAATTTTGATAAAAAAAAATTTTTTTTATTAATTTTTAATTTTAATTAATTAAAAGAAAATTGGGGCTCAAAATTGAACAATTATAAAATTATTGATAATTTACAGAAATAAAGTTTGTATAGGCATTCTTGTCGAATGTTCCATTTAGATTGTGTTCAATCTCGCGGTGCATCAAATTAACCTCAATTGACGCAAACAAATATCTGCAAATCTAAAAGAAGCATATATCACTTCTGATATGTCCACACCTACACATCTCAACCTTTTATACAACAGTCATTCAGAAAATTCCACATGGATATCAGAATATTCAACTTAATTTCATAATGGGGACCCACAATCTGTATTTCAGAACGATCATACAGTGGTGTGCGATGAAATAGAGTCATCTTTAATGAGTTTCATCTCAATTATTTCTGTACTTGAGTGATCGGTTCTCTGCTGAATATAATCCCGTTATTTTCAGTATACTTTGTGTGTTTCTTTTCTTTTGGTGAGTGTCCATTTAGTAAAGGCCGTGTAAAGACCTGTGCGATAAAATAGAGTCAATTAAGAAAAATATTTTTTTTTGCAGCGCTTAACGGTACATTTCATTTAAAGTTGAAATATGATAAACATATACAAATATTTGTTAATTGTTATTGTTTAGGCTCCAAAATGGGCAGAGGTATGCATTGTAGTATTGAGCGACGGGAAATAATAAAAAGGCTCAGAAAAGAAGGTAAAAGCTACCAAAAAATATGATTATATTGGATGCTGATATAATTGGATGCTCCAAAAAAATGGTGGAAAACGCCGTTAAGTATGAGGTAAAACCAGAAAACAGAGGAAAACAACCTAAAGTTACGGAACATATCAAGAGAAGAATATTGCGGTACGTTAAGAAAGATCCTTTTGTTACCTCTACCGCTCTCAAAACGTATTACAAACTGGATGTGGACACCTCTACAATAAGAAAAATCCTTATCAAGAATAATTTAAAGGAAAAAAGTGCCCGAAAAGTTCCGTTTCTATCGAAAAGAAACGTTCAAAAAAGGTTACATTTCGCCAAGGAGTGTGCGAATTGGCCCGTGAGCAAATGCCGAAATATTTTGTGGTCAGACGAAACAAAAGTGAATTTGTTCAATTCGGATAGGAGTAATCTTCCAGTACGAAGACCTCCCAACACCGAATTTTGTCCCCAATACACTGTTAAAACAGT
Organism: Palloptera scutellata; assembly: GCA_958295655.1. NCBI lineage: Eukaryota > Metazoa > Arthropoda > Insecta > Diptera > Pallopteridae > Palloptera > Palloptera scutellata. Next base: position 145,966,959 of record OY282449.1, read on the forward strand.
TAAACATGGTGGAGGAAACATACTGGTATGGGGTTGTTTTTCTTACACTGGGACAGGACCATTGTTTCGGATTGAGCAGACAATAGACGCTGTATATTATACAAATTTATTAAACAACGTCATGATGCCATATGCTGAGTGGGAGATGCCGCTTCGATGGGTGTTTCAGCAAGATAATGACCCGAAACACACATCGAAGCGGGCAAAAGCTTGGTTTGAAAATAATAATGTGGATGTTTTAAGCTGGCCTGCGCAGTCGCCAGACTTAAACCCAATTGAAAACTTGTGGAGGGAAGTTAAAGTGGCAATTAAAGGAAAAATCGCATCCAATAAGGATGAGCTTTGGACACTAGTTAAGTCTGCGTGGGAAAACATTCCAATCCAAACGTGTTAAAAACCTGTGGATTCAATGCCTAAACGTTGCTTAGCTGTGATTAAAAATAATGGTTACTCCACAAAATACTGAGGTAAGAAAAAGTATACACGATACATTTTTTTTATTTGACACTGGTATCTTTTTAATTTCAGGTGATGAAACTCGATGACTCTATTTTAATTCACAGGCAAAATAGGATAATTTGAAATATTTTTATTATGTTTAAGCGCTGAAGCTTAGATTACGATATTTATGTTCGTAAATACTTTGTTTAGTTTCTTATTCATTACCAAAAAATAAAAGTTACACAAAAAATTTAATTTTTCTTAATTTTGTTTTGCTTTGAAAATTTATTTTAGAGTCGACTCTATTTCATCGCACACCACTGTATGTAAAAATATTTAAATTCTATTTCAAGTTATTCTAAATTGATTTGAAATACACTTGACCTAACCCTCTTTTTACATAGGTTTTTTAATTTTAAACTTTATTTTTACATGGATACTTAATCACCTCCCAATGACTATTGGAACATGATTTTAATTCTTCTGCATGGTTTTGCAAGAATAAAAAATGTTTTTAATCACTTTCTGAAAGAAAAGAGTAACTTTGTGAGCCACCTCTAGAAATGAAGAACCATCTTTGCGTGTCACCTCAAATTGTTTCGCACCATTGTGAACAGAGCCAAAGATGCAATACAAAAATAACCCTTATTATTGCAAAATAAATCTATTGTGGACGCGCAAATAAGTTTTATTTTTTAAAAGTATCAAGCGATGAAAACATTTAGTTTCAACAGAAAAATTCAAATTCTAGATCGCCTTGCATCAAACGAACGATTCACATTTGTTCTGAAAAGCATTAATAAAGCTTTGTCTTACTTTGAGGTTTAATAAAGTTATTTTATTTATGTTAAGTTTAGTTGCTTTAATTTAGTCTTTACTGAAAATAAATAAATTCGTATTTCATATCAATGTGCTACATTCTTATAATAAAACTAAGGTCCAAGTTAAAAAAAGAAAGAAAATAGTGTATAATTTTTCTTGACTTGGAACACATCACAGGTTTTTATATAGAATCCATGTTTGAATGTACCGTGTGAAAATATGATCTGTTGTATTCTATTGTATAATTTTTACCGCAACTGTATGTGTGATTTCGATCGTTAATCCAACCAAGTCCGCAAACAGCACAGGTGTATGTCAAGCTATGAATTCTACATACGGTTAACCACCATACACAAAATTAACAAAATATGTATTGGATAGATAGTGAAAACCTTGAAAGGCAGTTGGGGCCATACTAGGCTATTAAAATATACACACTTGGACAAAATAATAGGTGTGAACCCAAAAATGTTTAAAATGAGCGAACAAAAATTAATTGGCATGTTTTACAATCAAAAGGCAAATTTGGAAGTTTGGTGGCACTGTTTTGGAACGAAATGGGGGAATCCCCGCAACAAAAGTTATTCTCGATAAATATTACGTCTTGTTTATTTGTTCAACATTCAAATTGATGTGGACAATAAAATAGGTGTGTTTTGGTAAAAATTAAAAGTGAATAAATTTAAAACGTTATTTAGTTCCAGAAGGTAAGATTTCGATGAAAGTGAACTAAATAAAGATTTAATTATAATTTTTAATAATATTAGATGGGTCGTGGAGTTCATTGCAGTACAGACGAGAGAAGACTTGTTCGTCAGCTCTGAGACAAAGGAGAAACCTACAAATTCATTGCCAGATAGATGGGGCGGTCTCAGAATTTCGTTACTCTTAAGCCAGAGAAAGCTATTGAAAAGCGGGTAGCACCTAAAACAACTTCATTAGTGACCGACAATCGTATCGTTACATTAGCTAAACGCGATCGCTCGCAAAGTTCCTCTGCTTAGAACTGCAAATTTGAAGAAGAGGAAAAATTTTGCATTAGTTCATAAAACGTGATGCGGTTCACAGGGAGAAAAAAAATGGCGCAATATTCTCTGGAGCGATGAAACAAAAATAAATTTGTTTTTTAACGAAAGGCAAAGAATTCGACGTCCGGTTCACAAAGAAAACAGTGAAGCACGGAGGTGGCAGCTTAATGGTATGGGGCTGTCTTTCTTGACAAGGTATTGGTCCGATACATCAAATTAATGGCGTTATGGATAGATTCGTGTATAAGGATTTGTTGGAAACGGTAATGTTACCATATGCCGAGGATAATATGCCGCTTTTGTGGAAATTTCAGCAGGACAAGGATCCTAAACAATCATCACGAGTTGTCAAATCATGGTTCCAAGTGCATAATGTAGACGTCCTTGAGAGGCCAAGTCAATCCCCAGACCTAAATCCTATTGAGAATCTCTGGGGAGAACTTAAGGACCAAAACAAAACGCAGTTATGTTAAAATATTCAAAAAATTTGTTACAACATTTCTTTATAAACTTGTCGGAAGTTGATATCGTCAATGCCCAGATGAATCGAAAAAGCCATCAAGAATAATGGTGGATATTCTGGGTATTAATGCTTACTTACTATACTTTTAATGGCACAACAGCCCATAGAGGGCCTAGGCCGAGCTTTTCGCATCCACTCATGTTGTGCTTGTTATATTTGTACATGAATGGAAGGGACCTACAGTTTAATGCCGAATCCGAACGACGAAGTAAAAAGCTTTTCATAGGCAATTTTTACTCTTGTAGGTTTGCCATTGACTGCCAAGAGGTGGTGCCGTGTGGAAAAATTATTTTTTCTACATTTTGAATGTGCCGAGATTCGAAACCCGGACACTGTGCGTAGCAGTCCAACGCACTACTACTACGCCACAGCGACCACTCGTGTTATTGCGTTCTTACTAATTCAGTAAAATACGGGACCATAACTAGCAAAATTTCAATATTTATTCCTAAGTTTTTTGTGCACATTTATTTTATGAAAATTTAAGTTATTTTTTAGAGTTTTTAAAACCTTTATGTTTTGTTACGACGCTGAGGTATGTTTATGTTGAAAACTAATTTTTCAACATAAACATCCTTTTTTGAAAGATAATAAAACATATATGAAAGGCAAGATTTTTTGAAAATAAAATATGTTCCCACCTATTATTTTGTCCAAGTGTGTACATATCATTAATATTTTAAATGCAGATGGAAAACAAACTTTGTTTTGTTCTTTTATTCTTTTATGACGTTGTATGTGAATTTTAATTTCGTTTTCCAGCACTAATTTTGCCCTTCACAGTGCAGCATGTCTGTCATATTGATGGCTTTCATCAAAATATTTAGGCAAAAAGAAAGTATTCAATATTTGTTTCATGATATATTATTAATATGGTACTCTGTGTAGAAAAATAAAAGTAAATAAAAATTTGTTATCTTATTATAAATAATGAAAAGTTATTAAAATACACCAAATATGATACTACACCTACACAACTCTGTATGGAGAACGGCATAATACTACCTATGCTTTGCAGCACTGTTTATGACAACAACAACAAAAAAGCGACTGCATTTTCTCTCCTTTTCGACGGGAGTGTCTATTTCTTCAATTGCATTTAAAATACAAAAGAATAAAATGAAAATTTTAACAAAAACCGTGAAAATAATTTGCAAATAAATCTTCAGTAAATAGAAATATTAACGAGGATTGTAAATATATCAGCAAATTGTTGGAACAGAAGTGAAAAGTGAAAACGCACAGTGTGAAAAGTAAAAAAGTGCAAAGACAACGAAGAAGAAGAAGCAACAGAAAAGTTCGGAAGCTGGGTTAATTTGCATTTCGTTTTTGAGTCGAGTTCGTGTGGAAAATAATGTTTTCATTTTATTTTGTGCATAATTTTGCAAAATAAAACATTAAAAACATTTACACAGCTACAAAAAAAAAAAGAAAAGAAAAACACGACAAAATCGAAATATCAACAAACGGAATTTATGGTCTAAATTGTAGTAGCAAGTCGTTGCTGGTCATCGCCGGGGGCGTGCAAAGAGAAGCATCGTCGTCGACGAATCTTTCGTGGGCTGCACCCGTTTCAATTGGAATTTTTCACTTTTCGTTCGATATATTTGTCTAGTTGGCGTTTTTCTTGCGCACACTTTAGCATTTAACGTTTAACGTGCATTTTCGCATTAGTTGCATCCCTATCACAGATCAATCCGGTGTGTGTGTCAATGTTTGTGCATGCGTGGGGGTGAACTTACCATACATTGAGCCTTTTTCATTATTGCATCTGTCAAAGCATCTGTCAGCATCAAATCCTCCTACTTGTTGTGCAAGTAGTTGTGTTGTGCTGGCTATGTGGTAATAGAATTTGTTACAAAAACGAGAAAAGGTGAAAAAGTGAAAAGCCGTGGCCTTGTGTGTAAACATACACACTCCAACATACGTATACATATGCATATTTAAGAGCTGCTGCATTAAAATGATGCACGCAAGGAACTACTTCAAACTCAGTAATTGAAATTATCAAAATAAAAAAAGTTCTACATAAAATATTTCAAAATATATTTTTGCAACACGCAACACTACATATAACAATAAGAGGATCTGCGTAATAAAAAATAAAGATGAGCGTATTCAATGACTTTCAACGTTTATGGATGCAACGATTTCCACAGAGTTCACTCTCGGATGCTTGGGAGCAAGATGTACGTGCCAGTCTTGAACGACATAAGCAAAAAATCTCAGAATTGACTAAGGAGTTGGAGCAGGAAACACTGTATGTGGAATATTTGGAGCGGTTACTCTCGGATGTAGAGAAATTTCGTGAATCCGGTGGAGACCCAACGGCATTATTTGAAGCTGCGGCCGCCAACTCACCACAACAGCAAAATGATGAAAATCTTCAGCAGGATAATATGCTGCGAAGCGGCGGGGATGGAGTGGCTGTGAGTAATTTGTATTTAAACATTATAATATTGGAGGAATTATTAGTTTAGAGCTTAACCATGAGAAAGAAGTTAAAGTCAAAAAACAAAGCGTGCATGCTGCGATCCATTTTGTAGCCAGCGTTGGAGTAGCCATCGTTGTATGACAGAAAACATTAAATATATTTTAATTGCTTTAATAAAGTATCATAAATATTATATTAATTATTTATGCACTTTGTGTATGAAATAATGTTCGTACGTTACTATTGAATTGTATTTGAATTTGAATTCAAACACTTTGCATGCAAAATATTAACTATGTACGTACACACTTCCATCAATATTACTTTAACACGGTAAATGGGAGTTACCCTGATTCAAGAAATATTTTCGTAAAGTCTTCGCTTATACATGTATATACGTATGAATTGGGCTAATTAGACCATTTATTTTTAGTAAATCCAGAAGTACCCTAATAATCTTACTTACTTACTTTAATGGCACAACAGCCCATGGAGGGCCTAGGCCGAGCTTTTCGCATCCACTCATGTTGTACGTGTTATATTTGTACATGAATGGAAGGGACCTACAGTTTAATGCCGAATCCGAACGTCGAAATGGAAAGCTTTTCATAGCAATTTTTACTCTTGTGGGTTTGCCATTGCCTGCCAAGAGGTGGTGCCGTGTAGAAAAATTATTTTCTCTACTTTTTTTTTTTGATTTTGCCTGTGCCGAGATTCCAACCCCGGACACTCTGCGTAGCAGTCCAACGCATTACCACTACGCCACAGCGACCACCTAATAATCAAAGTTATGAATTATCAACTGCTAATTTAACTTAACCAAAAGAAAGTTGGGCCACTAAGGCATGAGGATCACCATACAACAATTCTCATTCAATAAACATTAATATTGGTTTTAGGTAACCAAAAAACATTAAATGTATGTTGTATAGCTTCATGGTATATGTATACGATATCTTGCTCTGTACAATCTCCATGCATCGTTTTATTATAATCCTCGATGAAATGTCATTGTTTTCTTAGAAACTACTGTCATCAGGCATGCAGCAATGCGAAGAAAGTGTGCAAGACTAAACGCTTATCAATAGCCACAGCCAGAATAAAAGTTCTTGTTCAACAAATTTGTAAAGTACAACAACAACCAATTCCAACCATAAAAAACAGTTTTTTTTTATTTTTATTATTTAGCTAATTCGCTACTCAAATTTAAACAGCAACAACAAAAGCACAAGTAATAGAATTGAATATATGTAGTAAAAAAAAAAGAAAAAAGTTTATCTTATCTCGACCAAGTGTCGAGTCGAACGAGCACAAACGACTGCAACGCCGCCGCCTTACACTCGTCCACCCAATCAAGGCAGCGCTGTCAGCGCATTCCACTGTGTGAGCGTTCTGTCCTAACACCACAACACCATCATACCATACTCATATTCCAATAATATCTTGAAGTTTTTCTGGTTATCTGCATTTCATGTTTTCCTGCGTAGCTCAACGCAGCGTTACTTACTTACGGTTCGCAATTGCTTTCTTTTCGTCGTCATCATTTGGAAATTGTATATTCTTCTTTAAATTCAATTCTATCAAATAAAAAAATTTTTTGGAATAAATTGAAAATTCAAAATTTACACACACACAAAATACACGAAAATTACGTAAAAATTCGCGTACATTGCACGTGTATGAGTTTCCGTGTGCGTGTGTGTATGTATGTATGTGTTACTGAGTGATTGTGTGGTGTTGCGACAACAACAAAAAACAATTACAGTGTTTGCGGTGTGAACAGACGGTGTATGGTGTGTGAGGCCGGGTGGAGTTTAGTGCCTTAATTATTGGCCTTGCTGCCGTCGTTTTGCAAAAGCGTTGTGTGTGCAGTTAAAGTAACAAATATATACAGACAGCAACCAGCAATAGCTAAACAAAAACAACAACATCGCATCACCTTGAGACAGACCACAATGTCGTCTTTCAAGGAAAAATTCAAATTATGGACCAGAGGGGTAAATAACTTCATACATACATTCGTTCTATTCTACAAAAATCAATACAACAATAAAGCCAGCCAAGCAAAGTAAAGCAAAAAACTATGAAGAAATTTATAATGAATTTTCATACATAAATGGCTGATGAATATCAAATTGCAAGCAATATTCAAACTCTAAGTGAACAATATTTGATATGGTTTTGGTTTTGATTTTGATTTTCTTTGCGCGAGTGATTGTAGTGTGCGCAATGATGAATGGGAGGCAATGATGTGGGGATGGGAGGCTTTTTCTTCGCGCAATCAAAGTGTGTGCGAGTAGTGAGTCACACACGTTCGCTTGCTCGGTCGCTCGGTCGCTCGCTGGCTGGCTGACTCCGTACCCGTCTCTATTATTTCAACGCTGCTACTTTGGATTGTGTTTTATCGTAGTTATTATCGAAAACTATTGAATGTGCTTGCAAAAAACTTTTAAATATCAAGTATTTCTTAATATTTTTCATAAAATCTTTCACATTTGCCCTAGACAGGTTTTTCATTCATTCATTCATTCATTTATTTGACTATTGACTACTTTTCTTTTGTTGTTGTTGTTTTTTTACATTGCCTGTTTTTTGATTTTCGTTTAAAATTTTTTTATTTTTTTTTGTTATTTTTTTTTCAATGCAGTTACTTATAAACAATAGCAAAAACATATTTACATATATAATTTTTTGCAACATGGTCCGAAAAACAGCATTTTACAATAGGCAAGTAGCTGGATTCCAAATACATTCATTCCCTTCCCTTTTCTCTAAACTGCTACTAGCCAATTTCTATTTAATTCATACTTTTCTACCGTTTTTTTTTTTTTTTTGTTCATTTATTTATTTAATGTGTGTTATGTTTGTGAAATTCAAAGCAACATTTAAATATATAAGCTTACTTACGTATGAATTCGTGTGCTGCATTTAATCAATTAATTAAAAAAAAATTTATTCAGTTTTCATATAACTTTTTCGAAGTATGACGTGTGTGTATATGTATGTATTTGTGTAGTTATTTGCAAGTAGAAACTATTTTCTGCAAATTGAAAGAAGTACATAACACCTATTTTTAAAACATACATACTTATATTTATTGTGTTGTCCACAGGCAATATTATTACTTACACAGCTAATATTATTGTCTTACTCTTAAGAAACTAATAGGTACTAATTACTTCTTCTTTCTTTTAATGGCACAACTGCCGATGTAGGGCCTAGCCCGAGCTTTTCGCATTCACTCTAGTTGTGCGTGTCATATTTGTACATGAATGGCAGGAAAATTACACTCCACATAAAAACAAGTAGGATAGCAACTATGATTGATATACAACCCTGCTCAAAATATTAGTTACACAGCACACTTTCAACTTAACATAACATAACAAATAATGGTTTTACTCAATATTTTAATAAAAAAAAAAATTTTTTTAAATTCGCATTAATGCAGTGGATATAAATAAATACAGAAAAATAAACTTCATTACTAGATAAAGTACCTAGTCCTGCCATAAGTTCTGTTACAATTTGAATATACTACTGTGGGCAAAAGTTAGTAAGACTTTGTTCATAATTTCAAATTTTTTTTATTCATTCTTCCAAATCTATTTCGTCCCCTTCAAATACACTTGTGCCAACGTTTTTTCCAATTCTCGAAAAAGTTGTTAAAGTCAATTTCCGGAATAGCCTTCAATGCGCTTAGCGATTCATGTTTAATGTCTTCAATTGACTCAAAACGGTGTCCACGAAGCGGTTTTTTGAGTTTAGAAAATAGCCAAAAGTCACACGGTGCTAAGTCAGGCGAATCGGGTGGTAGGGTGGTTGCGGAACGATATCAGTCGAATTTTTGGCAAAATGGTCTCGTAAAACAAATGCAGTGATTTTGGAACCAATCGTGCATTCACTCTTCTTAGGCCCAAATGATGTTTTAAAATGGTTTTCACTGATCCTTCCGATATTCCAACGATGCCAGTAAGGTCTCTGACTGTTAATCGTCGATTCTCGTATTGACGTGTTGATCATCAGTTGATGTTGATGGCCGTCCTGGACGTGGTTCGTCGTCAACGCGTTCTCGACCATCTTTGAACAATTTGTACCAATCAAAAACACTTGCTCGCAACATACAATTATCACCGAAGGCCTTTTGCAACATTCTGAACGTTTCGGCACCAGAAATTTGATTCCGCACACAAAATTTAATGGAACTTCTTTGTTGAATAATTTCACTCATTCGGAAAATCGCCGAATGCACTTTTTGTACTTCAGAAAATAATCATTAGTATACTAAACACTAATGATTATTTTGATGTGACATTTGGCACAGATGTCACCGACAGTCATACCAACCTTAAAAAAATAATATTTTGAAGAATGGGTTTCCGCGCGAAATTTAATTTTTTACACAGTATTAGTGTAAAAATTAAAGAAACTATTTTTTTTAATATGTTGTAATTTTTATTTTGTTATTAAACTTCCTCCACCGTAAACATTGTTTCATCCGTAAAAAGGATATTTTCATGACCGTTTATTGCGTGCCACTGCAAAAGCTTCTTACATCTTTCCAATCGTATTTGTTTTAGCCGTGGAGTTAAAAGATGGCCTGTGCACCTGCGAAAGACCTTCTTGTGGAGGTCATCACGGATTAGTCGTGACATGGATCTGGAAGACATATCCATTTCTCTAGCCATGATCTTTTGCTTTCTTAATGGATTTCAGCGAATCCGCTCCCGCACAGCTTTTATGGCTCCAGGTATATGGTATATGGAATACCTGTGGACAAATATAACTAGCTCAAGATGAATGAATTAGAAAATATTGGCCCTCCATCGACTATTGTTAGTTCCTTTAGCTATTGAAATATTGTATTCTTTTCTAATCTTTAACCTAATTCTACATATTTTTGAACAGTGGCGGCACAGCCGTAGTTATGAGTACAAGCCCTCAACTAATTTTTCTACTCACAGTTAGTCTGCGTTTACATCAGACAATGCTCTGAAGACAATGGAGAATATGTATTTACTTTACTTTTAATGGCACAACAACCCATGGAGGGCCTAGGCCGAGCTTTTCGCATCCACTCATGTGCGTGTTATATTTGTACATGAATGGAAGGGATCTACAGTTTAATGCCGAATCCGAACGGCGAAGTGAAAAGCTTTTCATAGCAATTTTTACTCTTTTAGGTTTGCCATTGCCTGCCAAGAGGTAGTGCCGGGTAGAAAAATTATCTTTTTTACTATTTGATTTTGCATGTGCCGAGATTCGAACCCCGGACACTCTGCGTAGCAGTCCAACGCACTACCACTACACCGAAATAAAAATAAATTTACACGGTACCACCTCTAGGCAGGTAATGGCAAACCTACAAGGGTAAAAATAGCTATGAAAAGCTTTTCACTTCGCCGTTCGGATTCGGCATTAAACTGTAGGTCGCTTCCATTCATGTACAAATATAACACGCACAACATGAGTGGATGCGAAAAGCTCGGCCTAGGCCCTCCGTGGGTTGTTGTGCCATTAAAAGTAAAGTAAGTAAAGTATTTCATCAGAGTTTCTCCAACGCCAAGCCTACTGTTTGAATTTTTTCATTCAGATGAAGAGTTTCAAAGCAGTGGTCTTTCAAAGTTATCCGATTTTTTCGATCTCACTCCTTATTACCCTATTACCTTATCGAAGTTTGCAGCCAGCTGTGAGGGCTGACTAATGCATCTTCTTAATTTCACTATTAATTTAATGCTTAAATCCAAGTTTAGGCCCAAACAGACAGACATATATACGATAACTTTCAGATAAGTTACCTATAATGTGAGTTGGACAGTCCTTTAAAGAATAGAGATACAACATATAAATATGAAAGTTTAGAAGCATCTAATGATTAGTCTAAAATGTTTGGTCTGATATACCGGGATGTAACAGTTGTTGCTACATTTTCAGATTTATGGTAAAGGTTAGATGGTGGAGAAAACCATAAACTAAAAAATATGATATCTACAACTATTAATAAATATACTTGCATGCACAACCTACCACCTCTTCATCCACTGTATCAATTCCTTTTTATAATTTTTTTTTCTTAATTCATACGTGATTGCAGAACCAGCAGACACACAACTACTTTTATTCATAGCTTAAAATATATATATATATCTATGTAGGTATATGCGAGTATGTTTATTGTAATTTCTTTTATTCATTTTAGCGTCCACATCGTTATGTTAATCATTCTAGGGCAATTATGTTCAGAACATTTATACAATACAAAAAACGAGCAAAATTCAATTAAAAGGAATACAATTATGTACATAAGTACATACATATTTACTCATACATGTATACTTCAAATGATGAGTTCATATCGCTATAAATATGTTATGGACATATATGTTTTACTATAATACGTTGCAAATTATGTATGATAGATATTTCTGGTTTCCATTTTCATTGAACTCTGGAAATATATATTTGGTGTATATCTTCCTTGCCAAAAAACAAAGCTTGCCCGTCTTTTGAGGCTAAGAGGAATCAATCACATTTTTTTTACATAAATATAGCTTTATTTCAATAACAAATCGCATGAATATATTATTCAAAGTAGTATCCATGGGAGGTTATAACATTTTGCCATCTTTCAGGTGAGTTATGGATTCCTTGCCAAAAAAAAACCGTCCGGCTTTTGTGGCTAAGAAAGAATCAAACCATTTTTTGATACTTTCCATGAAGAAAAGCCTATTCCAGTAAGGGCAATCGTTGGTCGCTGTGGCGTAGTGGTAATGCGTTGGACTGCTACGCAGAGTGTCCGGGGTTCGAATCACGGCACAGACATAATCAAACAAAACAAAAATAGAAAAAATAATTTTCCTACACGGCACCACCTCTTGGCAGGCAATGGCAAACCTACAAGAGTAAAAATTGTTATGAAAATGTTTTCACTTCGCCGTTTGGATTCGGCATTAAACTGTAGGTCCATTCCATTCATGTACAAATATAACACGCACAACACGAGTGGATGCGAAAAGCTCGGCCTAGGCCCTCCATGGGCTGTTGTGCCATTAAAAGTAAGTAAGGGCAAACTGCATCGATCGAAATAAGGGATAGTAAGACGGACAAGGTCTGCGTGAGCCAAAACTTCCCATTGACTATTTTCCATATAATTTTTACCAGGTACATCGGGAGCAAGATGAGGCTGCGCAATGTAATGCTGGAAAAATACGATATCGTTACTTACTGGTCACATATTCTGCTCGTTTATCGGCCATTGCTCTCTTCAAACGAATCAATTGTTTTCGATACAGCTCTCCAGTTCTCACTGGATTTTAGCAGCTCATAGTAGATGACACCCTATAATCCCACCAAATACTTATAGAGCATTACCTTGCCATTTTAGCAGCTCATACTGGATGACACCCTTTTATCCCACCAAATACTTATAGAGCATTACCTTGGAGCCATGAATATTCTGTTTCGGAATTGATCTCCCTGGTTGACTGAGCTTCGGAAGTCGTATCTTCTTGCGCTTCGGGTTGTCGTAATGAATCCATTTTTCGTTGCCAGTAATAATTCGATGTAAAACGACTTAATTTCATAGCTCGGAAACAGCATTTCCGACATGGAAAACACCATTTTGACGTCTCTCCGCTTCAATTCGTATGGCACCCAATTTCCTCCGTATTGAACGAACTCCAGTGATTTCAGACGCTTGAAAATTGCTGTTTAATTAACTGCCAATGTTATTGCAAGTTTATCTTGCGTTTGGTGGGATCATCATCTCCTATCTTTTTCACTTGGCCATTGCGTTCCTTGTCTTCCGTGTCAAAATCTCCAATCTCCATTTAAACCATTGAAACCATAATTCACATTTTTTAATCGATGAAGGTGTATACTTATTCACCATAAACTTCAAAGAATGTAAATGTTTTCTGATGTCATATAATCGTTAAGGAAGCAACCAGTTATCTTAGCAACCAGGCTATAGGGCAGTGATCGGTCTTTTGTAAAAGAAGTTGTCAGAAGCGTTCAGCGACAAGCCATTATAATTAATATTTTAAAGATCAATAAATATTGAGCTGAAAAATTTTAAGAAAACAAAATTTTAAATATCCCTTTCACCGTTGTATTTCCGTGCAACACTTATGTTTTATGTTCATATTTATTGAATTTGCGATTTGTTCGCATTTTATTGATAACTGTTTAAATAATTTTTTTTTAAATTACCACATTTTTAAAAACAAAACCAATTTCACTGTTCTAAAAAATTCTACCAAAATCGGAGTATGGCTTGGATGGATGGATGGATGTGAAGAAGGCCGAGAACCTGACCTACGAGGACAGCATTCCTCAAGCATTCAGGCTATGTAGCCTTTTGTACTTTAGGCCTAGGAAAAGAAGAAGGGGTGACAGCAAGTAAGGGGTTAGAGAAAAAGAGGGGAAAAGTTGAAAAAGGGGTTATAGGGCGTTTACGTTCTCTTCCGCAAATTTTCCGGATTCTCTCACAAATCTGAGAAGATCGCAGAAGGGGAAGGAGTGAACTTTATCCATTCCTGTGACATCGAAACCCAAAATGCGCCATCTCGTTCTGCTGTCCACCTCCTCCAGACAAGATGTGCAGGTCGGGTCCTCAGTGATGCCGATGGTGGTCATATGTTGGCTCCATGGATTATGCCCTGTGATGGGTCCCACCAACCGGCGAAAGTCCTTCCTTCCTAATTTAAGAAGGAATTCTGCTGCCTTCCTGTTTGGACAAATCACAAAACACTTAGCCGTTTTACAGATGTCCAGATTGGACCAGCGTCTCTTATGTAAATCATTAGCATAAGATTTTATCCAATGCATGGCACCTGCCAAACTGGTCCCGACTATTGGCTCTGGTCCCAAAGGCATGTTCTTTGATCCACAGTTGGCCAACTCGTCGGCTTTCTCATTCCCAGGAACTTCACAGTCTTGCGACTGATCTAAGTTTCCTCTTACACTCTTGGACAATCTTTGAAGTAATTCTCGCGTTCTCCAAAGCCTTAAGTGCAGCCGGACTGTCACTACAAACACCTATATTTTTCCCGCGCCATTTTCTTTCACTTATCCATTCTGCTACTTTAAAGATGGCGAAAACTTCTGTCTGGAAGACAGTTGCGAACCCACCCAAGGAATAGTAGCAATTGACACCTTCGTTTAAGAGCCATCCAGCTCCAGTACCTTCATCGGTCTTGGATCCGTCAGTGAAGAGGATATCCGTCAGATTCTCCAGCACGACCTCTGGATTGCTCCATTCGGGAAGCTAACTTCATATTTTCTTCCGAAAGTAACCACCTTTCGGGGCCAGTAGCAATGGATATTGCTCTGACAACCTTTTGAAGATTTCTCCATGACCCGAAGTTCTGTTATCGAACCAATACCCATAAGAGTATAGCCGACATGTCGCCTTCATCGCTTCTTGTTGGATCTGTATGTCCAGTGGGAGCAAGTCAAGCATGGCGTTAAGGGCGTCAACAGAGGTGGTACTCATGGCGCCCGTTATGCTAATGCATACGCTTCTTTGTAGCCTGTTCAGCGCCAAGACTGAGAATTTAACCATAGTTCGAAGCATATGTGATTATCGGTCTGATAAGTGCTATGTATATCCAAAGGGCCATACTAGGTCTCAGGCCCCAGGTCCTATCAAAGGCTCGGCGACATTGGCGGAAAACCTTCAATGCGCGATCTAGCTTCGTTAAGACGTGCGTCTTCCGTGTTAATTGCCGATCTAGGGTTACACCCAGATATTTCACTTCCATGGCAAGACTGGGAGTCACACCTTTCAGTACTGGCAGTTTTAAACCCTCCAGCTTCTGCTTCCTAGTAAATAGAACAAGAATCGTTTTACTAGGATTGACAGAAAGACCCTGGCCAGTGCACCACTCATCAATTTTGTCCAAGATTTTCTGCATTTTAATACAGACCATCCGCAAGGATTTACCAGGAATAGTAGCAATTGACACCTTCGTTTAAGTGCCATCCAGCTCCAGTGCCTTCATTGGTCTTGAATCCGTCAGATTCTCCAGCACGACCCCTGGATTGCTCCATTCGGGAAGCTTGGACGTGAAATCCGAGATCCTGCATTTCCGTTAGTAATGAGTCAACAACGAAGCACCACAGTAGAGAAGAGAGAACACCCCCTTGGGGGCAGCCCTATCTAACCTCCGCCGTGACCGAATCGTCGCTCTAGCCAACGTTCAGCAGTCTCTCGGAGAGCATAGAGTAGATCCATCTAGTTAAGTTCTCACTCACTCCATGCCTTCTGGCAGCTGAGCACATAGAGTCAAAGGCAGCGTTGTCAAAAGCCCGCCCCCTCAATATCCACAAATCCCCCCAGAGTGCACTTGTCCGCTTCCAGTCCTGCTTCTATCTTGCTTCCAAGATCATGCAGAGCTGATTCGCAGGATTTTCCTCCCTGGTAGGCATGTTGGTTATTACTGAGAGGTTATTACTATGGGTTTCTTGAAAAGGAATCTTTGTTTTATCACATGAATTTTAAAAACGTTCCAATCACTTAAAAAAAACAAATAAAGGATCTAAAAAATAAGACGAGGTAAAATATTTATTTAGAATTTTAATTCAGAAATCTTCTCTGTTTTCCAAAGCTCATTTCAAATTCGAGCTGTACACTTCCAAATATTTTAATTTTTAGCTCTATTTTTGTTAAAAGGAAATCAATAGATTGGGAAAAGTTGCAATGAATGTGGAAATTAAGTGTGTACATAACAAACTGCTTCAATATTTTATAATTCAATTAAAGATAAGAAGCTCTTAACTTTCTAAGATTAGGAACGACTATAGAACGTCACAGCCTAACAACAAACAAATATTTATCATTTTTACAAAAAAAAAAAAAAGCTATAGATACTAGCAATTATTTCAACAAACTTTTGTGTTTAACTGCAATGGTTTTTCACTTGAAACCATATAAGTACTTGAAATTCTGTAAGCAATTCAATTCTTAATAAAATGCATTCTTTGGATTTTTAGAAATCGAGTCTAAATTTGCGTGAATCTAACAATGAAAACAAAGATAAAAACAACAGATTATCGCTCAATACTGATAACAAATATGCCAACTACAGTGGCGGTTCTAAGATAACCACCACTACAAATTCTGATGGCACTAGTGGTGGCGGTGGTGGTGATAAGCAAAGTTTCGAGAAAGAAGATAAAGATGTGGGCACTGAGAAAGATGCACGACGAAGCAAAGAGAACGGTGCACTGCAGCAATGTATCTCCGAATTGGCAGCTTCAATAAGTGGAGAAAATGCTATTGGTGGCAATTCTCCCTTAGAGGATATTCAAGAAATCGATATTCCGAATGAAACAACACAGAGGGTTAATAATAAACCGAAGAACAATAAAGCGATATCACATTTTGTTACTGTGATTGAAGTGAAAGAAAATAAAGTGACTGTGGAGAAGGAGGCAACGACGTTAGAGGCACCGCCTGAACATCATCATCATCATCAGCAGCAGCAGCAGCAAGACAATAGCAGTAGTGATACAGCAACAACATTCAGCAGCTTTGAACGACAGAAAACGACATCAACAACAAGAATGGATGCTACAGCGCCACCGCTTTCTCCTGCGCTGACATCGCCATCGATGTCATCGTCTTCGTATGCTGCACACTTGGATGCAAAGAAAAAAATGCCGCCAAGGTATGAATAGAAAAATTTTGAAATTGAATTATTTTCTAGGTATTACTCTAATAATTTCATATACTTGTTCAGGCCACCTCCGAAGAATATACGTAAGGTTGAACCACCAACAATTCCTGGCGTTGCACTCTCTTCATCACCCAAACGTGATGGTCCTTTTTTGGGTAGCGCAATGCCGCTTCCACCCAGCTCTGGC
Organism: Palloptera scutellata; assembly: GCA_958295655.1. NCBI lineage: Eukaryota > Metazoa > Arthropoda > Insecta > Diptera > Pallopteridae > Palloptera > Palloptera scutellata. Next base: position 145,984,075 of record OY282449.1, read on the forward strand.
AGTTTCTCATCAACAGAAAGTCCAGGAAATTCACTGGAACGTAACATTAAGCCTTCAGATATTCTGCGTCAGAAATCAACCGAAATACTGGAGCCGAAAATATTTGCTCCTCATCGGAAGACAACACCAGAGATGACAAAATTTGCTAATACACCCGAATTGTTGGAAGAGTTTGGACGTAAAATAGGAAAATCGGAGAGTTTAGAGAAAACAAAACGCGCTGAAGTGGGCACAACGCAAAGCCCGACTGGCAGTTTGGGACGCACAGTCTCGACGCCAACACGTTCAGGAACGTCAGGTGGTTTAAATAAATCCGCAAAACTGGCTGCAGCTGATAGCTCATCCACAGGCAGTTTGGATAAGAAAACACGCACCTCACTGCAAGCTGCAGATGCTGAAGCGGGCCATACCCGCAATGTTGGTTCCAAGGAATCGCTGGCATCACAAGGAATTTCAGAAATTGTTAGTGAAATTGTACAGCAAATAACAGAAAACACTTTTAATTGAATTTCACTTTTTCCTTACAACAGATTAAAAGCTATGAATCCGTTTCATCATTAAGTTCGGACAGCGCTAAGGCCGCTCAGAATATGGAAAATGAACCCTACTACGATACGGTGCCTTTGGATAATGGTGACGGTGAATACGTCTACATTAAACCAGCTGGCACTGGCTCCTCATCTAGTCGCGATGATATTTCAACGCCTGGCAGCACATTGCCCATTGGTTCGACGGCACATTTAAGCAGTCAGACGAGTGTTACGGACCCTGAATCTCCTGGGCGCACATCAAACTATGTCAATATTGATTATTTTCTGCAGTAGGTTTCGATGAAAATCTGATGCAATAATTACTTAATATACTCTCTTCTTTTGGAATTTATAGTCAAAGCAACGAAACACGCTCAAGTTCTTTGGATAGCGATGGAGAGTATGAAGGTCCACCAATAATGCGTACAATATCACATGATGAACAAACATCGCAACAAACACCTGGCGTCTTAAAAAAGGTAAGCTCAATTTATGCATCGATTCTATGGACTGGGTGCGTGCAACCAAATGGGCTATAATTCTTAAATGAAGATTTATTGTTCCAAAAATTTTAAAATTCCAATTAATAAATATCATTTTATATTTCTTGAACTACTTGTTATCGACAATAAATTTACTATTACATATAATTTCGTATAATTTAACTACTACTTTACCAAGTAAACTCATACTAACGATTTTTACCATTTTTATTTTAAACTTTTTCCAACAGAATTTAGTTTCAGCAATACTTGTGAGTACTTTAACGAGTAACATAAATAGAGTAAAAAGCTTTTGTTTTGTCCCCCTAGGCTGATCTTAAATGGATGCAAACTGGAAAAGTTTGACAGTTTAAAATCAGTCTTAGCATTTCTTCTCTTACTACATATGTACTACACTATTTATAATTCGCATGCTTATATCATTCACTGAATACACTGTTTATTTCGTTAATAGTTTAAAGTTGTCTCTTTTGAATAAATATATAATTAGTGCATTTCAAAATAAACTACAATCGCCTTTCAAAACTTTGCAGGTTTCTGGCAGCGAGCGTGGCGCTAAAATACGCTCCATTCTGAAAAGCATCATACAAAGTGAAACAATTTATGTTGAATGTTTGAATAAAATGTTGCAAGTAAGTGGCTCACGATTCACCTCCACTTGCACGCATTTCCTTTATATGAATTTAATTTCTCTCCATAGTACAAAAGGGCTATACACTCTACGCTCGGCACATCGCAGCCTGTGATCAAGGAAGAGGAAGAGAACACCATATTTTTCAAAATCGATGAACTATACGATGTTCACTCGGCCTTCCTCAACGATTTGAAAGCTATTGTTGCACATAAAGGTGGCGATGTGCTCATCGGTGAGACATTTAAGCGCCTGGTCGAGATGTTCAACCTATATAGCGCTTTCTTGCATAACTATGGCCAAGCAATTGAGACCGTAAAGAAATGCAGCGCCAATAATCCGCAATTCAAGCAGATTGTCTCAACGATTGTGGTAAATTTACAGACTGAACAATCGCTGACACTTGAAGATCTACTACACAAGCCGGTGGCACGTGTGCAAATAAATGCAATGGTTTTCGATGATTTATTACGTGAGACACCGTCCAATCATCCTGATGATCAGCCGCTGCGGCAGACACAGAAAACCATACACATGTTCTTCAAGCAATTCAATGTGGTGAACCAACGTCTGCCAACCGAATCGAATAAGAATTTACGACGTATGGTGAAGAATTCCTTTATTGTCGAATTGGTGGATAGTCATCGTAAATTGCGACACTTGTTTCTATTCAATGACGTCATAGCATGCGCCAAATATAAAGCGTCTGGACGCGACCGCATTGATTATGAATTGAAATGGTTCATTCCGCTAAAAGATGTCATCGTCTTTGAAGAGAATGACGCAAGCGCTGACCTTAAAGAATCTAGTCCTGCTAACATATTACAGTTGAAGACACAAGCGTGCACGGTGCGCGATCAGTTGTTGCTCGAGGAGAAGGATGATAAGGGACATAGTGGCGGGAGCCGCAAGGCGAATGGAATGCGTTCGGGCGATAAATATCGCCGTAAATTGGCCGATCTGGAATCGCAGCTAGTGCTCGCATCGCCAAATCTCGTCTTCCGCATTGGCAATAAAGCGACGAATAAAACAATAACGTTCTTTTTGAGTTCCGACTTCGAGCGCACTCAATGGATAGACTCGATAATGCTATTGAAGGTTAATAATAATAATTAAATTAATAATTAATTAAATTAAAATGTTTTCGCTTTGTCTATAGCAAACTTGTAATATCCCAGGCATCAACACTATAAATGCACTTGAGGTGCACGCATTTATTGTCGCTATGCAGAAAGGCATGAAAACCGAAATGGGGTCATATTTAATGCGTAATACAAACGATGAAAGTTTGCTGGTGGGGGACTTACACCTGACTGTGCAAAGTTTGAGTGGTCTAGATCATCCTGCTGATTTGTACATTTGCATTGAAGTTGACTCATATGGTCACTATTTCCGTAAAGCAACCACAAAGATGGTTTGTCGCAGTATGAATCCCTTTTGGAATGAAAGCTTTGTGCTGGAACTTGAAGGTAGCCAAAATGTACGAATATTACTCTATGAAGCACAAGAGAGACCAAAGCTTAAAGCTAAACATGTGCTGAAGGTGGGTTGAAGTGAAAACTAATATTTGAGTTAAATTAATTGATATGTTTTATAATTTTAGTTAAGTCGCTCTTGGCTGCAGGAAACTCAAACAAATAGAGCTATAAAATTAAGTGAAACCATTACATTAAATACTATGCTTAGATTTGTGCCTGGCGAAGTTACGCTAAGACGTGTGCCAACATCGAAGCCAGGTGCGCTCTTTGGTGCCAAAATGAATCAAGTATTAAAGTAAGTATAAGCTAGGTGATAAGACAGAAAAGTCAGATATCTGTTAATGGAAAAGCAAGATTCTTTGCTCTTCTATATGAATGTTGAAATATTTGTAATTAACTTATCAATTTTTCAGGCGAGAGAAGCGTGACATTCCATTTATTATTAGTGCCTGTATACGTGAAGTGGAACGGCGTGGAATGTCTGAAGTTGGCATATATCGTGTGAGTGGTTCGGCCTCAGATCTGGCAAAGTTGAAGAAATCATTTGAAACAAGTAAGCAAATTATTAAAGCAATCATTGTATTTGAATGCAACTAATGATTTTTCATCATTCTTTTATTTTTGCAGATGCCTATGAAGCCGAACAGCTACTAAAAGATGTTGATATACACTCTGTTACAGGCATACTGAAATCGTATTTACGTGAATTGCCCGAAGCATTATTCACTGATTTATTATATCAGAAATTCTTTGAAACATTTAGTGCATTTAGTAATAATAATGAAATGGCACGTATTAATGAATTGCTTAAAGTTTTTGAAGAGCTACCGCAAGCGAACAAAGCTTCCATTATCCATATATTGGATCATTTAATAAGGTACGCAGCGAATGATATAAATTTTTTATTGGAAAATGGAATGAGATTATAGTTCAATGGAATTATGTTACAAAAACAAAGTACTTACTCCAAAATGCAGACAACTGCATTTTGGAGTAAGAAGGGATTTCCTCAATATTCACTTAGGAATATACGGGGTTTTCCTACTAAACTTCTATATGCCATCAGTACTTTGGCTAATTAAGTTGTCTGCTTGTTTTTGTTGTAGAAAGTTCTGCGCTAGTGGTATTCCTAAATGCTAAATAAGCTAAAGTTTTCCTTCAATTTTTCCGTTATAATGAAATTTTGCGTTTTTCTCACTAAATTAAATTCCAATCTTCTTCTCTAGAGTACATCATCAAGAAGCCGATAACAAAATGTCATTACACAATCTGGCGATGGTATTCGGACCGACGTTATTGCGTCCTGGTCAAACGCAAACCAAACAAAAGGATTTATTAGCTTCCAGCACCGTGGATGTTATGGCGCAGGCAGGCATACTCTATTGTTTTTTGCAAGCGCGTATCAAAAAGGATTAAATCAGTGTATTCATCACATACTCTTTTGAAGGAAGAATACATATTATACATACACATATATTTTTGTAGCAAGTTCTGTTTGTTTGCTGTTTGCTGGTTATGTGCTTGCGTGCAAGCGCATATCCAAAAGAATTATTACACGCGCAGCACATAACACAGAAAAAATAAACAAGCAATCAAGTAATAATAATCAAAGAAATCAAAGTATCTGCTTCAATATGTGCATTAAAAACCAATCAGCTTCAAAAAGAAAACAAAAAAACACAATGTTGAAAACGAGAATAGTAGAAGAGTGCTACGCAAATATAATTTTTATATTATCAAAAAATAGTATTATATTTACTCAAACCTGCACTCTATACTTAAACTTAAAAGGAAAACAGAAAACTATTTTCAATTTGTTTCAACTTAATTACTATTGATGCACATTTTAGATTTGAAATTAATACAATAACAAACAACAACTACATAGTTACAATGTAAATTTCTTTAGCTTACATTTACCTATTATAAATTAGCTGCTTAGATGAAAGAAAGTAAGAAGAAAAATCCTTGTGTGTGGTCGATAAACGTACTGTTTCGTTTTTCTTTCTAATTAACATTTACTTAAATACTTTTGACAAAAACTTTGTATTTGATGATGAACTCCTTTTGTGTTTACTTTTTATTCAAAATTCGTATGTGTACGTGTTGTCGACAGATACGTTAATATAATATTATTAATTATTATGGTTAATTATCTACAAAAGAAATGAAAACAAAAATTCAATTTTATGTAGGTTAAACAAATGTTTTAATTTATTTACTACTTTGTATGTATTATTATGCTCTATATATATATATTATTTTTGTTCAACTTTATTATAAATTTTTTTATTTTACAAATTTAACATACAACCATATATTTTGTAGCGCAGTAATATTATACACAGAATATATATATTATTAAATATTATATAGTAAAGAAGAAAGCAATTGTATTATTTCCATTAATCGTCGTTTTCCTCTACATCTGCGTTTGTGCCACTTCCTAGTATGTGTTCATCTGTATCAAATATCGCTTTCTTGCTGCGTTTAATTGAAATTTTATCGCTAATGTGAAATCCTTCAGCTGTACGCTTACGCAATTCGCCGACGTCTTCATCTGTGGTGGATGCCCATTCCAGGACCAGCCTACGGCCGTATAAATGCGTACTTTGGCTGAGCGCTTCGAATGCCTTCTTCGCATCGCTTTTCGTTATGAAATCAACAAACCCAAAACCACGATGTGTATCCTCACCGGGTGTCATTTTCATTGGCAGACGAAGTGAGCGTATCTCACCAAAAGCTCTGCAATCAATAAGCAGTTTTTAAAATATATACTTTACTTTATTCCATGCAGCATTACTTACTTGAAAATGTCGCGAACTTCTTTGACTTTGGCTTGGAAAGGAATATTACGCACGAGTATTTTTGTGCCAGTTTGTTTCGTCAGCGCAACTGTTTTACGTTGTACTGTATTTGTTGTTCTGAAAAGAGATTTAAGTCGAGTTAAGCGTGAAAATATCAGAATATTTTACCAAAGAAAATACAACATAAATTATATCAAAAATTATTACTTGAGTGTACGATCACTACGTTTTAGTTCCACCTGATTGCCATCGATGTTAGTGAATTGCATTTGCTTCAGAGCCTTCTCAGCAATTGCTGCCTTCTTAAATTGTATAAAGCCATAACCCAGCGATACCATTTGACGCGGGTCATTGGCATCTTTGCGTTTAGCAATCTCTACAGTGTGTATGCTGCCTAAATGCTTGAAATGTCGATAAACAGTTTCTTGGACTGTTTTAAAATTTAAGTTGCGTAAAAATAATGTGGTATTTGACTCCGCAGGTTCATTAGCAGTATCGTTTTCTTCATCGTCATTAGCATTAATATTTTCTGTTTCGTTAGCTTCGTCAACTTTGTCATCGGCATCGTCTTTAACTGCGGCTGATGCCTCCACTTTATCCTCCTGTTTCGGTATGATTGGCTCACCGCTCAGTGTAGTTTTAAAGATATTTTCTGGCGCCCATTCCAAATAGAGTGGCACATTTTTGAATTTACTATAAGCTAATTTCTTAAAAGCTTGCTTCGCTTCTGTCGAATCACAAAACTCTATAAGCGCTGTGACACCACTCGGTGGCAGCACAAGGCGTCCGATAGGCCCAAATTTAGCAAATAGTGGCGTCAAGTCAGATACTGCGGTTTCTGCTGGCAGATTTTTAGCTAATATAATAGTTTTTGAACGCTTTGCGGAAGGCGCATCGAATGCATTCAAATGTACACCATTTTCTTCGAGAAACTTTTTCATTTCGATAACAATTTGAGTTTCGCCCAAAGCAATACGTACAGCAGCGCTGGAGCCGCCATCATTCGTATCGAGAATCTAATACAGAATATAATACAAAATACAATTGATAAAGAACAAGTGTTTATGGAAAGTATTAAAGGATTACCTTTTCCTTTGAAGTTTGAAATTTCTTGGCAAGAATTTCCGCCACAGCATTCGCTCCCAGAAACAGAGTATTCCAACTGTTTGACTGCTGTGCAGTCTTCTTCAATTTCAAAGCTTTCTTCTGCTTAAACGAAAGATTAGCATCGTTTTCATCTGCTTCTTCTTCTCCATCTTTATTCTTGCCAGGTATTAGATGCAGCAGACGCCCGTGAAAGTCGGTACCATCGAGGGTATTGAATGCGTTCACCGCATGCTCTGGCATGACAAAGGTTACTGTACCGAATCCTTTTATCTGACGCGTTACCGTATCCACTGGCAAGTGAATTTCTGCAATAGGTCCATATTTCTCAAAGACTTGCTGCAAATCTTCGTCAGTCACCGTGTATGCAAGATTCCGAAAGAATATGCAGCCAGATTCGGAAATATTTTCTTCGTTACGTATACCCTCTACTTGTTTGGCCCATTTCGGATTATGTGTGGCACCATGTTCACCGGGTTTACCTTCACCACTAGTTTCTTGGTGTTTAGATTTGGTAATTTTATTTTTTTCAGTAAAATCCGAAAAGAATACCTGCTTTCCCTTGATGAAGCTTTTATTTTTCAACATAGCTTTAGTCATATCCTTTTCGGTTTTAAAACCAACATAACAGAATCCGTGCACATTTGTAGGCAGACGCACCGAGTATGGTTTGAGTGGTTTAAAGAATTTCAAAATTTCTTGCCGTTTTGCCTTGTATGGTACATTGTGTATCTTAATGGTGAACAAATCAAGGGTAGCCACCGGTTTGGCAGTTTTATTACATTCTTTCGAGTCTGTGGCGGTGGAAGCTTTGTTCATAAGAGATTTCATATACTCCAAGTCGCTTATTGGTTTCTCTGCTAGCTTTTCAGTAGCCTTACTTTCTTCGTCGTCGTCATCACCATCATTATGATCATCTTCATTTTCCTTTTCACCACTGTCATTATTTTCATCATCCTCGTCTTTTCCTGCGTTTTCAATTTGCTTGTCTTTGTGTGTTTCTTCTTCTTTATTTTCATCCTTCTCTACCATTCCTGCGTCATTTGCCCATAATGTTCGATTTCTATCGTGTGCCTTCATGAACTCTTGAAAATCTGGATCGTCCTTGTGCGATCCAATAATTTCCTCGAACTTTGATATTTTCTCCCTCTTTTTCTTGGTATTAGTTTCTTTTGAATCAGCATTTTCTGCAATTTCTGCTATCTTCTTAAAGCTGTCTTTTGCATGCTTACTCCACGATTGTGGCTTATCTTCTCCACCCAACGCAGAGCACACTTCTACCTTTATGCGATTAGTTTGTATGCAGGAATTGTTAAAGAATTCAATGGCTGCCTGCGCCTCGTCTTCGCTGCGATATCCAATGAAGCAGAACTGACGAAATTTTCCGTCGGGCGTGTACTTCAATTGCATATCCGTGATGGTGCCTTTGCTGCCGAAAAGATTTCGCAACTTTTCTTCGTTTATCTACAAGTTGTTACATTAAAAAATGCTTACTTTTAAATATAATTATGCATACTTACATTTTTAGGCAATTGTTTCACTATTATTCTCGACATTTTTATATTATTTTTGTTCTGTTTTACAAAGTTTAAACAAAGCAATTAAAATAACATTGTTTATGTTTAGCAGCACACACGTGAGAATTAAATACCAGAAAGAGAGACGGCGTTGTTGCATTAAGGAACCAAAAAATGCAACCCTGTTTGGACATATTGCCAAAAGCGAAAGTCAGCTGTTTGCATTATTGCAGAGAAAAGCTTTCATACTAATGAAAAAAAAAAAATCATCGTGTATCTACGTTAAACGTCTAAATTAAATTGTGTATTTTTCCAACTAAATTAATACATATTGTATTTGTAATAACAAAAAATTCCGTCTGGGAATTAATTTTGTTTTTTGGATCTGATTTTTTGTGCTGGATTAAATAGGAAAAGTGAGAGAAAAAGACGTTGATTATCGCTGAAGTTAAATAATGTAAGATGTCTATGTCGCTTCTGCGATATATTAACCGAGGAGGAGCAGTTCTTAGCGTCACAAAAATTAATGCCCAAAAACCATTAAAATCATCGACGAGATTGTCTGGAGTGGCGCTTGTGCCAGTAACTGCGAATGTAGGCTCCGTGGTACAATATTCACGACGTAGTGATTCAAAGAACCTTGACAGCGTTTTCAAGGTAGTCAAGTCCAAGGCACGTGTGGAAGGTATAAGAAGACATACATGCAAGTGTATTCTATCATTCTATTGTTGATATCATTTCCAACATCTGTGATAATTTATAGATGACACGGATTTCTTGGGTGGCGAATGTGGTCCCAATTGGGAATTGCTTGCGCCACGCGGAAATCGTTTTTATTTTCCACATGCCGTTGGTCCAGCATGGCAGGGGGCTACTACTACAATCAATTTAGAAGCACCTTTGGAATCATTAGTCGATTTTGATAGATTGGTAAAAGTTTTTATACATACAATTTTTTAAAATTATATAATCGTTTTGTTTCCTTTTAAGGGTACCGATACAAGCCATACTATGTTGCAATTCAGTGTAGGTGAATGCCCGTCATTGATAAAGAAAAACCTGCACGAATTGTTTCCTGCCCCAGAGGTAATGTCCAGCGAAAAGTTAGCACTCCTGACATTAAGTTTTGCTGGTGATAGTGAGCAAGGCGCACGAAAGGTAATAACTATTTGAAAAAAATTATAATAGTGCAAGCAGCAAATAACCGAAATTAATAATTGCAGTTTGTTTTGGCCGCTCGCGAAATAACAGCGCGTTTACGGCTGCAGGGATTCTGGGCTGACTTCATGAATCCTTTCAGTGGTAAACCATTCTTTTCGTGGGCAAGCGGTAAAAATCTTTATAAAGTGGACGATCGCTTTCGAGGACTCAACATGAAATTAATCAAAAAAAATCATTGCACTATCATTAGCACTGAAGATGCCGATAGCACTTTCTCCGGCGCTATTTATACAAATGCGCCTTCAGATTATATTCAGCTCAAATCGCTTATCGATGAGCAAGTCTAGCGATGTGGATTCACAGCCGCCTAGAGCCCACTAGGAAATTTGTTATTTAAATAATTGTTTATAGTATCATTAAATGGACGAATGAACTTTTTGTTTTTGACGCAATTAAATTTTATTCTTATCTACCACTTTCGCTCTCCTCCCACCTACTCATTATGTGATCACTCTACAGCAACTTTTTCACAGTGACGTTCGATATCTTTAAATTTACTTATCAACGACTGAAGCTCTTCAGTGTTGCATAAAAATTCGACAATTGTTTCGCGTTCACCGTTGCCGCCCTGATGATAACGCCCGAAGTTAACATGAAAGCTTACTTCACCTGAACTGCAATCGGATGTGGACGATTTCACGTCGCACACCATGCGCCACTGCACATCAGTGACATGTGGAAAATTGTGACCCGGCTGGACTTGTCGCATTATTAAATCCTTGCGATTATCGTCATATAAACGTGTTATTTCATCTACAGCTCCAGCATCGATTGAATGCAATTCCAGCAACTGTCGTAATGCAAGTGTGTCAATGCAATGTTTGGTGGCCATAATGAATAAAGTTACGACGGCATATTCGCTTTGTTTGACTTCGTCGCCATGCGTCGTGGCGTAAATTTCTGGTACAGGAGGAATTGCTGCTGATGACATATAAACACTGGAAGGTGGTTTTATTAAAAGTTGTGTTATTCATACTTGCGTCTGAATGCAGTGTCAATTTCAATGAGTTGGCAATAAGTTTCTTTGTTAGGTCCAATGGAATACTTGTTCCTCCTAAGTTCTGTAGTCCTGTGATCACAATTGTCGATAGTGGAAGCGACATTTTGGATTTTGTTTATCGTTGCTTATGTTTGCAAACTTATCTTGTTTACTTCGCTTTTACGTACAAAAAGTAGTTTTTTTTTCTCGTTCTTTTGTCACAATTAGGGATGAGAATTTGCTCACAAATAGTTGATATTATCGCCAAGCAACATTATCGTTAACTTTCGACAATTGTAGCGACTTTGCGATATTTGTCAAAAAAAAACACTACTTTGAGTTCGAAAAGAAACGAAATCAACGTGGTTTGGCATCAGTTTTTATTTCGTTCTTTCATCTGAATAAAAGATTCTAATCCAGTTTACTAAATTACTGTTTCATTCGTCATATAACGGAAGAACGATAAGTTTTATCAATTCAGATATTTTATACTGAAAAAGTGTGATTAATAGTTTTTTATTTATTTATTATTATTATTTATCTAAGTATTTATTTCTGATTAATTAAAGGTTTTTATTTCAGCGAATATTCGCCTATTTAATAGAACTATTCAAATTTGAAATTTGTGCGTTTCATATGGTAATAAAGATTACACTTAGCCTGTAATTTAAATGTGTCGTTTAAGATAAAGTTTTGGTCGTACATAGTTCGTAGGGCCTACCATCAGTTTTTTTTTTTATATACTTTTTTGACACGCCAGCGGCAAATCTCCAAGAGTGAACTTCCCTGCAAAAAGCTGTTTTTGTTCGTGTTTCTCACACAACATGAACAGATGCGAATAGCTCGAACGCCTTTGTTTGTTTTACCATCACAAGAAGGTTTAAGTTTTTCCATTTAATTATGTAGATGAAATTCTAGTTATCAATAACGGAATCGGGCTTACCGATAAGTTGTCATTTTTTGTTACGTTATACCCATCAGTAAATAATAACAGCATGCACAGAGTTGCGTTTGGTCTGCTTTTACAAAATATTTAAACGGCCATTCATTTCTGTTTCTGCACGTGTTTCTTCGTTTGTTGACACTTTTAATTTTTAACAAGTTAATTTGATATTTGCACAAGAATGTTTAAACAACAAAAATTTGCTGTAGTTGAGAATGAAACAATGGAAGAGGTTGACACTGGCCCACAAACAGTTCAAGCACATCTCGTTTCTGATACTGGTGAAGAAGCAGGTCCACCAATAGATTTGCCAGCAGACGTTACGGTAGAACAATTGACACTCATATGCAACGCACTGCTGAATAATGAAGAGTCAACACCATATATATTCTTTGTGGGTGAGGAAGAGATCAAGAAAACATTGAACACCACATTAGATTTGGCTACAATAGACACGGAAAATGTTATTAGCATCGTTTATCAACCGCAAGCTATTTTTAAAGTCCGGCCCATTACGCGATGCACCAGCTCAATGCCTGGCCATGCAGAAGCAGTTATTTCTATTAGTTTCAGTCCAGATGGTGAACATTTGGCCAGTGGCTCCGGTGACACAACGGTTCGTTTGTGGGACCTTAACACAGAGACACCACATTTTACCTGCAGTGGTCACAAACAGTGGGTGATGTGCGTAGCATGGTCACCTGATGGCAAGAAAATAGCTAGTGCCTGTAAAGCGGGCAATATCATTTTATGGGATCCGGAGAGTGGAAAACAAGTAGGCCGCACGTTTACCGGGCACAAAAAGTGGGTGAATTGCCTTAGTTGGGAGCCGTATCACCAAAATCCGGAATGTCGTAAGTTAGCGAGCGCTGGCAGCGATGGCGACTGCCGCATTTGGGATACTGTACTGGGACAGTGTGTGCTGGTAATATCAGGGCATACAGCTGCGGTAACAGCAGTGCGATGGGGTGGATCTGGCTTGATTTATACATCGTCCAAAGATCGCACAGTAAAGGTATCGCGCGCAATAGATGGTGTACTCTGTCGCACTTTTTCGGGTCATGCCCATTGGGTCAATAATATTGCACTAAACACCGATTACGTACTGCGCACAGGTCCATTCCACCCGGTTACAGATCGCAAAACGAAATATGCCGATATTGGAAGTAAGTGTGAAACAGAGTTTGCATTTAATTACATAATTCTTAATTATTTTCTTATGTAGAGGATGAACTTAAAGAAATGGCATTACAACGCTATAAGAAAGTCTGTCCCGACGGTATTGAATCGTTGGTTTCATGCTCTGATGATTACACGCTCTATCTATGGTTAGCAAATCAAAATAAATACATTCAACGCATGACTGGTCATCAGAATGTTGTCAACGATGTCAAGTACTCTCCCGATGTAACAATGATTGCATCAGCTTCATTCGATAAATCTGTGCGGCTGTGGCGTGCGCAAGATGGCAAGTTTATTGCTACATTCAGAGGACATGTGCAGGCGGTCTATACCTTGGCATGGTCAGCGGATTCTCGTTTAATAGTGAGTGGCAGCAAGGATTCCACATTGAAAGGTTTGACAGTTTATTTCAATATTGAATTATTGTACATTTTTGTTTAATTCTATCCTAGTTTGGAATATACAAGCTAAAAAGTTGGCACAAGAATTACCTGGTCATGCAGATGAAGTTTTCGCCGTTGATTGGGCGCCAGATGGATCACGAGTAGCTTCTGGAGGAAAAGACAAAGTCGTAAAATTGTAAGTTTATCGGCTGGCATGATGAACCATTAAAGATATATGTACATTACATTCCCTCATTCACCCTCCTTCTTCCTCCCACATGTCAATCATCCTTCCAATCAACACAATGCTCTGCATTCGTAGGGGTACACCCTGAGTGTTAAATGTATCAATAAAAAAATAAAAAAAACATAGAGCAAACTAGTTGTTTTGGCATTTCTGTAAATGTTTATTCAATATATTTTTTAAATGAAAATGATTTAATATACATTTTTCTTTTATTACAGATGGGCTTACTAAACTAAGAACAAAATACTACACTAAAAACAAAAATATTTTAAAAATTATAACATAAAAACATGTAAATAAAATATGTAAAAGTCAATAATATAGTGTTTTTAAAAGCCTGCTCCAGGTTATAAAATGAGAGCCTTACGTAATTTTTCAGTAAATGTGCATGTGATTATTGTGATGTAAGGTTCATTTGAAGTCGAGATGTTTCATCTAAATGCAGAAAATTGTCATATTATTGGAAAAAATTTAATTGCTGCCTTTAACGATATTGCTTGCTTCTTCAACTCTCATTATATCAACTTTTTTAAGATTCGCTGATATTTTGTTTACTTCATTTAATTGTTCATTATTATCTTTGAAATAAAGCGCAGGTACAGCTGAGCTTGTCTGTAGGGCTCTTTCTGCAGCGAGAAAACCCAAAGCAACAGAGCGTTCGATGTTGTAACCACGCAATAAACCTGTAATAAAACCGCTTGAGAAACTATCGCCAGCACCAGAAACATTGGTCACATTCGGCACTTTTGCAGCTGCGTAAAAGCGTAGTGAGCAAGAGCCGTCAGTAGAAGGGGCTATATAATCACCAGTCTCTGAAATAAATAGCGGCTTGTTTTGTTCATAGCCGTGCAAGCTGAGCAACATTCCATGGTGACCCAGCGTTACCAGAATACAATCAAATTCATGCTGTACTTGTAATACCAATTCTTTGGTTTTCTCTAGAAGCGACTCAGTCGTTTCGTCTGTCACATTAGCATTCCACTGCACAGGTTTTTTGGTTACAGCCTCTACAATAGTTTTCAGTTCGTAAATATTGGGTGAAATGATTTTGATTTCTTTGGTCAACGACCGTGGCAATGAGAAAGGTTTTCCTGCAATCCGCATATCAGTTGGTTCGAAAAATACTGGTCGCTTATGGTACCTTGCTACACCCAAGATATATTCCATCGTGGGTACTGGTAAGTTTCCGTCTATAATGATGATTGGCGCTGAACGCAATAAATACTCCTGTTGTTGCACTCGTTCCGGTGTGATTCGCTCATGAATTTCCATGTTTCCCAGTATCAATTTACAATCGCCAATTTTATCGAATATCACCGAACATAGTGAGGTAGCGATTTGTGTGTCAATTAACACACCTTCACGCAGCGGTTCGGGGATTAATTGAAGCAAACTCTTTCCCATTGAGTCGTCGCCTACAATTGATATGAAATTTACATCACCATGGAGCTTAAAAATACCTTCGGCCAGATTGCGCCCAACGCCGCCAGCAGATTGCTTAGCAATTGTATGATACGTTGCGCCATCTAGTGTTTTCGGCATGTCGTCTAACATTTTAAGTGATAGATCCATTATAGAGGCACCTACAATGACTGGAACACTGCCTGGTTTGGCACCAAGTTTGGTATCTTTACACATTTCATTCGCTATTTGAGCTGCCACTGAGGCATTATTTTTGATCAACGCTATATTAGCTTGAAGGCTGCTTCCTTTCGTAATTTTTGCAATTGCTTCAAGTAGGAATGGTGTCACTTGTTTACCTTTAACATTTTTTTCCTCCGCTTCCTTGTAAGCTTCTTCGATGGCAGAATCAATCAACTGCTTGTCGGCTGCAAATGCTTCTGGAATGGGTACACCTATTAGTATGCCCGATTGGAATTCTAAATTATGAAGCATATTGATAAGATTTGCAGCTTCTTTAGGTCCAGCTAGATTATATGGTACTTTATGTCCACTGTCACGAGTATAAAAGTCGGGGAAGCACCCATCCTCACTGCCATACGTCGCTACGCATACCCCTTGCGTTTCCAAGTACTCCAACGTACGTGGAATGTCCAATATTGACTTGACTCCACTGCAGATCACCGCAACAGGTGTGCGCCCCAATTCTACTAAATCTGCCGAAACATCTAAAGTTATGTGTCCTTCCCGATGTACACCACCTACACCTCCAGTCGCAAATATGCGCAAGCCCACCATATGTGCAATAATCATCGTCGCTGCAACAGTTGTTCCTCCGCTTTGTTTATTTGCAACAACATAAGGCAAATCACGTCTCGAGCATTTTATAACATCTCGTTGTTTCTTGGTGGCCAGATTCACTAAATCAGCATCTGTTAGACCTACCTTAATGCGTCCATCGACAATGGCAATTGTTGCCGGCGTTGCACCCTTCTGCCGCACTAGCTCCTCCACTTCTTGCGCTGTCACCAAGTTTTGTGGATACGGCATTCCATGAGTTATAATCGTGGATTCGAGTGCCACCACTGGCAGACCACGCTGCAGTGAACGCTTCACTTGTGGATGCACATCTATGAGTTGCTCGTATGAATGATGCCTTCTCGTGTTTCGCAGCACTCCATGTACTCCTGACATCATCTTTAAGATTTGGCTTGAGTTTCTAAATATCTTCATCTTTTCCACAATGTTGTGCAATTATGATATATATGAAAAAAAAAAACAAAAACTGCTACTTCAGCAGAAATTCAAACAAAGCTTTGTATATTTGTCGGGGAAACACGTAATATCGAACGATCAGCGGCTCGATCAACACAGAGTCGCAAATGTTAGTATGCATTATAATCCATTAACACACGTGTTTCTACTTCGAATACCATATTCCCCGAATTGGGGTACAATTGTAACCCTTTATATGTGTAACTATGTAATATTGAATAACTGAATTATGTTGCTAATTCTATACATATCGTGAAATTTAATTGTTATGTTTTCATTTCGAGAATAAATGTCTTGTTGTTGGGCAAACAAAATTTGGGGAGATTATCAGCTCTTTAGTGTTTGTGAAAAGAAATTGCGAATTGGAAATTAAGAAAAATTTAAGATTTTCTGCGAAAAAAAGTATACTTTGAAAGTAAAATTATCAAAATATTATTGAAAATTGTGTTTTTGTACGTTTTTGTACGCAAGAAATTTAGTTTTTGACGTTTCTGTTCGGTCTTTGCGCTTCTTCATCACCGTGTCAGTGTGAGGAGTAAGCGACCAAAAGATACTTCTACGAGCACCTCCACAAAGCTTATGGTCATTGCTCCCGTCATGATAATAAAATAGTGTTAGGCGACCTTAATGCCAAGGTAAAGGTAGGAAAGGAGAGTCTCTAAGGTTCGACCATCGGAACATTCAATATCCATAACAAACCCACTGACAACGCAATCAGACTTCGGATTGACTTCGCCGCGGCACGAAACCTGACATTTGGTAGCACCAGATTCCAACATCTCTATATCCATAAGACCACTTGGCTGTCCTTTACTTTACCTTTAATGGCACAACAGCCCTTGGAGGGTCTAGACCGAGCTTTTCTCATACGTTTTTTTTTTTTTTTTTTTTGTAAATGAAAGTTAACAACGTTAACTTTTTGGTTAACGATTGAAAGTGTTTTTACCATTTTCATTAAATTATTTATCATTGTTTATTGGGTTTAACATTATATTATTATCTATTATGTTATGAATAATTTTTAGTAAAGTTAATAGAAAATTAAATTTCTATCTTATGTTTTCAAAACATAAGCTTATTCAAGCTCATTAACTAGTTTAATAAATAATCTCAT
Organism: Palloptera scutellata; assembly: GCA_958295655.1. Lineage (NCBI taxonomy): Eukaryota > Metazoa > Arthropoda > Insecta > Diptera > Pallopteridae > Palloptera > Palloptera scutellata. The sequence goes on from OY282449.1 coordinate 146,001,390, forward strand.
AATTTAACGGCTTTAATTTCTTGACTCACGGTACCCAACTCTGATTAAAAATATACCTAGGTAGGGACACAAGTGTTAACAAATAATTTTGGTTGAAAATATGGCTTGATAGTTTTTTTTATAGTTTTTATATAATATTTTTTCGAAATGTTTGGAAATGGTGTTGGAAATGTTTATTATTTTGAAGTCTTAGACCTTTGTGATTACGTTTTTAGAAATTTGTGACCAAAAACTTCAGAAAGAATGGTTCAGACAGAACGAATTAAAGTTTTACGTAAAAACCAGGAAAAGTTTAGCTTTTTATAATGAAAAAAGGAACTGAAGACCACTGCAGTTAGGGCGCCTTGTAAGATTATTTATGAATTAATTTTTGAAATAAATAAATAAATATAATTTAAATTAATAAATATAATGTAGAACTATTAATTTGCTTTTAATCACCTTACCTTAATCTCTTAAGTAGTACGCCATAATAACTAAGAGTGTGATGTAGCAGTGTATATGCGTTTGCGTTATCAGCTCATCGTAGTAGAATTCGAAGAGTCGTAGTAATTAAATACGCATGTCGATTGTAGACGAAGGTGAAGCATGAGTTTTACTATGACTGTTAAGCATATTAAAACAATTGATAAGCAAATGCTGTGTCGCAAATAAAATTAAAAAAATGGTCTAGTAGTTAACATTTGTTTAAGAACCTTTTGATTTAATTTTACAGTTTTAAATTTTATTAATTTGTTTATCAATTCTTTCGTTCTAATAATGGAACCTGGAGCTAAGACCACACACAACCATACGATAAGACCATACCAACCATAATTATTGATTTCTTATGTACTTATAACTAACTACAACGCGGTTTAAAATTGCGCTAGCAACTTCATCAGAGAAAATGTCTAAGTGCTGAATAAAAAAATAGTCAAATAATCTTCCATAATTATTATTTTGAATAGAAATCTGCCGAATCATTATCATGATATGTTCAAATGCTTATCATCCTATCTGAGATATTACATATTTACTATAAAATGATCATTGGCTATGATTTTGCGCTCAGTATTCAACTAGTCTCTTACAGGAAATTATTACTAGTATAAAATAAAATACGATAGCTGAACTAGAATTGCAAAAATGAAACCCGATTTTTTTAAAGCTAAGTCTGTTTACGACTCGCATACTAAAATTTGGAGTGGCGGTAAGTCGAAGCCTAAATATGGGCCAGGCAACTCAATTGGAAAAATAGCGCTAGAGACTTTAATGAAAGATCCGGAGCATATAGCTCAGGTGTGTAAGAAATTGTTCAGTATTAAGTAAAAAAAAAACGAGTGTAAATTGTTACTAATACGAAAAATCTTTTAAAGATCTGTTATCACAATGGAAATCAATACACAAATCGTGAGATTGCAACTTTAATCATACGCACTGCTCAACATTTTAAAGCACTCAAACTTGAACAGTGTGAAGTGATTGGAATATGCGCTTCGAATTCAGCTTACGTAGCTCCTTTATTCTTTGGTGCAACGCTATCCGGCTTAATAGTAAGCACTTTGGATCCCAGTTTTGATAAAGGTGACTTTCCATTGCTTTAACTGGTGAAGTGTAGACATTTATTTTATAAAATATTTGCATATTAACAGAAAGTATGAAGCACATTTGTTCGATCACTAAACCTAAGATAATGTTTTGCGATGGTGCTATTTACAAAACCGTTAAAGAATCATTAGAGGAAATCGAACTGAAAGCTACCATCATCTACACTATGAAGGATCACATACAGGGAGTTCCAGAAATTACAGACTTTATAAAAGAAACTGGACGTGAAGCTAATTTTCAGTTAGTAAAAATTATTCTTCCATACCGAAAGTGATTTATGTGTATTAATGAAAACGTATTTAAAATTAGGCCAGAACCTCTTAAATTGGGCGATTCACAGACAGCTTGTATTTTATGTTCTTCGGGCACAACTGGCTTATCAAAAGGGGTTTGCATGACACATGCAAGTCTATTGAATACATATCGCTTGTAAGTTTTAAGCATATTCAAATTCAAAAAGCACTAAACTTATTCATCAACAAATCCTCTTGTTCTTAAGCTATATTGATCGTGATACCAAGATACTTTTCTTCAGTACACTTTACTCGATATCAGCGCTATGGTGCCTCGTCGGAGCAACTATCGGTGGAGCCACACGTATAATCTCTGAACGAGAATTTAATACCGATGATTTCTTTGATATGGTTGGGAGACATAAAATCAACACGATGTTTATACCACCGTCACAGTTGGCTTTATCAGTGGCAACGCCTAAAATAAAAGAAGCCGATTTAAGCAGCGTAACACAATATTTATGTGGAGGCAGTCCAGTGCCATATTCGTTGGTAGAAAAAATTAAAGTATTTTTGCCAAATGTACAAATAATATCTTCTTATGGATTAAGTGAAGTATGTGGAACTGTTGCTATGGGAAATATTTCATCTGATGGGTCAACAGGAAAATTAGTAACCAATGTTGAAGTTAAAGTAGTTGATGATGATGGCAACTCATTGGAACCCGGTGAGTACGGTGAATTCTACATACGTTATATCTTTCCATGGCCTGGCTACTGTGGAAATCCTGAAGCCACTGCAGCAATCTATGATGAGGACGAATGGATACACAGTGGCGATATTGGTTACATTGATAATGAGGGAAATGTTTTTGTTATGGATCGTAAAAAAGACATTATAAAATATAAAAATTTTCAAATTTTTCCATCGGAAATTGAAAATGTTATTAATGAAATGCCAGGAGTTGCAGGCGTTTGTGTATGTGGAATTCCGGATGCGGTATCAACATATCTACCTGCCGCTGCCATTTTTAAAACGGCGGGAAGTACTTTAACCGAAGAAGATGTATACAAATATGTTGCTGAGAAAATGGAGCATTTTAAACAATTGCGCGGTGGAGTATACTTCTTCGATGATCTACCGAAAACAGCGTCTGGCAAAATTTTACGTCGTGAGATAAAAGTCATTTGCGAAAAACTAAGGAATACCCAAAATCATGCGAATTGAAAGGGAAACTGTCTGTAAAAATGGCATTTACCCTTGAGTGAGTCACATATGTAATGCACTTATGAAATACGTAAGTATTATCTACTTACTTATATATATATATAATTGCAATTGTAGTATACTTCTATTTCTTCTTCTTCTTTCAATGTCACAACAGTCGATGGATGGCCGAAATTTGCTTTGCGCGAACGATAATGAAGTTAAGTCCTTATTGTTATAAAATTTGCTTAATGTCTTAAAATAGGTGCAAATAAAATAAATTTAAAAAAATAACTTCAATCGAACTTTTTATGTCAGACTTTCGGGAACTTCGGCAATTATTTAGAAATGGAAATTTAAAGATGCACTTGAAAGCAATTTTTACATTATTTTAGAGTTTACAAATTTATAAAATCGAAAATTAAGCAACTGTAATTTACATGTATCACAATCTAGTTACTTAGAAATTATAATGCAATTAAATTTGTTTTAATGACGTGTATTTAGGGTTGGTGTCTATATAAACATTTATGCGAATAAACTGTCGCCCATTTGTGTAAAAACATAGACGTGTAAACCTAATAACAGCCACTTGAAGTAATGTGGGCTTTAGAACATTTTATTTCACTACATTCGGGTTTCTTTTGCTACTTTGTAGCTAAGAGTATAAGAAACTGTAGGGACATAAATGCTGTTACAACATTGAACACACCCATTCCAATAGTAGAATTGAACATACCCTGTTATTACCACATGGTTTATGAAAGCTAACCTCTATAGCGTTAGTCTGTAAGGTGTTGGTTATACTCGTGTTCGCTGTTCGACGAATACATCATATTTTACTCTCGTGCTCGGTGTAGTGGTTACATTGAAGTTCGTTACAGAGTTGCTTTTTGTTGATATTAAGTTTTTTTTTTAATACTATATTGTTCGCAACGGCAACACTAAATGGTATACACGAAAACTTTAAACGATTTTATCAATATGAAGAGTGCAATTAATAATATAATTGAAAAATTATGAAAATAATATGATTTTTCTTCAATAGTTTTATGAATTAGCTATATTTTTATTCACTCGTATTTAATATTCACTTTTAAAAACAAAAAACATTCGCAACTTCGCTTTTCTGCATATGAAAATAATGATGTACAGGTTTGCATGTTTTCCTTCTATTTGACATACATTTTTGTTCCTTTTTTGTAGAATAACTCTTTGACACCCTGAATGCTCGGCGTGTTCGGTGTACATTTCATCCGGCATTTCGTGTTCGCTGTGAGAGTGAGTAAAAGCTCTCTTTTCGTGTTCGGGCAACAACAATTGCACGGTGTTCGCTGATCAAAATTTAATTATAACCACAGCCTAACGGGAATTGAAAATTGTGTCAGCTTTCACCTTGGAGTGGTCAGATAATGATAGGCGATATTTTCAAAACCGGTGCTTAAAACTGTGTGAGGAGACTGGAGATATCAAAGACCGCCACCGACAGGGCCGGCCACGTACAGTTTGTCGCCGCAAGTCATCAAAGCCATCAAATCAAGCTGAATACCACGCAAAAGTCCATGAGTTGAATTCTTAAAAAAGACTTGGGACATGGTGCCTTCAAACGTCGTACCGGACATTTGTTGACTGCAGCTTTGGGAAAAATAGGATAGAAAAATCCAAACGTCTTTTGGTGCAGCACGCTGATAACTTGCACAGATATATCTTGTTTACGGATGGAAAAATTTGTACCGTGCAGGAGAAATTTAACAAGCAAAATGATAGGATGTATGCACGGTCATCTAAGGAAGCATCTGAACTGATGCCATGGGTCGAAAAGGGTCATCACCCAGCTTCAGTCATGGTTTGGTGGGGTGTCTCTTACGATGGGGTCACTGACTGGCATTTCTGCGAACAAAGGGTCAAAACTTAGGCCAAAGTTTACCAAGAAACCGTTTTGGAAGCTGTTGTGAAGCCACTTAACCATTCCCTGTTCCAAAACCAGCAGAATTCTCCGCCATCCCATAAGGCTAAGACGACCCGGACCTGGCTTCGAAACAATTTGCCAGCTTTCATTTGCTCTGAAGAATGGCGGTCTGGCAGCCCTGATCTGAACCCACTGGACTAAAAATTATGGACAGTTTTAGAGGACATGGTTTGCCACAAAAGATACCCCAACATTGATTCTCTGAAGACTGCTTTGATTCGTGATGTCAGCACTTTTCCAATGCACGAGGTGCGTGCAGCTATTGATGATTGGCCAGTGCAACTTAAGGCGTGCGTGAAGGCCAAAGGCGAATAAGTAATTGCATTTTGTATACCAATAAATTTTGTATATCAATAAATATATCTTAAAAAATTTGTCCAAAAAAATTAATTATTTTTAATTTTATAACATCAAATGTGTGTAACAGTATTTATGTCGCTACTAAGTATTACTTACTTACTTTTAATGGCACAACAGCCCATGGAGGGCCTAGGCCGACCTTTCGCACCCACTCATATTGTGCGTGTTATATTTGTACATGAATGGAAGGGACCTACAGTTTAATGCCGAATCCGAACGGCGAAGTGAAAAGCTTTTCATAGCAATTTTTACTCTTGTAGGTTTGCTATTGCCTGCCAAGAGGTGGTGCCGTGTAGAAAAATTATTTTTTTCTACTTTTTATTTTGCCTGTGCCGAGATTCGAACCCCGGACACTCTGCGTAGCAGTCCAACGCATTACCACTACGCCACAGCGACCAACCGCTACTAAGTATATTGCAGTAAAACTAGCGTGTTTCTTATTCTCAGAAAGTGATTAGACCAAGTTCCGAAAGAAATAATATACCATCTTTTAAATCTTTTACCATCTTTAAAAAAAAAACCAGATTTCCATATGAGGTATTTTTATTTATTTTAATCCTTTACAATTTATTTAGACTAGTTTTTCAATACAACATCAATCAAGAGGTCGCCGTTATTGACCAAAGCAAAATGTGCCCTTTTAGCTGCGTTTTCCATCACTTTTTCGAGCATCTCGGGCGGTAAGATTTCAAATGTTTACCTTGAGCGCGTCAGCGGTCTGAGGCTTGCTAGCGTACACTTTGCTTTTCAAATATCAAAAAAGAAGTCAAAATTAATTACGATCTTGATAACTAGTTGAAGAGAAACCCCAAGTGTTGGTGAACTTGTTTATCAAATATAACACAGCCAACACCTACAGTGGAGTCTATCCTCTGTTCTCTATACTTTTGTTTGTGGTCCAAATGTACCACCGCCACACCATAAATACTATTTTTTTTTTTTACTATTTATAATAAATAATTTTTGTTTACAATGTCTTTTGCGATAGCATTTTTAGTAAAATGTAACCAATAACCCCAGAAGAGTGTTTCAGAGAGGACGACTTGAGATTTGGTGTAAAAACTAGGAAAAGTTTAGCTATTTATAATGACGCCAAGTTTTAAGTTTATTTATAAGTTCATTTTGTAAATAACGAATAAATATAATGAAAAACTTTGAACTCGGACATCATAGCTGTCGGAATATTAACTATTTCACTTACCGATTTTAATCTCCTAATACACTATGGTAAAAAAATATTTGGAATATCATTTAACAGTCCACTTAACTTTAAAACGTTATTATTTCTGCACAAAGTTATCTACATTCATGAGCATGTATCTGTACAATAACTTGACTTTTCAACGATCATCAAGATAATATAAAAATATCGTTTTTAAAATACTATGTCTAACAACTGCAAGGCAATTTTTTATAGTCTCCTGTCGTCTTTGGAATTCTCGGCCAAATAAGTGTTGTTGTTGAAAATTCGTAAGCAATACTGTGACATTTAAATATTAACTATTATTAATTGTTTAATGTTGTCTTTATTTAATTTAATGTAATTTACTTAACTTACCATGTCTTTACTTCTTTCTGTATCCTTATATTATAATATTGTAATTTTTATTTAATTTCTATTTAATTTAATTAATGGTCACTTTAAATCATATATGAATTGCTTCTTATTGACATATGTACATAAGTAATTGTATTAATATCATTTTCTACGACTAGTGCAACATCTATAAGATTTTATGCATCGGACCAAAAAACCTTGTTGTACTAGGTAATTAAATAAATAAGCACCATGTCTCTTAGTTCGTCATAATACATAAACTACGAGTGTGATTTGTTTGCGTTATCAGCTCATTGTAGCAGAGATCGAAAAGTGTTTACTAAATACGCATGTCGATTGTAGAGGAGGCATGAGTTTTACTATAACTGTTAACATAAAAGATAGGGTCAGTGAGTTAACTAATGTGTGCGGCGGGCTCCTGCATGGCCTTGAATGAATGGTTGTGCGTCGGGCTTGGAACCTACCACCTTAAAATACCCACCAATGAACCCTCAAAATAAGCCTCGGAAATGGAACCCCCCTAATTTGGACGACTCTCGCAAACGCCCCAAGGACAACGATTTACGGATATGCACCTGGAATGTCCGAACCTTCTACAACGAAGGCGAAAGGTGCCTCGATCCAGCTGGTGGATGTCCTCCAACGATACAGAGCTGACATTATCGCTATACAGGAAATGCGATGAACGGGACAGGGTTGCTCCAGAAGAGCATCCTGTGATATCTACTACACCTGTCATGCGTCGAGACATGAATTTGGTGTTGGATTTGTGGTTGGGAAGAGAATGCGTCATCTAGTCTCGAGGTTCACACCCGTGAACGAGCGCCTAGCCACTATCCGCATCAAGGCAAAATTCTTCAACATCAGCCAAATTTGTGTCCATGCCCCGACGGATGAGAAGGATGAAACGACCAAAGATGACTTCTACGAGCTCCTCGTTAAAACGTCATTGCCCCCGCCACGATATTAAAATCGAGTTAGGCGACTTTAATGCCAAGGTGGGCAAGGAGAGTCTCTTTGGTCCGATGGTTTCCGATCGTCTGAAAATACAGTTTCTACGACGAAGCCACCGATAACGGTATGAGACTGATCGACTTCGCTGCCGCACGAAACATGGCAGTTAATAGCACCAGATTCCAACATAAGAATATCCATAAGGCCATTTGGCTGTCCCCTGATCAAAACACACGAAACCAGATTGATCATGTTGTGACCGATGGAAGGCACACTTCCAATGTACTAGACTCAGACCACTACTTAGTTGCAGCCAAGGTCTGCACACCTATATGTGTAGCAAATCGCGTGCGGAAAGCTACAAAGAGAAAGCTGGATGTAGAAAAGCTGCAATTACAACAGACAGCCGAAGTCTTCGCCAACCAACTCTCACTCCTCCTATCACAAAACACACCTCAACTTGATAATATATGCGCAGTGGAATTATCCCGCTCTATGCGTACGGCTGCCGAAGAGGTGCTAGGCTTCCACCGTGGACGGAGAAATATGTGGTACGGTCAAGAGTGTCGCGATACTACTGAAGCGAAAAACGCTGTTTACAGAGCCATCCTGCAGCTAAGGAGCAATACAGAGATTGGACGAGGTCCGAAATTCTTTGAAAGAATAAGACGGCTGACTGATGGTTTGAAGACCGGGGCCTCTTCCTGCAAGGATGAAGACGGAAATCTGGTGACAGATATTCAGGGCATAATGAGATTTTGAATGGAACACTTTTCGCAGCTGCTTAATGGCGATGACGGCAATAATCCCGCCGCCCGACTATGAGGAGGTCTTAACAGCCATTGGTCGGCTTAAAAACAATAAGGCTGCAGGTAAAGTAAGCAGGTGAATGCCTGCTGAGTTGTTTAAAACCGGAGGCGAAGAGCTTCAAAACGCATGCATCAGCTTCTATGCAGAATATGGTCGGATGAAAGCATGCCAAGTGATTGGAACCTCAGCGTACTCTGCCCAATCCATAAGAAAGGTGTTTCCACGATCTGCGATAACTACCGTGGGATAAGCCTTCTTAATATTGCATATAAGGTTCTGTTGAGCGTACTGGAAAAGACACGAGAAAAACAGATCGACAACCGTCATCTATTCGTCGATTACAAAGCCGCCTTCGAAGCACGATTAGGGATCACTTGCAGGCCGCAATGTCTGATTTTGGTATCCCTGCGAAGCTCATTCGTCTTTGCAAAATGAAACTGATCGACACCACCAGCGCAGTGAAAATTGGGACAGACCTCTCCACTTCATTTGATACCAAAAGAGGTTTCAGACAAGGTGACGAGCTGCGAACATCGACATCTCTGGCACTATCTTCCACAAGAGTATCATACTGCTAGCATACGCTGATAATATTGACATCATTGGCAAAAACGCCCAAGCAGTCAGTGTAGCATTCTCCAACCTGGAAAGGGAGTCTCGTCGAGTGGGTCTAGTGGTGAGCGAGGACAAAACGAAATACCTTGTATCAATATACTAAGAGTCACGGAGTCTTGGACGAAATGTCACTGTTGACAATTATACTTTTGAAGTCGTCAAGGATTTCGTTTATCTAGTATCCAGCATAAACACCAACAATAATGTCAGCCTTAAGATCAAGCAGAGATTAACTCTTGCCAACAGGTGTTACTACGGGCACAGAAGGCAATTGAGAAGTAGAACCCTCTCTTGACCGACGAAAATAACGCTCTATAAGTCCCTTATCTTTCCCGTCCTAATCTATAGCGCAGAGACGTGGACATTGACTATGATGCTGTTAGGAGCGTTCGAGAGGAAGATACTCCGTAAGATTTACGGCCCAGTATACGTGGACGACGTGTATCGAATAAGATGGGACGATGAGCTGTATGAGTTGTACGCCGACACTGACATAGTCAAGTGTATAAAAATCCAGCAGCTTCGCTGGCTGACTCATGTTGTGCGAATGAAAGAAAGTGCTCCGCCTAGAAGGGTGTTTTATTAGAACCACGGTGGAGGAATACGCTGAAGAAGACGTCCTAATCTCCGTTGGAAAAACCAGGTGCAGGGCAACCAGACTGCCTCTGCATAGCAGAGGCGACTGTCGAAGCTTTATCGAGGCGGCCATGACCGATCATCGGTTGTAGTGCCAGTTAAGTAAGTAAGTAAGTTGAACATATTAAAACAGTTGATTAGCAAATGCTGTTACACACATAAAAAGAAAAAAGAAAATGGCGTAGTAGTTAACATTCGTTCAAGAACCTTTCAATTTAATTTTAAGGTTTTATCAATTCTTTCGTTCTAATTATGGAACCTGGAGCTAAGACCACACACAACCATACTATAAGACCATACCAACCATAATTATTGATTTCTTATGTACTTATAACTACAATGCGGTTTAAAATTGCGCTAGCAACTTCATTAGAGAAAATGTCTAAGTGCTGAATATAAAATAATAAAATAATCTTCCTCAATCTTCCTCTTTGTTCAAACATGTTTTCATACATAAGTATGTACATTCGTACATTACACGCAAATAAATCCATAATTACATATTATATTGAACAGATATTTGCCGAGTCATTATCATGATATATACATATACATATGGTAAGTACATACATACATATTTCCATTCTGTATTCAAATGCTTATCATCTAAATGCTTATCATCCTATCTGAGATATTACATATTTACTATAAAATTATCATTGGCTATGAATTTGCGCTCAGTATTCAACTAGTCTTCCAGGTAATTATTTCAAGAGTAAAATACCATACTTAAACTAGAATTGCAAAAATGAATCCCGATCTTATTAAACCTAAATCAATTTACGATTCGCGTACTAAAATTTGGAGTGTCGGTAAGTCGAAGCCTAAATATGGGCCAGACGACTCAATTGGACAATTAGCGCTACAGGCTTTATTGAAAGATCCGGAGCATATATCTCAGGTGTGTAAGAAATTTTTAGTATTAAGTAGAAAAAAAACGAGTGTAAATTGTTACTAATACGCAAAATCTTTTAAAGATCTGTTATCACAATGGAAAACAATACACAAATCGTGAGATTGCAACTTTAACGATACGAACTGCTCAACATTTTAAAGCACTCAAAGTTGAACAGTGTGAAGTGATTGGATTATGCGCTTCGAATTCAGATTACGTCGCTCCTTTATTCTTTGGTGCTATGCTATCCGGCTTAATAGTAAGCACTTTGGATCCCAGTTTTGATAAAGGTGACTTTCCATTGCTTTAACTGGTGAAGTGTAGAAATTTATTTTATAAAATATTTTTGTTTTAACAGACGGTATTAAGCACATTTTTTCAATCACTAAACCTAAGATAATGTTTTGCGATGGTGCTATTTACAAAACCGTTAAAGAATCATTAGAGGAAATCGAACTGAAAGCTACCATCATCTACACTATGAAGGATCACATACAGGGAGTTCCAGAAATTACAGACTTTATAAAAGAAACTGGACGTGAAGCTAATTTTCAGTTAGTAAAAATTATTCTTCCATACCGAAAGTGATTTATGTGTATTAATGAAAACGTATTTAAAATTAGGCCAGAACCTCTTAAATTGGGGCATTTACAGACAGCTGCTATTTTATGTTCTTCGGGCACAACTGGCTTACCAAAAGGTGTTTGCATGACACATGCAAGTCTATTGAATACATTTCGCTAGTAAGTTTTAAGCTTATTCAAATTCAAAAAACACTGAACTTATTCATCAACAAATTCTCTTTTTTCAGCTATGCTTATGGTGATATCAGGATAATTTGTTTTAGTACTCTTTACTGGTTATCAGGGTTATGGTGCCTCTTCGGAGGAACTATCGGTGGAGCTACACGTATAATCTCTGAACGAGCATTTAATACCGATGATTTCTTTGATGCTGTTGAAAGATATAAAGTCAACACGGCGCTTACACCACCGTCACAGATGGCTTTATCAGTGGCAACTCCTAAAATAAAAGAAGCCGATTTAAGCAGCATAACAGAATATTTATGTGGAGGCAGTGCAGTGCCATATTCGTTGGCAGAAAAAATAAAAGTTTTTATGCCAAATGCACAAATAATAATAGGTTACGGAATGAGTGAAGTATGCGGATCTATTTCTATGGGAAATATTTCACCTGATGGGTCAACAGGAAAATTACTATCTGATGTTGAAGTTAAAATAGTTGATGATGATGGCAACCCATTGGAACCCGGTGAGCACGGTGAATTCTACATACGTTGTACTTATCCATGGCCTGGCTACTATGGAAATCCTGAAGCAACTGCAGCAACATATGATGAGGACAAATGGATACACAGTGGCGATATTGGTTACATTGATAATGAGGGAAATGTTTTTGTTATGGATCGTAAAAAAGACATTCTAAAATATAATAATTTTCATTTTTTTCCAACGGAAATTGAAAATGTTATCAATGAAATGCCTGGAGTTGCAGGCGTTTGTGTATGTGGAATTCCGGATGTGGTATCGACACATCTACCTGCCGCTGCCATTTTTAAAACGGCGGGAAGTACTTTAACCGAAGAAGATGTATACAAATATGTTGCTGAGAAAATGGCGCATTTTAAACATTTGCGCGGTGGAGTGTACTTCTTAGATGATCTACCGAAAACAGCGTCTGGCAAAACTTTACGTCGAGCGGTAACAGACATTTGCGAAAAACTAAGGAATACTCAAAATCAAGCGAATGGAAAGGGAAACTGTCTGTAAAAATGGCATTTACCCTTGAGTGGATCATACCATATATGTTATGTACTTATTAAATATTATCTACTTACTTATATATATATATATATAATTGCAATTGTAGTATACTTCGGAATATTAAGTATTCCGTCGGAATATGTTGGAATATTAAGTATTTCACTTACCGATTTTAATCTCCTAATACACTATGGTAAAAAAATATTTGGAATATCATTTAACAGTCCACTTAACTTTAAAACGTTATTATTTCTGCACAAAGTTATCTACACTCATGAGCCTGTACCTGTACAATAAATTGACTTTTTAACGATCATCAAGATAATATAAAAATATCATTTTTAAAATACTTATGTATGCCTAACAACCGCAAGGCACTTTTTCATAGTCTCCTGTAGTCTTTGGAATTCTCTGCCAAATACTTTACAATTAGTAAGCAATGCTGTGGCATTTAAAAATTAACTTTTATTGTATTTTATCAATCTGTAATTCTGTTTGCTTTGAGGTAATAATATAATTTACTTCTAGCAGGGAATATGTTTTTGCGTTATCATCGTAGCAGAAAGCAAGCAGAAAGTTTGAGTTTTACTTTATCTTTTAAATGTATCTAAACAAATCATTAGCAAATGCGGTATCACGAGTAAAAAATAAACGTTCTAACACTACAGTAGGTAACATTCGTTTAACAAAATTTCACTTAAATTTTAAGGTATTATGTTTCGTTAATACGCTTATCAATTTTTCGTTCTTATTGTGGAACCTTGAGCTAAGACCAAATACAGCAAGCATAGTTTTTGATTTCTTATGCCTAACTACAAAGCGGTTTAAGATTAGGCTAGCAACTTCATAAAAATTAGAGCGTCAGAGAAAATAGTTGAATATAAAAATAGTAAAAGAATCTTACTTACACACTTACATATGTAAATAGATACATAAATACATACATACGTATTACGTATTAAAATTAAAATTTTTTTGATAGCAGATTCAATCAACTACTTGTCGGCTGCAAATGGGTACTCCAACGTACGTGGAATGCCCAATATTGACTTGACTCCACTGCAGACCATTGCAACAGGTGTGCGCCCCAATTCAACTAAATCTGCAGAGACATCTAAAGTTATGTGTCCTTCACGATGTACACCACCTACACCTCCAGTCGCAAATATGCTGCATCGTCGCTGCAACAGTTGCTCCTCCACTTTGTTTATTTGCACAACATAAGGCAAATCATGTCTCGAGCATTTTATAACATCTCGTTGCTTGTTGGTGTCCAGATTCACTAAATCAGCATCTGTTAGACCTACCTTAATGCGTCCATCGATAATGGCAATTGTTGCCCGTGCTGCACCATTCTGCCGCACTAGCTCCTCCACTTCTTGCACTATCTCCAAGTTCTGTGGATACGGCATTCCATGAGTTATAATCATGGCTTCGAGTGCCACCACTGATGACCAAAAACCTTACATTAAAACAATATTTCTCTAGGCTTATGATAAATTTAAAAGGTATTTACTTTGATTCATTTATTCCATAAGTTAAATTTTTTCTTAAAACAAAAACAAAATCATTTCAGTGTAAAAAAATAAATTTAAAAGTTATACTCGTACATAAAATCACATTTCAGAAGGACAAAAACACAAGAACACAATTCAATTAAAAAAAAAATTATAAAATATTGACTCAAATTGTTCACTAATGCTAATATTTTGTGGAATAGCCTTTGTTCATTAAAACCGCCTTACACCTTCTAGGCATTGATTCCACCAGAGACGCGCAAGTAGCCTGGAGTATGGAATACCACGCTCTTTGAATGCTTTGCCACAATTCGTCTTTGTTTTTAGCTCTGGTACTGCCAATCTTCTCTTTGGCAATATTCCACAAGCTCTCGATTGAATTAAGGTCAGGAGATTGTGAAGGCCAGGTCATAACGGGAAAACTAATCTCGCGCAAGGATTGAGGTGTGCTTTGGGTCGTTATCCTGTTGCATTTGCCATTTCAGGGGCATTTCCCATTCAGCATAAGGAAGCACCACCTCCTGAAGGATGTTTACGTAAAGAAATCTGTCCATCGTTTCTTTTATCCAATACAGAGGGCCAACACCATACCAAGAGAAGCATCTCCATACCATGATGTTTCCACTTAAAGCATCCGTGCTTAAATAGTATCCTAGTATATTTTGGGCTCAATTCTGCATTTGTCGGGCGTCTAACCCAACGTTTGCCATCACTTCCAACAAGATTCACCTTGATTTCGTCTGTCCATAATACGTTAGGCCATTTTTTGCATTAATTGAACCATTCCACTCAATGTGCGCTTCAGCGAACTCTGTGGGACACTTTCGATGCCTTTGTGTCAACATTGGTACTTTTCGTGCTGTTCTCCCATACAGTTTTTTTTTCCACCAAACGTATCCTTACCGATCGAGCACAAATTTCAACCCGTCTCCTCTCTAATTGCGGCAGCTGCCTTAAATGGATCGCGTGCTGCCAAAATTTTTATGCGATTGTCATCTGCACTTGTAGATTTGCGGGGCCTACCTCTCTTGCAATAAAATTTTTGAGGTAATAAAGATTGGTAGGCAAATGTCGAGGTACTAGTAATAGCTTTAGCTATTTGGCGGATGCTTTGTCCCTCATTACGCAATTTTTTTAAACCATATCACGCTCCTCCTTGCTACAGTGCTTTGCTCGACCCATCTTGCTGTGACATTATGGAATAGTTTACATTTAATTTGTTGAATTACCCTCAATGCTACCATTTAAATGCTTACCAGTACAAATTATAAACAAATTTAAGTATTCTTTTTGAAATATAAATTTTTTCGACTGCTGTTCTTATTTATTGTCCGCCTTCGAATGCTTCGCTTCAAAATTTTTTTTTGGGAATCCCCAAAAAATATTTAAATGTAGTATTGCGACCTAGAAATTTATATAGTATATACCATACCATTTTCTTCTCTATAAAAATTGTTTGCCATAAGCAGTCCCATAAAAAAAAAAAATCAATGGAAGTTTTATAGTGCAAGGTGTTCTTACTGTATTGTCGGACACTGTATGAGTGGCTCGTATGAATGATGGTTTCTCATGTTTCGCAGCACTCCTTGTACTCCTGACATCATCTTTAAGATTTGGATTGAGTTTCTGAATATCGTCATCTTTTTTCACAATGTTCTGAAACTTTAAAATGATGTATCATGACATCAAAAAAAAAAACAAAAAAAATCTGCTACTTTAGCAGAAATTCAAAAAAAAACTTTGTATATTAGTCGGGGAAACACGTAATATCGATCATTGGTTCGATCAACACAGCGTTGCAAATGTTAGTATGTGTTATAAACCATTAACACACGTGTTTCTACTTCGGACCCCGAATTGTGGTACAATTGCCACCGTTCATATGTGTAACTATATAATATCGAATAACAGAATTATGTTACTATTTCTAGACCTATCGTAAAATTTTATTGTTATATTTTCATTTCGAATTTTTTTTTTATTTTGATTTGTTTTTAATGAACGTTTGCTTTTTTATTTAAATAATTTTTTATCTTTTAAATAATTAAAAAGGTCCAAAAATTAATTTACTTTTCTGTTATACATATATCATTATTTAGAAATGACATAACAGTAGAAATAAAAAAAATTTCATAAGTTGCAAAAACATATTAGGTCCATTGCCGTACCACAACGGTACGTACCAAAACAGCGCAAAAAGCGCTCCCGTACTCGAAACTTGCAAATGTGAGCATAATTGTCTTGTTCTTCTTGCACGAAATAGCCCGTACTTTTTCTTCGGGCAAACAAAAATTTGGGAAATTCTCAGCTGTTTTGTGTTTGTGAAAATAAATTGGAAATTGAAAATTAAGAAATGTATAAAATTTCCTGAAAAAAGTTGTTATATTTTGAAATGAAAATGTTAAAAAAATTCTTGAAAATTATGTCTGTACATATGTTAAACGTTTTGTTTCGGGCAAGAAATTTAAGTACTACTTGGTTGCAGCCAAAGGCCACACTCGTCTACATACAGCAAATTGCATACAGATAAATCTGGATGTCGAAAAGCTGCAATCAGAACTCACAGACAAAGCCGTTGCCAAATGACTCTCACTCCCCCTATCGAAAAACAGCATGTTGATGTGTGGACACATTTCCTGCTCTATGCGTAGTGCTGTCGGAGGTGTTAGGCTGCCACCGTCGACGGAGATAGTATGTGGTACCACTAAGAGTGCTTCACGATGTTACTGCAGTGAAACGATGTTACTCAGTATATAAGGCCGTAAGTTAAAAATTTGCTTCGTTTATTTTTCATACTGGCGCCAACAAATGATAGCCCAGTCTTAAGATACGAATACAATGAAAGCGGCAGCGAAATTAGGCCATCTGTCAACCTTTAAATACCACAGTATACTTATGAAAACGAACCTAATGGTGCAAATTTCCTCCGTCGTCAACTTCAATCTACTTAAATTTTTGCATTCGACAAACTGAAAAACAATAAAAATTATCAACTGTGAAATTATACAATTTGCTTGTTTATGTTATTTTCTTTGAAAATAATAAAATTGATTACGACATCTGTCAACACTTAAATCAGCGGCCGAAAATTCGTGCAGCACAAGGCAGCAACAACGAAATGCTGATAATTTTTTTTACGGCTGTCAACCAGCCAAAAAACAAAAATATCAAAAAGAACAACAGGTCGTTTAAAACCGCCATCCACAATCTAGTTGATGACTGCTTGAAGAGAAACTCCACGGAATTGGTGACAAATGCTGCCTTATCGAGCGAGACAGTGTTGGTGTACTTGTTTATTAAATACGTATAACACAGCCAACCACTACAGTGCAGCTAATCGTCTGTTCTCTATACTTTCGTAACACTTTTAAGTTTTTTTTGGTGAAAAAGAGATACACATATGTTTTATTTTTTTCATACAAAATGGTAAAGTTAACGAAAAACATTTCGTTTTTTTTTTTTTGTTGTTGTTGTAAATTTACATAACGACGGCTTTAATTTCTTGATTAAAGAACCCAACTCTGATTAAAAATATATATACGAAGTGTGGCGGTGGTCCAAATGTACCTAGGTGAGGGGCACAAGTTTTAACAAATACTTTTGGTTGACAATTTGCATGTTTGTTTTTGTATAATATTTTTCCGAAATGGAGTGCTGGAAATGTTTATTATTTTGAAGTCCTTTAGATTACATTTAGACCTTTGTGATTACATTTTTCGATATTTGTAACCAAAAACTTCAGAAAAGAATGGCTCAAACAGAACGAGTTGAAGGAGGTGTGAAAATCAGGAAAAGTTTAGCTTTTTATAATGAAGAACGAAATGAAGGCCACTGCAGTTAAGGGCGCCTAGTTGTAAGTTTATTTATGAATTAATTTTGTAAATACATATAATTTAAATAAATAAATATAATGTAGAACTTTTAATTTACTTTTAACAATTTACAGTTAACATTCGTTTAAGAACCTTTTGATTTAATTTTAAAGTTTTAAATTTCATTAATATGTTTATCAATTCTTTCGTTCTAATAATGGAACCTGGAGCTAAGACCACACGCACAATAACCATAATTATTGATTTCTTATGTACTTATAACTACAATGCGGTTTAAAATCGCGCTAGCAACTTCATTAGAGAAAATGTCTAATTGCTGAATAAAAAAATAGTAAAATAATCTTCCTCACTATTTATTTGTTCAAACGTGTTTTCATACATATGTATGTACGTACATTGCACACGAATAAATCCATAACTATTGCATTGAATAGAAATCTGCCGAGCCATTATCACATATACATCAATACATATATACATACATATTTACATTCTGTATTCAAATGCTTATCATCTAAATGCTTATCATTCTATCTGAGATATTATTTACTATAAAATGATGTTTGGTTATGATTTTGCGCTCAGTATTCAACTAGTTTTCCAGGTAATTATTTCAAGAGTAAACTACCATACTTAAACTAGAATTGCAAAAATGAATCCCGATCTTATTAAACCTAAATCAATTTACGATTCGCGTACTAAAATTTGGAGTGTCGGTAAGTCGAAGCCTAAATATGGGCCAGACGACTCAATTGGACAATTAGCGCTACAGGCTTTATTGAAAGATCCGGAGCATATATCTCAGGTGTGTAAGAAATTTTTAGTATTAAGTAGAAACAAAACGAGTGTAAATTGTTACTAATGCGCAAAATCTTTAAAAAGATCTGTTATCACAATGGAAAACAATACACAAATCGTGAGATTGCAACTTTAACGATACGCACTGCTCAACATTTTAAAGCACTCAAAGTTGAACAGTGTGAAGTGATTGGATTATGCGCTTCGAATTCAGATTACGTCGCTCCTTTATTCTTTGGTGCTATGCTATCCGGCTTAATAGTAAGCACTTTGGATCCCAGTTTTGATAAAGGTGACTTTCCATTACTTTAACTGGTGAAGTGTAGAAATTTATTTTATAAAATATTTGTGTTTTAACAGACGGTATTAAGCACATTTTTTCAATCACTAAACCTAAGATAATGTTTTGCGATGGTGCTATTTACAAAACCGTTAAAGAATCATTAGAGGAAATCGAACTGAAAGCTACCATCATCTACACTATGAAGGATCACATACAGGGAGTTCCAGAAATTACAGACTTTATAAAAGAAACTGGACGTGAAGCTAATTTTCAGTTAGTAAAAATTATTCTTCCATACCGAAAGTGATTTATGTGTATTAATGAAAACGTATTTAAAATTAGGCCAGAACCTCTTAAATTGGGGCATTTACAGACAGCTGCTATTTTATGTTCTTCGGGCACAACTGGCTTACCAAAAGGTGTTTGCATGACACATGCAAGTCTATTGAATACATTTCGCTTGTAAGTTTAAAGCTTATTTAAATTCAAAAAAAACTAAACTTATTCATTAACAAATTCTCTTTTTTAGCTATGTTGATCGGGATATCAAGTTACTTTATTTTAGTACACTTTACTGGTTTTCAGGGTTATGGTGCCTCTTCGGAGGAACTATCGGTGGAGCTACACGTATAATCTCTGAACGAGCATTTAATACCGATGATTTCTTTGATGCTGTTAAAAAATATAAAGTCAACGTGATTCTTACACCACCATCACAGATGGCTTTATCAGTGGCAACGCCTAAAATAAAAGAAGCCGATTTAAGCAGCGTAACAGAATATTTTTGTACAGGCAGTGCAGTGCCATATTCGTTGGCAGAAAAAATAAAAGTTTTTATGCCAAATGCACAAATAATAATAGGTTACGGAATGAGTGAAGTATGTGGAGCTATTGCTATGGGAAATATTTCATCTGATGGATCAACAGGAAAATTAGTATCTGATGTTGAAGTTAAAGTAGTTGATGATGATGGCAACCCATTGGAACCCGGTGAGCACGGTGAATTCTACATACGTTGTACTTATCCATGGCCTGGCTACTATGGAAATCCTGAAGCAACTGCAGCAACATATGATGAGGACAAATGGATACACAGTGGCGATATTGGTTACATTGATAATGAGGGAAATGTTTTTGTTATGGATCGTAAAAAAGACATTCTAAAATATAATAATTTTCATTTTTTTCCAACGGAAATTGAAAATGTTATTAATGAAATGCCTGGAGTTGCAGGCGTTTGTGTATGTGGAATTCCGGATGTGGTATCAACATATCTACCTGCCGCTGCCATTTTTAAAACGGCGGGAAGTACTTTAACCGAAGAAGATGTATACAAATATGTTGCTGAGAAAATGGCGCATTTTAAACATTTGCGCGGTGGAGTGTACTTCTTCGATGATTTACCGAAAACAGCGTCTGGCAAAACTTTACGTCGTGCGGTAACAGACATTTGCGAAAAACTAAGGAATACCCAAAATCAAGCGAATGGAAAGGGAATCTGTCTGTAAAAATGGCATTTACCATATATGTTATGTACTTATTAAATATTATCTACTTATATACACACTGGGACCAAATAATAGGTGTGAACATATTTTTTTTCAAAAAATTTTGGCTTTCATATATTTTTTATTATCCTTAAAAAAACAAATTAGTTTTCAACATAAACATACTTCAGCGTCATAACAAAACATAAAAGGTTTTAAAAACTCTAGAATATTTTCCCATAACTGCGTTTTGTTTTGGTGTTTAAGTTCTCCCCAGAGATTCTCAATAGGATTTAGATCTGGGGATTGACTTGGACACTCAAGGACGTCTACATTATGCTCTTGGAACTATGCTTTAACAAATCGCGATTAATGTTTAGGATCATTGTCCTGCGGCATATTATCCTCGGCATATGGTAACATTACAGTTTTCAGCAAATCCTTATACACAAATCTATCCATAACGCCATTAATTTGATGTATCGGACCAATACCTTGCCAAGAAAAACAGCCCCATACCATTAAGCTGCCACCTCCATGCTTCACTGTTTTCTTTGTGAACCGGACGAGAACCGCACCGCGTTTTGTGAACTAATGTAAAATTTTTCCTCTTCTTCAAATTTGGTGTTCTAAGCCGAGGAACTTTGCAAGCAATCCTACCGGGTAGATTTGCGCCTACTAATCGTCTTGGAACGGTTCGTGATAATATAACATTTCCTGTGAACCGCACCACGTTTTATGAACTAATGCAAAATTTTTCCTCTTCTTCAAATGGGGTTCTAAGCAGAGGAACTTTGCAAGCAATCCTATCGGGTAGATTTGCGCCTACTAATCGTCTTGGAACGGTTCGTGATGATATAACATTCCCATTTTTGCTTGCAATTGTTCTGGGCAACTTTAACGGGTCGCATGTAGCTAATGATACGATTATCGGTCACTAATGAAGTTTTTTTAGGTGCTTCTCGCGTTTCAATAGCTTTTTATGGCCTGAGAGCATTTGTAACGAAATTCTGAGATCGTCCCATCGATCTGGCAATGGATTTGTATGTTTTTCCTTTGTCGTGGAGCTGACGAACAAATCTTCTCTCCTCTGTACTGCAATTAACTGCACGACCCATCTAATATTATTAAAAATTATAATTAAACCTTTATTTAGTTCACTTTCATCGAAATCTTACCTTCTGGAACTAAATAACGCTTTAAATTTTAGTCACAAAACACACCTATTAATTGTCCAGATCCAGATTTGAAGGTTGAACAAATAAACAAGCCGCAATATTTATCGAGAAGAACTTTTGTTGCGGGGATTCCCCCATTTCATTTCAAAACAGTGCCACCAAACTTCCAAATTTGCCTTTTGTTCTTAAGTTATAAAATTTGCTCAATGTCTTAAGATAGGTGCAAATAAAATAGATTTTAGAAAATTTTTACAATTTGAATTTATTTTGTAATGAACTTGCGACTGTTTCTAAAACTGATTACTTCAACTCAAATAACTTCAATCGAACTTTTTATGTTAGACTTTCGGCAACTTCGGGAATTATTAAATGGAAATTTCATGATGCAATTGAAAGCAATTTTTACATAAGCGTTTACACTTAATGGCATGAAATTTATAAAATCGAAAATTTAGCAACTGTAATTTATATCACAATTAGTTACTTAGAAGTTGTTATGCAATACAATTTGTTTTAAAATAACGGCGTGTTTCGTGTTTTATGCTTATCTTCTGTTGTTAAATTTTGTTGGCAAGTTTTAAATATTTCATTCAGTATTTTTTACATTCTTATCATTAGCGTATTTGTTGTCGTAACATATACAAAAGCTCTACAAACCCCTTTCAAATATAATGCTGTAAATAATTGATTTTAAAAAAAAGCTATATGTACTATATTCAAGATAAGTGGTAATTTTTTTTGATATTCATAATAGATATTTTTCTCTGGACCATGCGGGAACTCATTGAACACACCCTTTAAAAATTGATGTATTTCGTAGTTATAATAATGGTTGCATGATTTGGTGCTTTTTATTTCTTGCTTTACTTCTTGTTGTTTGAAGCTACATTTTCTTATTTTTATTGACTCTGGTTTTTTATGAATATCTTTATTAAACAATAATCTCAATAAATTCATTTTAAATTTAGTTTTTATTTATATACACCACACAAATATGGAAAAGTTTTTGTACCATATAAATTTAGAATGGTGCATTTATTTGCAGCTGTGTTAGTTTTATATTTTGAATGTGCGGTTGAAAATCTCCTGTTGGTAGAGACGAAGAACAATTTGATAAGTTGGTCGAATTTGTAGATAAAATGGACAAAAGCGAGTATGAAATTCAACATTTCGATTTTTCGTCTAAACAATTTTCTTTGGAGAGTAAATATTTCTATACACGACAAACAATCGATTTTGTTAAATTCATTATCTGTAAATTATTTCGTTTAGGAAGGGTTTTCCTGAGGAAAATCTTGTCGGACGCTTTGCAGAATATGTTGGTAAAATTGCCCAGTAAAAATCCAGAAACAACAAATTTACTTGAACAACAGAAAGAAGAAGTGAGCCGTCAAATGCGAGACGCTATGGAGCAGCATCTACTAGCAGCCGAAGCATTGGACCAGAAATATTTCTCCATTCCAGATAATGTGTTGCTGCCGACGGATTTTGATCATGCCAAACAATACACAGTTCAAGATGAACATTGTATTGATGATAAGATTGCAGAATTGAAAAGAATTTTCCTAGAGGTTTGCATAATTTTTTACAACAATTTCGGTATAATTTCATTTATTTTTCTTTTTATTTAGAATACCATTATGATTGCCTCACTGAAAACAGAAAATGCCAAATATGATAGTATAGAAAAGTTGTTGCAAGATGAACTGAAAGACCATAAAGATGTGCGTGAATCAAACGAACAAATTGATATAAAAAAAATGCAGGAATTGCAGAAGAAAATAGATATTGAGATGAATGAATTAGAATAAGGTATTTCCGATTCAATCTTAATTTTCCTTGTTGTACTGCAATAAACTATTAGGGATAACATAATAAGGAAGTAAAACGTTTGTCATTTGTATTAGCTTCTTTCAGTTGCAACTTTATCTTTCCTAATCTTTCAGCTTTATTATTGACCTTTCTGATAGTTTTTCTAGTTTATACTCAATACGAATTAAGTTGATACAACAAAGTACAAGCTGTTTCACCTAAAATGATTTGTTCCTGTTCTTTTTGTGTTACTTTCTAAGGAATTCATATTTCACTCTATTTGCATTACTTGGAAATGTGTCGTCGTATTTATTGAATTTTAGATATGATTAAATTTTAATCCAATAGAAACGAATTGTGAAAGATGTGTTTAGGAAGTTAGGCCAAGTCTGAATTTGGATAAATTATTGTCGTCTGTTTTATATGACTTTTGGGAAATCGCAATTGAAAATCGATTTTTCGAAAACGCCGCAGTAGATTCTCTCCAAAATTAATCGGATTATTAAATGCGTAGAGAACGAATAGATTTTAATGTTTACATAATAGTTATTGCTGTGGTCGCTGTGGCGTAGTGGTAGTGCGTTGGACTGCTACGCAGAGTGTCCGGAGTTCAAATCTCGGCACAGGCAAAATAAAAATAAAAAAAAGTAGAAAAAATAATTTTTCTACACGGCACCACCTCTTGTCAGGCAATGGCAAACCTACAAGAGTAAAAATTGCTATGAAAAGCTTTTCCTTCGCCGTTCGGATTCGGCTATAAACTGTAGGTCCCTTCCATTCATGTACAAATATAACACGCACAACATGAAAGCACACGCACAACATGCGAAAAGCTCGGCCTTAATAATATCTTGTCGTATGTTAAATCTTGCAATATATTTGCTTCTGGCCAAACATCTGACCAAATTGAAGTGTGCATACGAAGCGATTATAATAAAATAAAGCTAAAATTATGTAACACGAAACTTATACTTCAGTCTTTATTTTTAAAGAAAAATAAGGTTAAACCAAACATACGACAAAATGACGAGTAAAGGGGTTGAGAAGTTGTTACATACGACCAAATAATTCCGAATATCTCAGAAACTGAAGGTGATATTAAAAACGGCAATCGAAAAATAAAATTTAATACTGTATCAAAAAATATAATTTTTTTTTAAGTTATGACTTTAATAACTTAAATAAATACTTAGGTTAAAAGGCATGATAGAAAATATGTAAAAACGACTGTGTCTAATATTGTAAATACATTTGAGAATAAGAATTTGAGCGTAGTTCATTTAAAACGAGTTGAAGGAAATTGCAATTCAATTTTAGTTAAATCATGTGGAATCGAACTATAATCTTTTTATCGCAGAAGTAGAATGACTTTTCGAATTTGGAAGGGTCGCCTCAAAGAATGTTGTAAGCGCCCATAGGAATCATTATTTACCTATTTAGATATCCCATTTTTTTTTTAATTTTTTATTTTGGGTCTTATTTCATTTTATTTGTTATAGGCCTTACTCAAAAATACGTAAGCGAAAAGTTTTTTTTATGCCCATCCTTCAATTTATTCGGATTATTAAAAAAAAAATTTTGTTATTTGACTACAATTTTCGAAAACTGTTTTTTTTATGTTCTTTATACTTTCGCTGAATTCTGAATTCATTTCGTTTCATTTATCACCATTATAATCCTCCACATGTTCGTTCTCCGGTGCAAAAATACATACATTATAAGCCGCCGCATTTTGTTGTATGCCGGTTTCAGCTATTTTAAAAATTCCCCATGCACCCTTACATCTGCACATACGCTCCTCAGCCCAAAAGACCATACGCATCCCAAAGCAATGGCATGTTTTTGTTGTATTTGCTGCTAATATTGCTGTGTTGTTGTTGGCTGGCAGTGGCATCTCAATGAATGTGCAAAACTGTTGCTGTGGTTTATTTTTATTTTTGTAAGTGAAACTGTGAGACATTTTTCTTTTCTTTCTTTTGTTGTGTATTTACTCGCTTTACTTTTCATTTTACTTGTGCAAAAAGGAAAATTTGCGTTATTAATATACATGCTGCTGCTGCTACTGCCGCTGCCGCTATAGTGCAATATTAGTGGCCATTTTGGTACGGAGTTTGTAGCACATCGTCGTCATTGTTGCCACGAGTTGCATTAAACATACAGCGCTGTTCTTTCTTTCTTTTTCTTGTTCTTGTGGGGTGGTGAGTTTTTGCAATTTGCAGTTGAAGATTTTTTATATAATTCATGTGAAATTTAAAGCTTAATTTAGTGTTTTTTTTTCTTTGGTTTTCACATATTGCAGTACTGAAAATACGTGCGTACTATAAAAAAAATTCAAGATGAATGCGGAGAAATTGAAACGCCTACAAAGTCAAGTGCGTATTGGTGGAAAAGGTACTCCACGGCGTAAAAAGAAGGTTATGCATCAAACTGCCACCACCGATGATAAGAAATTGCAGAGTTCGCTGAAGAAACTTTCGGTTAGCACTATACCGGGCATTGAGGAGGTCAATATCATTAAAGATGATCTGACTGTTATTCATTTCAATAATCCTAAAGCTCAAGCTTCACTATCGGCAAATACATTTGCTGTTACTGGACACGGTGAAACAAAGAAAATAGTTGAAATGTTACCAGAAATATTGCCGCAATTGGGCCAAGAAACTGTGGTACAGTTGCGTATGTTTGCTAATCAAATTTCGAGCAATCAAAAGCAGCAGCCAAATGCAGCTGTCGCTGCTGGAGTAGCAGCTGCTAGTGGGGGAAATCTACTAGGTAGTGTAATTGAAGAGGATGATGTGCCTATGCTGGTAAGTGATTTCGATGAAGTTGCGAAGTTGGAAGCGGCCGAAGCAAACCAAACAACAAAGTCAAACGTCAAAGGCAAAGAGAATGAAATGCCAACAACAGAGAATAAGAATGCTGCTGACCAGAAAGACGACGCTAAAATGGAAATAATTACAAATAAAATTTTAGCTGAGGAAAATAACGTGCAGAACGAAACGAAACTAAATTTAAATGTAACTACCACAAATGAGCAGCAAAAGCTAAAATATAAAGTTGAAGCAAAAGATAATAAAAAGCAAAAACAAAAGGATAAAAAAGAAGTCAAGCCCACGGAGAAATCGAAAAAGGAGGAAAAGAAGACTTCAGAGAAAAAGGATACCAGCAAGGATGAGAAGAAGACTTCAGAGAAAAATGATACCAGCAAGGATGAGAAGAAGACTTCCGAGAAAAAAGATGTTAGCAAGGATGAGAAAAAGATTTCAGAGAAAAAGGATGTTAGCAAGGATGAGAAAAAGATTTCAGAGAAAAAAGATGCCTGCAAAGATGAAAAAAAGCCTTCAGAGAAAAAAAATAACAGCAAAGATGAGAAGAAGTTGTCAGGGAAAATGGATATTAATGATGAAAAGAAGGCTTCAGTGAAAATGGATACCAAAGATGAAAAGAAAGCTACAGAGAAAATGGATACCAAAGATGAAAAGAAGGCTTCAGGGAAAATGGATACCAAAGATGAAAAGAAGGCTTCAGGGAAAATGGATATCAAAGATGAAAAGAAGGCTTCAGAAAAAATGGATACCAAAGATGAAAAGAAAGCTTCAGAGAAAATGGATACCAAAGATGAAAAGAAGGCTTCAGGGAAAATGGATACAAAAGATGAAAAGAAGACTTCAGACAAAAAAGATACTAACAAGAGTGAGAAGAAGACCTCAGAGAAAAGAGATACCAACAAAAGTGAGAAGAAGACTTCGGAGAAAAAGGATACCAAGGATGAAAACGAGACTTCAGAAACAAAACCAAAACAAAAGAATATCGATAAGAGACCAGTAACAGAAATAGTTGAGAATATTGGAAATAAACAAGAAATAAAAGAGCTTAAATTTGAAGTACAGGATGCGAAGGTTTTGAATAAGGAGCCAGATCCTAAGAAAGCAAATGAGAAACAAGTTAAGAAACCAGATGAGCAGAAACAACAGCAGCAAATGAAGAAGGATAAATCAGCATCCACAAAGGATAACAAATCACCAGGGAAGGAAGCAAATATTACAGTTAAAACTGGTGATAATAAGCAGTTTAAAAAACAAAATGAAGATAAGCAAAAGAGCAATAATAAAGATAACAACAAGCCTATGGAAAGTGATGAAACGACATTAACCCTCCTAGAAATGCCAGAGTTCAAAGAAATCCCAGCTGAAATTAAAATCCAAGAATTGAAGAAAGAACCGCAAGAAGCTCAAGTAAAGTTAGATGAGGTAAATAAAGATATAAAACAAACTAAGCTCCAAATTGATAAAGAACAAGTGCCTAAATCCATTGAAAAATTGGAAGTTAAAAATAGTCAGTCTGCAGATATTGCCACTGCTCCACTTGAAGCTCAATTAAAGCCAGAAGATAACACAGTAGAGCTTACAGCTCAATCAAAAGCAGAGGAAAAACCTTTAGAGGAAAAAGTAGTTCAACCTAAACAAGAAGATAAAGCTCAAACGAAACGTGAGGAACAACAGAGTCAAGAAGCAAAAATCGAAATGAAAATTGAAGCTGAAATCAAAATTGAAGGTCAAGCAAGAAAAGAATCGAAAACAGAGGTGCAAATTGAAGCCTTGCCAAAGCAGGAAGATAAAATTGAATTGAAGTTTGAAATCCAATCTAGCGAAGGAGTAAAAAATGTACTGAAAAGTGAAGCCCAAGCATTTCAAGTGGCTGAACCTATTGAAAGCTTAGAATTACAAAGTGCAAAGTCTTCAGATATTGCTGCACCTGTTCAATGGCAACAGCCTCAAATATCCGAAAATTATGTTAAAGTTGAAGTTCAACCAAAGCAAGCATTTAAAGATGCAGTTGAAGTGAAGGCTCAATCTAAGCAAGAAATTGGCACCGAAGTAAAGATGGGAATTCAACCACAGTTAGAACTAAAAACGATGTCAGAGGAAATCAATATTGAAATGGATATTGGTAATAAACCGATGGAACAAATTGTAATGGAAGAAGTGAAACACACCAGAACCTCTGTGGCCGAAACAAAAAATGATTCACAGAAAATAGAAACAAAAACTGAAAAAAAAACCAATTCTATGGAAACTGTAAAAACTGCGGGTGCATCCACAGAAGTTAAAGACACCACTAATCCGGAGAAGTTGGCCGATTCCACAGCAATTCCAGTGCAAGTAGAAATCCAACCTGAATTGGACGCTGCTATTAAACCAGTTGATGAGGGTATGCAGGCAGCAAGCATAACAGAAAATGCTACAATCATAGCTAAAGAAGAAACAATAAAAACTGATGAAACCATTAAAGAACCCCCTGCAGGAGAACCATCGAAAAATGCACCAATTGCGCAGAAAGAAAATATTGAAATGGAAACTAAACGAATGGGCGAAAGTGTTCAACCATTGCTTCCTGCTACAACTGAAGTATTAACCGCACCAGCAGCACAACCTATCGTTGAGGCAGCTGTTGAAAAGATTGACTTAAGTGAAGACAAGTCTGGCAATAAAACACAAACATCAGCAGCGCAAAATAAGTCATCACCACCACCAAAGCAAGCTGGAAATAAAAAAAATACTTCACCGCAAGAGGCAAACAAACAACATCAAAAATCATATACGCCATCAGCTGGGGCAGATGTTAAAACCGAAGCTAAAAAAACAGATGCAACAGCCAAACTTAAACAGGCATCACAGATGAAAACTCAACAGCAGGCGCAGCAGCAGCAACAACAACAAGTGCAGACACAGCCTCAACAGCAACAACAAAAGCAAAATCAAGCACAGAAGCAACCCCAAGAACCAACAGTCAAAATTGCTGGAAACGTTGCCAAACCACAACTACAACAACCAGCAGGCAAAACTACGCCTCCAACAACACCAACAAAAACTCCAGATAAACCAGCTCTTGCACCTAAACCGATTTCGCCTCCAAAACAGTCTTCAACTTCAGTAGTTGCTGGTGATGCTAACAAGAAGTCGCCAAAACAACAAACAGAAGGGGGAAATAAATCTAAGCAGCAACAACAACAAACAGCAAGGGCAGCGCGTTCACCTCCGAACAAACAACAGGCCGGATCTAGTCCAAAACAAACTGGTGCCATTGCAAAAGCTGATGCAGCAGCCGTCGTCCCTAAGCAGCCGTCACCAGCAGCGAATACTGCAACATCACCTGCACCGGCAGCAACACCAACTTCATCAGAGACTCCATTAGTTGCACCAATACAACCGCCAAATCAAGCTGACCAACCGCCTACAAATTAATTGAGCAGCTTAAAAATTGTGTACTGCTGGAATGAAAACAACTAAAATTTATTTCTTATCAATTTCTTTCAATTCATATTTATAACTTTTTATGCATTTGCTAATTGCAGTTCCGATACCCTTTCGCATTTTTTAAACTATTCACTAATACTATCAAGGTAAAGATCCATGTTATTTGCTTCACATTACTTCTCATTACTAACCAACATGTTTTAAAAAATCTGCGTTTGAGTTCAAAATATTAATAAACGTTAATAAATATCAATCAAAATGGCCAACATGAATGAATTATAAGGTATGAAGAACAAAGAAAGATTCACCGAATCGTGAGGAAATTGGGCGCAGCAACTATGATGATTTTTGGCCTCATATTTATTCGCGTATCGCTTTCAATAAATGCAAGTTTTATTGTTAAATATGATACTGTCATTTGAATACTTACAAAATTGTAATTGTTGTGTGAGACATTATGAAATAAAAGGTCATGGTTGAAACCAATAGAAAAACGTTTTAATTTGAAGCTCTATCGGCGAGAAGGTGGAAGGTGGAAGGATATCCAAGTAAGATAGAGAGAGAGAGAAACAAGGAATGAAGTCGAATAATAAACAATGAACATTGTTAAATAATATCAGTAGGTTTGTCTACATATCTGATGCTTATCAGTGTATACCAATTTGTAACAATAAATGCTAACATTTTTTTATTTTTTTTATTAAATTTAACCTTCTCCAATAACAAATTGCACAGTGGTTTTTTGAGCACTTCAGTAAGTAGCTGAAATATTTTAGGTGCAAACAAAATAATTAGTAAACTTAAAAACTACTACTCTTCTTTACTTTCTTCGGTGGGAGACTTGATTGCTTTGTTTTCTTTTGGATTCAATTTGTATATGGAATAGTTCAACATCGAAGCAAATCCCAACCAGGCCAAATATGGAATGAATATTAAGCCGGCTACTTTGTTCACATTGTAGAATAGTATAGCGCATGCCGATGCAGTTGCGGTTAATGCTAGAATTTCGATAAGACCCTAATGAGTCAAAGAAGAAAAGAGCAAAATAGAGAAAGAGAAAGGCAAACATTGATGACTTAACACATTCCCATTTGTATGTGTGTTGTGTAAACTTACGCCTTTTATATTACGCTGTCCAAAGAAGATCGGTGTCCATGCCCAGTTTAATGCCAACTGTGCGCTATATGCAATTAGCGGCAATTTGGCATTGCCAGAGAAGCCTCCTCCATCGCGCCATACCAAATACGAGGCATAGCCCATGCCGGAATACAGTGATGTCCAAACTGGCGCAAATAACCAGTTCGGTGGACGATATGCTGGGAAATTCAGATTCTTATACCAGTTTTGTAGATTATGACGAGTTATCTTTCCATTAACAATACCACCCAAATTGGGTAGCACCACAGCACCGGCAACTCTCCAAATGTCACTCATTCTTTTTTATGTTTTTCTTCTGTGAAATGTAGAAACGAACTGATTTTGTGATTTTTGGGTTTGCTTGAAAACGAGCAATTGCTGGCACGCATATACTTATACTCGTACACTGAAGACGACGCAATCTATTGACTTTCGTGTATACAGATAATCAGCCGCTTACATATATATGCACCAGCTGTTTGGTCCCAGATAGGAATATGCAGCTAGTTCTATACCAGTTATTTCAACTTGGCAAGCAATGTAGCCTCAGGTCTATGCCACTAAAGAAGGTGGAAGAAATACTGAAACCTGAAAATATAAGCAGGCAGGGTACAATATACATATGTGGAATGCTCTTTATTGGTTGCAGATACTTGTCAATTGATTGTTCAGTGCACTAGAGTTTCATTGTTCTTTGACATTTATGTATGTTGTAGACAGAGAGAGAATTAGTTGACAAGTAGTGATCGCTGTGGCGTAGTGGTAGTGCGTTGGACTGCTACGCAGAGTATCCGGGGTTCGAATCTCGGCACAGGCAAAATCAAAAAGTAGAAAAAATAATTTTTCTACACGGCACCACCACCACCTCTTTGCAGGCAATGGCAAACCTACAAGAGTAAAAATTGCTATGAAAAGCCTTTCACTTCGCCGTTCGGATTCGGCATTAAACTGTAGGTCCCTTCCATTCATGCACAAATATAACATGCACAACATGAGTGGATGCGAAAAGCTCGGCCTAGGCCCTCCATGGGCTGTTATGCCATTAAAAGAAAAAGTAAGTGAAGCGATATACATCTGAAAATCGCGGCATTATTGTTACTGCTTATTTGACCAATTTCCGGAAGACCACTTACACTTAAGTAGTTACGTTTTTTTTTATTGAAATGCAATAATAATAATTAACAAAAGTAAGTTAATAATTAGCCACATTTTCTATCACAGCGACTGGTCATATGTGACCAACGAGCTGTTTACATTGAATGCTTAGAGAATGTATCAATAAATTCTAACGAACATTACTGAGTTTGCTCCACCAGTTCATAAGGCTTAGTGCGATGTAATCGTCTCCGTAAGTTTCTTGTATCTAGTAGCTTTACAGCTTCTTCATTCGAGTGCTGGCGTAGTCTCTCATGACGAGATCTTGCCAATTTGCCTATTTCTGCAGTTATAGTAGGCACATTTAGGTCACGGTGCAGGTCACTGTTTCTTATGTACCACGGGGCGTTGACTATAGAGCGGAGCAATTTGTTGTGAAAACATTTACATTACTTATCGTAGCACAGCCCCAAGGCTGCGCACCATATAATCAAATAGGTTTTAGTATTTGTTTGTATATACAAAGTTTACAATGTACAGACAGAGTCGAGTGTCTGGCTAGGAGCCATCGGAGATTTCGTAGCCTGATTTCAAGCTCAGCTTTTTTAATTTTAATGTGCTCTTTCCATTTGAGCTTGGCGTCCAAGGTCATGCCTACTTAGGTACTAGGCATTGTTTGAGTATAACATTTGGATACCAGATATGTAAATAGGTAAGCGTGAAACCGTTTTAGTCGTAAAATTTATATGGGTAAATTTTGAATGATTTAAAGTAATTTTCCATTTTACTGTCCAATTTGCTATTTTATTAACAGCATTCTGGAGTTGTTGCCTTGACTCTTTTACTTACTTTACTTTTAATGGCACAACAGCCCATGGAGGGCCTAGGCCGAGCTTTCCGCATCCACTATGTTGTGCGTGATATATTTGTACATGAATGGAAGGGGGACCTACAGTTTAATGCCGGATCCGAACGGCGAAGTGTAAAGCTTTTCATAGGCAATTTTTCATTTTCTAGAGGTGGTATATCCGATGTATAAAGTAAATACAAAATTGGTCCGGGTATGCTGCCTTGTGGAACTCCCGCTTTGATGGGCTTAAGTTTAGAATACTGATTTTCATATTTTACTCGGAAAAATCTATCAAATAGGTATGATTCCAATATATCGCAATAGTTTGCTGGTAGCATAGTTCTTATTTTTATAATTAATCCTGCGTGTCAGACTTTATCGAAAGCCTGTGCAACATCGAAATTTTTGTATCTTCAATTATGTTTGTGATTCTATGTATTTGTTCAGTAGTTGAATGCTTTGCCCTGAATCCAAACTGGTGCGATGGAATAAGGTTAGATCTTTCGATAATTGGTTTGAGACGTTGTAGCAAAACTTTTTCAAATATTTTTGATATTTTTGCTAAGAGCGATATTGGCCTATACGACGCGACTTCGTGAGGTGGTTTACCTTGTTTAGGAACCATCATAATCTCTGCTACTTTCCAACAAGTAGGTTCATATTTTAATGCAAAGCAAGAATTTATTGTGCAAGCTAATCTAGCTAGAGCCTTTGTTGAAAGTTTTTTTTTTAGAATTTCCGCAGTAATAAGATCAAAACCAGGAGATTTTTTTATTTTTTAGCTGGCTTTTGTGGTTATGTGAATAAACTAAATTTGCAGCCATTGCAAGGTTAATGTTTGGTGCGGTATTTGCAGTGGAAAGCGATTGCTCCTTATTTTTATGTAAAGCGCCGACGGCACCATCGTAACTGATAACTGCTACAGATTACAGACCGCGCGAGTTGCGGAATTGGGTCTCGATCATTGTTGATTCCAGCAGGACGGAAACGTTCACACAGCTCGAGCAACAATGGAGATTTTGAAACACCAATTTCCGGGCCATATAATCTCCCGCTTTAGTGACTTGAGCTGGCCGGTGTCACTGCGTCAAACTTCGTTCTGTGGGGCTTTTTGAAATCTCACGTTTCCCCACAACAAACCAAAGCGGTTGCATCAGTCACCGATCCGTGCGTTTTGCGGATGTGCCCCTCAGTAGTGTTGCACGGGAGGATGGTTCGTTGGGATTCGTGTGTTCGTTAAAACCTTACAAGTCTTGAATGCCAACATTGAAGAAGAAATCACCGATTTGGAACCAGATGTTTTGCTTGCAACATTTCAAATTGCCGTAAAATGAGCACAAATGTGCATCAACTCATTGGTCATTTGACCGATATCATTTTTTCAACTTATAACTTATTATGAATTTAACATTTCCTTTTATGACATTACTTATGAACTAATCATTTACCCGCTGATTTTATACTGGGGCTTTGCTTAAGTAGTTACCACTAGAAAAGAGTAAGTATACTCGCATATCTAGTTCATATGTATATTGCCTATAGTAATAAATGTTTGTGACTAATTTTTTCCTCAATTTCTAGAATTTTGTTTGCAAGCACCTTGGCACTTAAAAATTATCTATTCAATCAGCAATATGTTTTAGCATACTAATCGCAGAAAAGTTTCTTCTACTGAATGTGAAATTTTTCTAGAATTTCTTTGTAACTCTAGGCTTTACTTCTGAGTTAAGACAATGCATGCAAAAGAACTTGCACTTTAGTCATTCCGAATGAACAAACTTTATAGCAGTCAATGTAAGTTGTGTATAACTCTTTAATATTGCCTAAGATCTTGTAATGATTGTGAATGAAAGTGAATAAAATTTACCATTTATTTTGATCGATGAATGAATAACAATTTCAATTTAGATAATTACACTTAATTGTATCCCGCGGCTACGCTTCAAGTGGTCCATTCTGAAGGTCCAATTTTGTCACACTTTTTCACACATTTTGTCCGGAATCTCACCAATGAAGCGTTCAATGTTGGCTTCCAAACCAGCAATCGTGTCTGGCTTGTCCCTATATACAAGAGACTTAACATAGCCCAACAAAAAATAGTCTAACGGGGTCAAATCACGCGATCTTGGTGGTCAATTTACTGGACCAAAACGTGAGATTAACTGTTTACCAAATTCGCCTCTCAATTGATGCATGGTTTCGCGTGCAGTGTGGCATGTAGTTGCAGCACCGTCTTGTTGGAATCACATGTCGCCCGAGTCCGATTCTTGTATTTTCGGCAAAAAAAAGTCTGCTTTCATCGAGCGGTACCTTTCTCTATTGACCGTAACATTGCGGCCTTCATCGTCTTTGAAGAAGTACGGCCCAATGATGCCGCCTGCCCATAGACCGCGCCAAACAGCGCATTTTTCGGGATGCATTGGTAGCTGCTGAATTTCCTCTGGCTGGTTTTTACTCCAAATACGGCAATTCTGCTTATTCACGTATCCATTGAGCGAAAAAATGGACGTAGCTTGCGAAACACATTTTTCACAGGGTACCAATTTTGATAATAAATTTCAATAATTTGCAAACGTTGTTCAGGCTATTCAAGTGAATGATGAAATGGAAAAACCAAACTGAGCATTTTTTACTTTGACACATGTCAAGAATCACGTATGAACTGCCAGAAATATAAACGTCAAAAACCAAATAGCAAAAAAATCACCCTTTACAAGTTCCATTTTGTTCTTTAAGTTAATTGGTTTTAAATGATAAGGTAATAATCAAGAGTCAAATCCGTTGATGCGAAACCGTGAACCACGTTCAATAGAACAGGCAGGTCATACGGTCTGTGTCTGAACCAACCAATGTTCCTCATCAGTGATATGTTCCTTTGTGATAGATCAATATTTTCAAGAATGTACCTATAAGTAAAAGTATTGTAAAGTAAATGAGATTTTTTCTTCTTCATCTTCTTTCTTTTAATGGGCACAGCAGCCCATGCAGTGCCTTGGTAGAGCTTTTGTACATGAATGGAAGGGACCTACAGTTTTATGCCGAATCCGAAGGTCGAAGTAAAAAGCTTATCATAGGAAATTTTTGGTCTTGTATGTTTCCCATTACCTGCCAAGAGGTGGTGCCGTGTAGAAAATTATTTTTTTCTTCTTTTTGATTTAGGCTGTGCCGAGATTCGAACACCGGACACTCTAACGTACTACCAACTACACCACAGTGACCAATTCTTACTAGACAATATTTTCACTGAATGATATTGTTACTCTCTTTAGCACTTTAGTACACATTGGTTAGATTTTCTGGTAGTGTCTGTTTATTTGTAAATTTTGCATAAATTAACCAAAGTTTGAAGGAGCCAGCCTTGTTGTATACTCATAATAACACCCTTTATAAGGGTTGATAAAAATATTTAGCTTTATTATTTTAACCATAGTAACCGGCAATGTTTTGGCCATGATATTATTAAAAAAAAAACTTTCCTCTGTACGAGTATCGAATTAAATTTGAGCCTGCACTTCAAGATGACTCTATATTTTGATACAAAAGTTGAATTTCTCGATTCAGATGCTGTTAGTACAATTGGCAGTTGGCATCCAAATGAGCCACTATTTGCGGTAGCTTCATACAGCCAAGATCGCGGTGGGTCTGTAACAATTTTCGCCGACTCAGTGAGTAATGTTTCGATTGCCTTATTTAGGAAAAACAAAAAAAAACAAAAATTTTTCAATATTCAAGGGTGAGCCTCAACGTGATGTAACTTATCCAGTTCATCCCACATCACAGGCCTCTGCACTGGCATGGCATCCAGAGAAGATTTTGTTAGCTACCGGCTGGGAGAATGGTGACTTACATGTATGGTTTGCAGGACATCGCGAATTTGCAAGTGTAAATGGACCACATAAGACACCAATAGTTTTACTTGATTTTAGCGAACAAGGTGGGCGCATGGTAACCGCCGATTCAATGGGTCTCTTGACCGGCTGGCGTTGTGATGGTCAATATCAATTCTTGACTATGTTCTCACATGATTTACGTGATGCACTGTTGCATATTACATTTCGGCGAACAATTGAAAGTGAGGTGCGTGAGGAGATGGTAAATTTGGCGAAGGCAGCAGTTGCTGGCGATGAAAATGCCTTGGATACGCTAACCAATTGGCGGCCGCGTACCGCAGCTAGAAATTTAACACACGCAGGAGTTAAAGACAATCATTGCTTTTATGTGGGCACACAATCCGGCATGGTTTATTATATTAATCAAGGAGGAAATTGTACAGAAGTGCTGAAAAGTAATACGATATCGATAATGCAAATGCTATGGCATCCAAAGAAGTAAGTTTAATAAGAAATAAAATTTATATTTCAAATGGGTTGATATGTACATAGATTGTACCCAAATATTTATATACATATGTATATGTATGTAGTTACAATCACGTGCTTAGAGAAGATAGCATCCTTTCAATTGACCAATCATTGTCGTTGGTTTCCAATGAGTGAGGGTAAAATTCACTCTAGAAATATCAACTCAGTTGAAAACGAACGAGAAGTGCATTAATATTTTCCCATAAATAGAGATGCAGTCATTTGCCTTATGGAGGATATGACAGTAACATTATATTTGGTGGAGTCTACTGGCATTTTAACTGAGTTAGATCGTGTCAAGCTGAGTGGTAAGGTGCCTGGAAAGAATGGCGCAATATCATGGGCTGGCAATAGTTTAGCTATAATAACAGGCAAGTGTAGGGGAAACAATTAAATGTGAACACGCTTGAATTATCAGGAAATTTAAAATACTTTAAGGTGATTTTTCTGTGCGCATATGGGATATCGAGAAGAGTGATAACTATTTATTAAAAATGGATTTACCTAGTTCTGGTTGGTAACAAACAAATAATAACGTCGACGAATCTAAAGTAAAAATTTTTATATTTTACAGCAGCATACAATGCGAGCGTTGAACATAACACTTCATCATTAGCAATCGTTAATTCTGAAAGTTCGATGGCATCCAATCACATCTTCCCCAATTCGCGTAAACATCAGATCAGATCATGTTCGCAACCCACCAACGAAGTATTCACGTGTTTGGCCTATAGCTTTTGTAATCAAACGCTCTGTGCTGGCACGAATCAAGGAAATCTCTATACATGGAAACGTATTGTTAGCTATTTTGTTAGCGCCCCGGAAGACTCGTGGCAGCTAACAAATATATCAACGGTACGTGGTGCTATTAAACAATGTTCATGGGGTTTCAATGAATTGGCCAAACCCTGCATACTCATTAATTGTGTATCGAATGTTTATGTAATGAAGGTAATGTTTTTTTTTTTGCATTAAAAACTAACGCAGAATGCGAATAACGCATAGCTTTTGTTGTCATATATCCTATTCAAGGAACAACCATTGCTGTCATATCACACGCGTGATCTTTGGGCTGTGCAACGCAATGCAAAGACTATGTACTTGGAACACTCAAGCGGGCGGAATTGTACGATACAAGTAGAGTTTGCAATTACTGCGGTCACTCTAAATCATATGAATGTGATTGTAAGTAATGGTCGTAGTATTTCTGCGTATAATATTGATAAAATAGAGAAAATCGAGGAATATATAGAGGACAATGTCGTCGGGGACAGCACTTTGGGCGCCACAGCTACGCCCAGCAGCAGCGACAAGGACACAACTCTTTCTGTGAAGCTAATGCAAACTTTTAATGCTGAATGTTTGGCGCTTTGCATACAAAATCAAAATATATTTTGTTTAACATCCAATGATGTTATGATTTATTCGATTGGAGGGGTGGTGCTCAATAAAATACAAGCTAACGATAATGAGGGTAATCTAATGGAAATATAATTGTATAAGTAACAATCAATTATTTTATGATCTCCATTAACTAGGTAAAATTATTGGCATGGATCTGACAAGTTATTACCTCACCGTTTTCACAATGAATGGATTTATCAAATCGTACGATGTTTCGCGTCATGATCCCAAACTACTTTTCCCTGGTAAATCGGGTTATGATCTGTTCGAAGATTTCGGTGAAGTGATATTGGTGAAATGCAATAGCGCTGGGACTCATTTAGCGCTCGTAATTGCGAACAGAAGTTTTGTACCCAAGCCTATTTTGTATTGTTGGGATTTCGAGCGTAATAACGTCATGGAATATGCGCTGTCGGATGCGACCAGTGATGGCAATAAATCTAGGTAGATATAATTGAAGATGGTCAACCATTTTTTACTGCTAAATTGCAAACAAAATATTGCAGCTTGCTTGTGAGCATTTACTGGGATACAGATGAACCACGGCTACTGGCTATGGAAGTGAAGTCAGTGCAACAGCAACAAGAAGAGCCCTCAAAAAGTGCGAGGAGCACGTATCAAATCAATGTAAAGCAAGCGCTCACTAGTCATTACATTGAGTCACAAGTGCTGGCAATGTTTTACTCGGAAAAAGCGAAACTGAATGTACTCGAATCTCGACCGCTAACATCAGGAGAGCAGCTCATTAATCTTTGCGTGCCCAATGTGGTAGGTTGATTTTTGTAGCAAGAATTGATTAAGTAAATATTATGCAGCATATGCCAATTCCAGATAACTTTGGATATAAATGTGGTCAAGAATAGACCTTTGCAAGATTTCATCGACCTGAAGAGCTGTGATGTGAACACACGTAAATTGGTGTTAAACTTTAGTCTGCATGTTGCTGAGGGCAATATGGATTTGGCTTACAGATGTATACGGTCAATACAATCGAAAACTATTTGGACAAATCTGGCAAAAATGTGTGTGCAGACTAGTCGTTTGGATGTGGCTAAAGTGTGTCTGGGTCACTTGGAGAAAGCACGTTCCGTGCGTGCAGTACGTCTGGCATTGGACGATGATGATCTCGAGCATGAGGCAAAAATTGCCGCCTTGGCTGTGGAACTTGGCATGATTGATGAAGCAAAGGAATTGTATAAATCTTGTGGTCGGCTTGATTTACTAAATAAACTAATGCAATCCTGCGGACAGCTGGATGAAGTAAAAGAGTGAACGTTTTTAAAGATAAATATTTGTGTAACATCTTTGAATGTTGCAGGCAATTAAAATAGCGGAAACCGATGATCGTGTGCATTTGAAGAATACATATTTTCACAAAGCGCAACATCTGAAAGAAAGTGGCGACATCAAAGGTGCCTTGGAGTATTTCGAAAAGACACAAAACCCGGTTCAAAGTATAACCCAAATGTTATTGGAAAACCCACTGACAATGAAGGTACTTTTCATAAACATTTAAAATAAATTATAAGCAATTGAGGCTTTTCAGCGTTATATGCAAAATACCACAGACCCGAAAATGCTTAAATGGTGGGGCCAATATGTTGAAAGCTCTGGTGATATGGATGCTGCTTTAGCTGTTTATCAGAAAGCTGAAGATTGGTTTTCACAAGTCGGTATCTAAAATATATTATATATAGTGGTCAAATTTCGAGCGTCTCTATATGTATATTTGTTTTTGTAGGTCAAAATTCTTTGCTATTTGGGGAAAATATCCAAGGCTGATGCAATCGCTCGTCAGTCTGGTGATCGTGCTGCTTGCTATCACTTGGCGCGTCACTATGAAAATGTGGGCAAATTTCAAGAGGCTATCATGTTTTACACACGCGCACAAACGTTTAGCAATGCCATACGCATATGCAAAGAAAATGACTTCCAAGATGAACTCTGGACCGTGGCCAGTTCGTCGCGTAATCGCGACAAAGCCATTGCTGCTGCATACTTTGAAGAGTGCGGCGCTTTTAAACGTGCCGTAGAACTCTATCACCGTGCAGGTATGCTGCACAAAGCTCTCGAAATGGCATTCGAATCAGAACAACCGGAAATATTGGAAATAATTGCCTCCGAACTGAACGCAGACTCCGATCCAGAACTCATCAATCGCTGTGCTGACTTTTTCACGAGCGTTGAACAGCATCAGAAGGCAGTACATCTACTGGCCAAGACAAAGCATCTCAAACGTTCGTTGCGCATTTGTGTTGAAAAGAATGTACCCATTACCGAAGATTTGGCGGAGATGTTAACTCCACAAAAAGCCGAATTGGATGAAAAAACACGCGTCGCTATACTGACACAGCTGGGAGATTTACTTCAACAGCAGGGCGATTATCAGACAGCTACCAAGAAATTCACTCAGGCGGGTGATAAAGTGCGCGCGATGAAGAGCCTTCTCAAGTCGGGGAATACTGACAAGATCATATTCTTTGCGAATATGTCGCGTCAGCGTGAAGTTTACATTATGGCCGCCAATTATTTGCAGGCTCTCAATTGGCAGAATGATGCTAATATATTGAAGCATATAGTAACGTTTTATTCGAAAGGCCAGGCTTATGATTCGCTTGCCAATTTCTATGCTATATGCGCACAGATCGAAATTGACGAGTTTCACGATTATGAGAAGGCGCTGAAAGCGATGCACGAGGCGGCAAAATGTTTGGAAAAATTGGGGCATTCACAGCAAGCGCTAAACAATTTAACCCGTACCATTGCGGATGTAAAAAGTATTTTGGATATACAAAACTCTCTAGCGAATGGTGATAATCAGGCGGTCATTGCGGGATGTCGCAATATGTTAAGTAAGTGCAAGTGCAGAGAACTTTATGGGCAAATTATTTATATATTTTTGAATAAATGTTGATTGTAGTTAAGCCAGAAACACCTCCAATCCGCCAAGCGGATATTTTAGTCATGCTTGTGCGAGCTTTTGCCTATACAAAGCAATATAATGATGCTGGACGCACTTTAAAAGAGCTAGCAATGAAAGATAGTGCTTGGAGTTCGAGTGGCTTGCTGGATAAGTTATTGGTTCAAAAAATTGCAAAAGAATGCAATTTAGATTTTGATATGATTTGGAATTCGGGACGTCGACGGGCGACAACTACGACGAGCAGTGATGATGATCAAGAAAAGGAAGATGAAATCCAAGAGGAACTGCATTAGGTATAAAGTGTAGAGTAGCATTAATCTTAACAATATTATTATTATGAACAATTGAAAGTGAAAATGCTAAATGTAAAAAATAAATCGGAAACCACAAAAATATTGATGTGTTGACGTGGAAGAAGTGCGGCTTTGGTTTGAAGTCTGGAAGTTTATCAGGAACGTGTTTATAAGTTTTTAATTCTAAATTTCTAAAATTTCTAATTCGCAACTGCGGTCAAGTTTCACTGCTTTAAAAATAGTTGTAGAAAGTAGTAAAAAAGTGGCAGAAAATAGTAGTAGAAAAGTAGTAGAAAATAGTAGTAGTAAATAGTAATCGAAAATATTAGTAGAAAAGAAGCTGCACGGAAACTACATCAAAATCAACCCTCTCAAGTTGTAGAAAAATTAGTAGGAAAAAGTAGTATAGAAAGTAGTAGAAAATTAGTAACAATAATAAATGCACGAAAACTACATCAAAATCTACAATCTCCAACATCATTCAGAAACTGACTGAACAATTCACAATCACTTCCACACACCATATTACATATGATTTTTGAGATATCCCTTAAAGGAATTTTAGACTATATGAGAGGTGCCACACCCCTTTTTTAAAGTCCACCTATATTTTTCCTGTAACATGGCATTGTTAACTAAAGCCCTTGTAAAAATTATCAGTACTGTACTGTAAGAAGTTCTGGAAATATAGCAAAAAAAAAAATTCATTACGATTGTATTGGAAGTGCCACGTCCACTTTTGCAAGCCTACCCATATTTTTCCCATAGAAAATTATTGGCAAATACTAACTTCATACCAAATCTTAGTATCATACCAAAAATGGTTTCTGAGATATCCTACAATGAAAATTCAAGTTATATGGGATGTTCACAACCCCTTTTTGGAATCGTGATTTTGTTTGTTCTCACCTCCCTGTTTGAAACCCACCCACATTTTCGCTGTAATATGACATTGTCAACTGGAGACATTGTACCAAATCTCAGTTCTGTGTTCTAAGTAATTCCGAATATAGACACAAACAATTTTTCCATTATTCTGCACTTCTTCTTTTATTTTTTTAATGGCATAAAAGCCCAGGAGGGCTTAGGCTTTTCGCACCCAGTCATGTCGTTCGTGTTATATTTGTCCATAAATGGAAGAGACAAACCAAAAAAAAAAAAAAAAATGGAAGGGACCAAACAAACAAATCGACCAACAGTTTTATGCCTTATCCGAAGGGCGAAGTGAAAAGCTTATCATAGGCAACATTTTTACTCTTGTAGGTTTGCCACTGACTGTCAAGAGGTGGTGCTGTGTAGAAATATTTTTTTTTTCTACTTTTTGATTTTGGTCTGTGCTGAGATTCGAACACCGGACACTCTGCCTAACAGTCAAACACACTATTACCTTAACCCTTAATTGGCTGATAAGTAGTTGCCCAGTCAAATGAACGTCGGTCATGTTTTAACTCTGTGCCCAAAGTATGTTGTTCAGACGGTTTTTATTTTGCCCCTAAAAGTGAATTATTGCAAGTATTTGAACAACGTAATCCTGTTTTGATCGCGTGATTTCATATCGAAAGCCAAATCATTTCGTGGTCAAATTTTACGCTGTCGCTCTCTATTCAATTCTATATCAATTGAAGCAACCAACAACAACTCGTGACCACGATGTGACCGCGACCGTTTGCATAACAAGGTACTAAGCTATCTTCTTAAATATAGGTTTTCCGTGGCTGAGTCTTCGTAGTATATTTAGAAATTTTATTCCAAAGTCCAAAATTATAATTTACTTGATTATTTTACAATAATTTTTTAACAAAAATAGCAAACACTAAAATCTATTCCTTAAAAGAATGTTAAGGTACATAGATTTTTTAATGATAATGTTAAAAAAATATATATACATATATTTTAAATTAAAGCATTGAAAAAGGTTTGCTATATTATTTGAATGTATGTATGTAATGAATTTACATAGAAAGTGAATTTACATAGAAGTATTGAGCTATAAATCATTTGATGGCTACGTCAAACGATGGCGATGACAATGGCCAACAAAAAAATTCGAGTATTTCTAAATTTGAAAAGGAATTAATTTTTGTTTATTATTATTTCCTTAGCTATGAACCATTTAATATGGAGAAACGAACCTTGTATTTTTTTTAAAATTAAATCACATTTCTCTAAGCAATGATAGGAGTAACTGTTGACTGTAGAGTTCAAAATAAACTTGATTTTATTATTTCAAATACGTTTAATTTTGACATACTATAAATATACTTTAAATTTTTTAAGTTAATTAAACTCGAATTTTAAAAGTACATTATTATTAGGTACTCGGATACCTTAACAGCTTTCAGAAGGTGTTTTTTTCTATCAGCCATATAACAGTTAATAGGAGGTGTAAACTCGCCGATAAATATTAGTTCTGGACTGTGCACGTGCAAACTCACTAAAGCATAATCAAATAACATATTTTACTAATTGAAATTTTTTGAATTCACCTGGTGCTGTGGACGTTAATATACGCCCTATCTACAATTTTATATTTACTTTATGAGTTAAATGTGCAAAGCTGTCAGAAGAAATGTCAAAAGCTGGGTCAAGTTAGTTAACGCAATACTGGAGAGAGTTGAGGTAGTCAATTGTGGGAAGCTAAACGATCTCTCGTTAGTAAATTTGGCGGTGGTAAAGTTCGAGTTCCTAATTACTCAGGAAAAGACATGCAACAATAATATCACACATGTAAGTTGTTACATTAATTTTCTTATTAAATTGTAACACTGTTTCAATTTTAATTAAGCTGTGGACATATGCATATAAATGAGTTTGTTAGTATGCAGAGTTGCATTTGCTGTCAAAGTTTTTAGAATGAGTCAATTTAAGAGAGCGGTAATTTAAAACACTCAATCGAAAGAGAAAATTAGCTAATTGTGTCGAATAAAGTTACCAGCATTGTCGCAAAAAAGAAGATATTTTGTATATTCAGAAATTTTTAATTTGAATTGCAATGTTACAAAAAACTATTGCTACTGTTGTATTATAATTTTATTTACTCTTAATTTTTGATTTGTTTTTTTGTTTCACTCATCCACATATTGTATTAACAATTAGAATGGGAAACAATGCAATGCATACGT
Source organism: Palloptera scutellata (assembly GCA_958295655.1). Lineage (NCBI taxonomy): Eukaryota > Metazoa > Arthropoda > Insecta > Diptera > Pallopteridae > Palloptera > Palloptera scutellata. The sequence goes on from OY282449.1 coordinate 146,046,350, forward strand.
ATGTTCATATAAGCATCTATGCATTTTCGCCGCAATAAAAAAAATTATCTGCGTACATACATATATACAAATGTACATATATATATATTTGGAAATTTTCACTATCGTCTGCGTCCGTCTGCGCATTTTACGGCTACGTAACCTAATGAAAGTGTTACAGGTCGTTGTTGTTAAACAACTTGTCTGCCTATTTTCCATGCCGCAATTTTTTCGTTTTTGCTTTTGATTTCCAATTTTTTTTTTCCTTTCGTATAAGTATTTCCTTGTCGCTGTGATGGTTGTGGCAGCGCAAATAGAGTAAGTAACAAAATTCACTTCAATGCTCTCCGAGTCAGTAGTCAGTGGCAGTAATTGCGCGCGCTAAACAAATCAAATGAATGCATTATTTAGTCAAGTGAATTTAGTGTGTAGTTGAATAATATGAGCATGTGTTTCCTATACATATATACAGTGTCGGACAGTACAATAAGAACACCTTGCACTAGCACTATAAAACTTCCATTGATTTTTTTTTTATGGGACTGCTTATGGCAAACAATTTTTATAGAGAAGAAAATGGTATGGTATATACTATATAAATTTCTACACTTAAATATTTTTTGGGGATTCCCAAAAAAAAAGTTGAAGCGAAGCATTCGAAGGCGGACAATAAATAAGAAGAGCAGTCGAAAAAATTTATATTTTAAAAAGAATACAAAAATTTGTTTATAATTTGTACTGGTAAGCATTTAAATGGTAGCATTGAGGGTAATTCAACAAATTAAATGTAAACTATTCCGTAATGTCACAGCAAAATGGGTCGAGCAACGCACTGCAGCAAGGAGGAGCGTGATTTGGTGAAAAAACTGCGTAATGAGGGACAAAGCATCCGCCAAATAGCTAAAACTATTAGCAGTTCCTCGACATTTGTCTACCAATTTTTATTACCTTAAAAATTTCATTGCAAGAGAGGTAGGCCCCGCAAAACTACAAGGGCAGATGACAATCGCATACAAATTTTGGCAGCACGCGATCCATTTAAGGCAGCTGCCGCAATTAGAGAGGAGACAGGGGTTGAAATTTGTGCTCGATCAGTAAGGATACGTTTGGTGGAAAAAAACAGTATGGGAGAACAGCACGAAAAGTACCAATGTTGACACAAAGGCATCGAAAGTGTCCCACAGAGTTCGCTGAAGCGCACATTGAGTGGAATGGTTTAATTAATGCAAAAAAATGGCCTAACGAATTATGGACCGACGAAAGCAAGGTGAATCTTGTTGGAAGTGATGGCAAACGTTGGGTTAGACGCCCGAAAAATGCAGAATTGAGCCCAAAATATACTAGGATACTATTTAAGCACGGATGCTTTAAGTGGAAACATCATGGTATGGAGATGCTTCTCTTGGTATGGTGTTGGCCCTCTGTATTGGATAAAAGAAACGATGGACAGATTTCTTTACGTAAACATCCTTCAGGAGGTGGTGCTTCCTTATGCTGAATGGGAAATGCCCCTGAAATGGCAAATGCAACAGGATAACGACCCAAAGCACACCTCAATCCTTGCGCGAGATTAGTTTTCCCATAATGGAATTCCCGTTATGACCTGGCCTTCACAATCTCCTGACCTTAATTCAATCGAGAACTTGTGGAATATTGCCAAAGAGAAGATTGGCAGTACCAGAGCTAAAAACAAAGACGAATTGTGGCAAAGCATTCAAAGAGCGTGGTATTCCATACTCCAGGCTACTTGCGCGTCTCTGGTGGAATCAATGCCTAGAAGGTGTAAGGCGGTTTTAATGAACAAAGGCTATTCCACAAAATATTAGCATTAGTGAACAATTTGAGTCAATATTTTATAAATTTTTTTTTTAATTGAATTGTGTTCTTGTGGTTTTGTCCTTCTGAAATGTGATTTTATGTACGAGTATAACTTTTAAATTTCTTTTTTTACACTGAAATGATTTTGTTTTTGTTTTAAGAAAAATTTTAACTTATGGAATAAATTAATCAAAGTAAATACCTTTTAAATTTATCATAAGCCTAGAGAAATATATTTTTAAGGTTTTTGGTTTCAGAACAAGATGTTCTTATTTGATTGTCCGACACTGTATATACGAGTACAGTGGGGAGAACAAATGAGTAGAAAGAAAATTTTTGTGTCACGATAAATAGCCAAAAATTTTGACAAATCGAAAACAACCAGCGCAAAAAGTTTCTACTCATTCCAATAAATAAGGATGGAAGGAAGGAAGACTTTTCGAAACTATTCAACCCATTTCTGCCTAGCGTCCGAAATTGCTCTTTGCAAGGCTGTTTTTTCGGTATGAAGGATTCACATATGGTATGGACATATGCATATCGTGGAAAAGGCTGAAGATTTCTTAAAATGGTCTTCAAAATTTCTTTAGTGATTTTGGTATTAAAGTTAGTTGTACTATTGTAAAACGGTAATAAGAATTAAATTTTAAACCTTTTTCTTTTCAAAAGATAATACTTTCTACAAAATTTTTTTTCCATTAACATTTAAACCACATATATTTCATATCTTTCCTCAAATTTATAGTGATTTCAATACAAAAATAAACAGAAAGGATATGAAAAGGTGGACCCAAAAAACAATTCATACCATTTCTATTTCTTTGGATATCGAAATCATGTAGAAAAAATATACCAACTAGCGCCCAGCGTTTCATATATTGCCTAACAAAATAGTCTGTTTTATAAAGGGTTAAAATGCTAAAATGAATTACCTGAGGTAAAGAAAAACTCTTCGCTCACACTAAATACTTAGAAATAAGATATACTACTGTGGGCAAACGTTAGTAAGACTCTGTTCATAATTTCAAATTTTTTTCTTCATTCTTCCAAATCTATTTCGTCCCCTTCAAAGTAATCCCCCCCGGCCCCAATACACTTGTGCCAACGTTTTTTCCAATTCTCGAAACAGTTGTTGAAGTCAATTTCCGGAATAGCCTTCAATGCGCTTAGCGATTCATGTTTAATGTCTTCAATTGACTCAAAACGGTAACGGTGTCCACGAAGCGGTTTTTTGAGTTTAGAAAATAGCCGAAAGTCACACGGTGCTAAGTCAGGCGAATAGGGTGGTTGCGGAACGATATCAGTCGAATTTTTGGCAAAATGGTCTCGTAAAACCAATGCAGTGTTTTAGTGATTTTGGAACCAATCGTGCATTCACTCTTCTTAGGCCCAAATGATGTTTTAAAATGGTTTTCACTGATCCTTCCGATATTCCAACGATGCCAGTAAGGTCTCTGACTGTTAATCGTCGATGTCGATTCTCGAGCACCAATTCCTTGATTTTATTGACGTGTTGATCATCAGTTGATGTTGATGGCCGTCCTGGACGTGGTTCGTCGTCAACGCGTTCTCGACCATCTTTGAACAATTTGTACCAATCAAAAACACTTGCTCGCGACATACAATTATCACCGAAGGGCTTTTGCAACATTCTGAACGTTTCCGCACCAGAAATTTGATTCCGCACACAAAATTTAATGGAACTTCTTTGTTGAATAATTTCACTCATTGTGAAAATCGCCGAATGCGCTTTTTGTACTTCAGAAAGACAAGCGTATACTAAACACTTATGATTATTTTGATGTGACATTTGGCACAGATGTCACCGACAGTCATACCAACCTTAAAAAAATAATATTTTGATGAATGGGTTTCCGTGCGAAATTTAAATTAAAAAGTCTTACTACTTTTTGCCCACAGTAGTATGTTGTATGGTTAGTGCTAAGTATATGGTTCAGTGTTTTACTTATTAATAAGCTATTCCGAAAATTATGTTAATTAATTATATATAATAAGAATGCGATATTATTTGCGTTGCGAATTAGACTTCTAAAAGCCGTAATAAATAAATAAATAAATAAATAAATACTTAGGAGCATCAACGGCTAGAGATTTTTCGACCCCAAATTATCATGGCAAATATTTTAAATATTTATTAAAAATGCAAACGTTCTCTTTCCATGGGTTAAATTCAGTTAGTATTTACAGACCTAGAAATTTTCAAAATTTGGATCACAAGTTTAAATTTTCAACCATTTCCAACCAAACGCAATAACAGAGTTGGTAAATTTAAAACGATATTTCTGGTAAAGCGCAACTTATGACCAAAATTTCGGAACTTTCAAGACGCATGCGAGGCTTTTATATATAACTCTGGTTCCGAAAAGTATTTTTCTTCGCATTTATTGGAATGAGTAAGAAATTTTTCTGAACTTGTTCTTTTCGATGTGTCAAAATTTTTGGCTATTTATCCAAAAATTAAACAAAAATGTTCTCTCATTGTACTCAAATGTACTCATTTGTGCTCTTCACTGTATTTACATAGTATGTATGTATGTATATAAACACATACTTACATATAAACATCACATTCATATGTATTCATCGTATTTGTGATTTGTTGTGTTTTCTCAGACTGTTTTCATATGGAAGCGAAGCACAAATGCAATCAGTCAGCACTAGCTCTTGTATGCATGTAGTTTAAAAATGATTAATTATATATCAGTGTTATTGCTATACCCTACAGTGTCTGCTTGGAAAAACTCTGCAGATTACCTATATACGAGTACACATACATAGCTAATATTTGTTTTCAGTTTAACAATCAATGCGCAAAGTACTGACTGATATAAGGCACAAAGCAGACAAATTGGCATTGGTATAGCTTGAGATTATTTGGAATTTGAAGCGGCGAATGTGTAGGAAACAATTAGATTGTCCGCCAACGGGTTTCACCCAACTTTGATTTGTTTGTGATGCGCCTTTTTTGTTTCATATCAAAAGAATTATTTCCGGTATAGAAGTGGTGGGAACATGGGTAGTAGCTCACCTTCCCCAACATTTTCTAAACTCCCGCAAATATTTTTGACATATGTACATATGTATGTAAAAAATTCGACTTATAAAAAAATATCTAAAAATTAAAAAGTCCGCTCCCCTAAAAAAGTATTAAAAAAATGATATCAGTTTATTGATTTTATTGATATTTTATTTTTAATAAATTTGTTTTATTCTCATTGAACAGGCTTACTTTAGTTGTGTAATTGCGACTGGGTAATGTATTTAGTTTTGAAAATACACAAATCTTTTTTAAAGTGAAGCTTATTATGGGCGCATTTGGAAATTTTTAGCTATGTGAATAAAACCTTTATCGGTCGCAGTAATTTCATTCAATCCTAAAAGTATGCATACGTTTTTCGTTGTAATTTAATGCATATGCTCATCGCTATGGTTGTGCTGTGGTTCTTTCCATTCTCTTTTTTTTAATGGCACTGCAGTCCAGGGAGGTACTCGTGGCCTAGCTTGTCGCATCCATTTATGTTGTGCGTGTTATATTTGTGCACGAATGAAATGAACCTACAGTTTTATGTCGAATCCGAACGGTGAAGTGAGAAGCTTTTCTTTGACAAATTTTACTCTTGGAGGTTTGCCATCGCCTGGCGGCCAGGAGGTAGTGCCGTGTAGAAAAATAATTTCTTCTATTTTTGATTTTTACATGTGCCGAGATTTGAACCGCGGACACGAGCTCTAACATAGCATCTTAAAAGTATGCACAGTTTCTTTCCCATCAGTCTGCTATAATTTTATAATCTTACAAAACCAATAAAGTTAAGATCCATCAGATCAGAGTCTAGTTGCGCACAGTGCGTAACCAGTTTCCTATTGTGTAGGGTACTCTAATGCAAATAATGCTCAAAATATTTCCTACTGTTCAACATATAGCGCATTAGTAGTGTATGTGTTGTTTTGTCTGGGTGTGTGAGTGTGCGTTAATTTGTTGTTGTTTTTTTTTGGTTGTTGCTTTTCGGTTGTCATTTATCTTGAGTTTCGAGTTTCGAGTTTTCAATCGGTCTCTATCACAGTTTTCAGTTTCAGTCATTTATAGGATTCCAAGTTGGATCGACGTCTCATTTCATTTTGTGTAGTATCGCACGCGGCGTGTTAAATAAACGTGACTTGTTGTTTGATCTTCGCAACGTTTTACGTTCGTCGTGGACGTCGTCGCCATCGTCAATAACAAAAGAAATTATTAGAAAGATTAAGGAGGCAAAGCAAATGAGACTTGAGTGATTTTTATTTGTTCAATTGCGAGTTACCATTTATCATTTATTTTTTGGTGTTTTACACAAATTTACAAAATCGAACTAAAAATACCACAAAAAAAAAAGGTAAGCGGAGGTATATTTGTTTTTTTTTTGCACATAACCTTAAAATATTAGATTTGGTAGAGTGCCTTTCAACTAAAAATTTCCTCAACATAAATATTTTTAGCAAATGCAATAAATAAATAAATAAATAAATAAAAGTTATACATACACAACGAGAAAAAAAGAAACATAAAAACTAAACACACTAATTAAAAAAACACGAAAAACGCAGAAATTTAGGCCAATAAAAGTGAAGTGACTATGACTTGAGTGTGTGTCCGTGTGTGTGTATGTGTCAGCTATGCTGGCTTTTGGCTACCTCTTATTCATTGCCTCTTAGTCGTTGCCTCTTGTTGTCAATTTTCCGCCTTTCTGACTGTCTGTCCAACAGTATAACGACGGTCAAGGTTAGCTTCCATGAGTTTAAAGTTCGGTTTTTTGCACATTGTTGTTGTTTATGTTGTCGTTGCCCCTGTGCAATTATTAAATATTATTATTTATTTTGTTAATATTTTTATACATACTATGCTGTGTGTGTGTGTGTGTGTGTGTGTGTGTTGTACCTGTGTACATTTACTCAAGTATATGTATCATAAGTTGTTTTTTCAGTGAACGCAATAAAAAAGATGCTTTGCGTCGCAAATGTTATAATAAAGGGTGATTTTTTAAGAGCGGTCGCTGTGGTGTAGTGGTAGTGAGTTGGACTGCTACGCACAGTGTCCGGGGTTCGAATCTCGGCACAGGCAAAATCAAAAAGTAGAAAAAATAATTTTTCTACACGGCACCTCCTCTTGGCGCAGGCAATGGCAAACCTACAAGAGTAAAAATTGCCTATGAAAAGCTTTTCACTTCGCCGTTCGGATTCGGCATTAAACTGTAGGTCCCTTCCATTCATGTACAAATATAACACGCACAACATGAGTGGATGCGAAAAGCTCGTCCTAGGCCCTAATTGGGCTGTTGTGCCATTAAAAGTAAAAAGTAAAGAAATTTTACAAAAGTGAATGCAATTTTTATTTGGATCAATAAATCAATTCCTGCTATTTACTTTTTAAAGACAATTTCACTTAAATTTTGCCCGCGGCTACGCTTCAAGTGGTCCATTCTGAAGGTCAAATTTTGGCACATTTTTTCACACGTTTCGGCCGGAATCTCACCAATGACAATGACGCGTTCAGTGTTGGCTTCCAAAGCAGCAATCGTGTTTGTCTTGCCCCTAAAGACAAGAGATTTAACATAGCTCCACAAAAAATAGTCTAACGGATTAACTGCTCACCAAATTCGCCTCTCAATTGATGCATGGTTTCGCGTGTAGTGTGGCATGTAGATGTAGCACCGTCCTATTCTTGCATTTTCGGCAAAAAAAAACAAAAGTCTGTTATCATCGAACGATATCTTTCTCCATTGACCGTAACGTTGCGATCTTCATCGTCTTGAAGAAGTACGGCCCAATGATGCTTCCTGCCCATAAACCGCCAAACAGCGCATTTTTGGAATGCATTGGTAGCTGCTGAATTGCCGCTGGCTGGTCTTCACTCTAAATACGGCAATTCTGCTTATTCTCGTATCCATTGGGCCAAAAATTAGACTCATCGCTGAAGGCAATTTTGCGATAAACACATTTTTCACAGAGCACGAATTTTTGTTAATAAATTTCAATTATTTGCAAACGTTATTCAGGCGTAAGACTATTCATGATGAAATGGCAAACCAAACTGAGCATTTTTTACTTTGACACAGGTCAAGAATCACTCGTGAACTATCAGAAATTAAAACGACAAAAACTAAGTAGCAAAAAAATCACCCTTTACTATGAGTACAACCAAATTGTAAATATGTTTATTACATGGGCTAATGAAATCCTGAATATTACATTAAATATGATAGGAAAGAAACTAAGTACAATCATAGAAACATGTACCATTTTGTCTAGGAGTGAGCAAATCACAATGTCTGCTTTTAATAAGGCAACAATATCAATTCCATATATATTAGATTAACTGTCCCTTTCAGAGCGGAATAACTTAAGCCTAATTCTAACTAGAATCAGTCAACTACACACACAAAAGACGTTCCATAGTTCAAAAAATTTCCCAGAAATTTTTTCCGAGTTAATGATTGATTGAGCGAAACAGATTAAAATTTTGTTTTTTAGTTTTAAGGTTAACTCTTAGTTTTAGGTCATTCCTATCTGCACTTTCTTGATCCCGCTCATATAAAATTCTTTCAGAATGGAGTTAACTTAGTAACCATAAGCCATATAATTTTTTAAAATTTAATTTGAGTTCATTATACTACTTCTGCATCTGCTTAAGTAGGTTCATTAATGTAATTAAGTTATATTTATTATCTAATTTTAATAGCATTAAAACTATTGTGCAAAATGCTTATAATTAACACATACATAATAACAGCCACACGTGTAATATGCGAAAAGCTTGGCCTAGACCCTACATGGGCTGTTGTGCCATTAAAGCAAGAAACAGAAGTAATACTATTTAGTAATAATAGTTGCATTTCAAGTAGTTGCAAGAAACTAGATATTTTAAGAGAGAAAACGACAAACTTGGGGCAAGAGGTTTGTAAACCGCTTTGAATCCCACTTCTCCTTCCAATAATATGTCTACTAATGTCTCATATTTGGTATTTGATAGACGAATCCCCGTGCGCTAACACATTGCACCCGTCATTTTTATGGTGTTTGCAGTGATGTTAACTTTTTCCTTTTAATTTCTGTACGGACCAAAAAATTTTTCCATAACTAGCTGTTTACATAACTAAGAGCTAGTGGTGCATATAACGCAGCTAATATTTGACTAATAGAAGTTAAAGGCATTCTACTATTTTTATATACTCGATGATTAATTAAATTTAAAAAAAATATGTTTAATGACGATATTGACGTCTATTCTTCAATCACGCATACCATTTAGCACAAAACGAACAAAAATTTAATAGTGTTCGATAAACTTTAGTATTCAAATTGAGAAACAAGGTTGAAAAACTGGCTTTAATATTTTCTTCGTCATAACAACTCTCTGAGGAACAAAATTTAAATTCGTGAAGAATAGAGGTAGCGATATTTACCTGTGTGCATCAGAAGCTTACTTCTTCAGAACGTTTGCCTTTTGGGTTTTCAGGTTTGGTTTAGTAAATTTGTAAAAACCTGAGTCTATCGCAGACATTACAGGCGTGTTTGATGATTCTCTGATCCCAGGATTAACTTCATTTTGATTGTTTGTATTTCCAATGGATGCAACGCCCTCTGCCCTCTGTGGTCGCTGTGGCGTAGTGGTAATGCGTTGGAGTGTCCGGGGTTCGAATCTCGGCACAGGCAAAACCAAAAAAAGTAGAAAGAATAATTTTTCTACACGGCACCACCTCTTGGCAGGCATACAAGAGTAAAAATTTATATGAAAAGCTTTTCACTTCGCCATTCGGATTCGGCATTAAACTGTAGGTCCCTTCCATTCATGTAAAAATATAACACGCACAACATGAGTGGATGCGAAAAGCTCGGCCTAGGCCCTCCATGGGCTGTTGTGCTCTTAAAAGAAAAGTAAAGTAAGCAACGCCCTCTGCAAAATCACCATCTCCATAAAAAATGCATACTCAAAGCGTGTAAATCTATTCGCTACGTCATTATAACTATAATCATACCATCATCATCATTATTATCATCATTATAATAATCATTATCATTATCATCAAAATATTCAGGTTGTATGATCTCAACAGGTTGAAAATTTGCCACTTGTCTCTCTGAGAACTCGCGTATGTTATGAGGTTGACTAGAAACTTGTAAAATCTCGTATATATTCTTAACACAATCGCAATTTGTTTGTGCCTCGCGTTTAATTTTTTCCGTCTATGAAATGTAAAATTTTACTACAAACTGATACTATCAATCAAGTTTGAAGCTTACGCGAATCAGCGCCATCTATCAAGTTAGATTCATACTCGTGGATACATGTGGATGCATATGTGCTGTCCATCATTGGTGTGTATATTACTTAATATGCATCCTCATTCTTTTCATACTTCATTGATAGAGGGGGCTGCTCATCATTTCCGTGACTATTTTCGCTGCTAAGATAATCTGAACCCCTCGTAAGGATAAAAACGATTCTAAATAAGTAAAACTTCAAAAATTATGTTTTGTATTCAAAACATATACTTTTTGTATTCCATATCCCAAATTTATATATATATTATTTATATTTATTTTCGATTTTTTTTCAGTAAAAAAAAAAAAATCAATACGTATTTTTCTATTCAAATCATATTCCAATAGGATATTTATTTATTGATTATTAATGTTTAGAGCTTGTAAACTATTCGATATAGAGAATAGTTTAGTTTTAAAATTTTCTTAACTTTTCGTTAAAATAAGATATACCATATTTACATAATCTTGTTACCCTTTTCTGTTAACACATAAATTTTGCTAAAATCAGAAACAAGCAAATTTTTTTTTGAAAATGGAATATATTTATTAATGTGCAGGTTGTGTAGTATTTTCGGAATGGATCGTTAATAAGTTTACCGAACATGTACTAAATTGGCGCGCGTCCGGTATTTGCGCGGAATGCGGATTGCAAGATCCACAGTCTACAAGTAGCCTTATAAGCCAAAATGTATAAATAACTGTATTTCTCCGATAAATTTCCCTACGTTTAATAAAATTCCCAATAATACCACCTTATTTCCTTCCTACCGTACAGTACGGGCATGAAAACGTCCAAAGCGGATATTTTCGTAGGGTTAACATCACTGAGTGTGGTAATGGTGACTTGCAGTTTCAAATAAGTCAAATTAGCTCTGTGCACACATACAACAATAAAAAATGAGACAACGCAACAAGCAGTAACAATAAAAAAAAATTGCGAAGATCTAGTGCCACCACGCGAATAAACAAATCATTTTTAAAGTAGGTATACATAGTGTTCTTATGTGTGTAATATTTATACATACATAAGTTGCCTATGTATTCATTTAATCAACAGTAAAGTCAAGCATGTGCGCTGCTTACTAATTCTATTTAAAAAAAAAAATTTATAAAACAAAATGGATCGTTAATAACTTTTCCAAACATGTACTAAAATGACACGCGTCCGGTATTTGCGCGGGATGCAGATTGCAAGAACCGTAGTTTAAAAATAGCCTTAGAAGCCAAAATGTATAAATATCTGTATTTTTCCGATAAATTTCCCTGCGTTTTATAAAATTCCCATTAAAACCACCTTATTTCCTTCCTACCGTACAGAACGGGGCATGAAATTAACGTTCACTGAGTGTGGTAATGGTGACTTGCACTTGCAGTTTCAAATAAGTCAAATTAGCTCCGTGCGCATATACAACAATAAACAATGAGACAACGCAACAAGCGGTTTCTCTTATCTTAAGCGAGTTATAGTCAAAATCGTGATAATAATTTAGCGTTGATAGTAAAATTTCATGAATTCTAACTAAATTGGGGTGTAGTTAGCTCAAATTGTACAGGGTCATATAAGTAGCTACATTCATGCATAGAGACATTCTTTCATCTCTTTTAGTAGCTATTAGTTGAACTTATTATTGTTTGTGGGCACAGATTGTGGTGTTCTTAGTCACGGATTTACATATTTTGTGTTACATACATACATACATATGTACATAGCAATGACGAATTAGTACATTAGAGTCTCGAAAGAGTGAACTAATTCATGCAAGGGCTCTTCACTATATCAAGTTGCTCATTATTTCGGGTTGAAAAAAATTGGTTTTATTGAGCATTTATGGCATAAAATCATTTAAAAGGAACATAGTATTTTGAGTTTTTTACGTTAAAAATGTTAAGAACTACATTTTTGAAAAATATTCTGTAATATTAGTTTGTCTTTTTTGTTCGGTGACTGACTTCTGGACTGTCTGGTCACGAAGGGCTTGTAGTGCAAGAATAATTGGGAAGTTGGTCGTGTTATCTGCAGCCCACTCAATCGCCTTGGCGAAAGCTTTGATTGCCTCTAACGATGTAATTGATTTTCTTCCTGAAACTTCGATTTCTTCTACGTCATCATCGTCATCGCCATCACTGTCAGTAGTGATGGCATCTGCTCCGCCACCCAAATCAAAAAATGGCACTGTGTCTTAAATTTTTTGTTCTTTATTCCACAAATTGTTGGTTTCGCAATACCATATTTGCCGGCCAAAAACGTTACTGATGCTACTTTTGCAGATTTCTCTACAATTTCAGCCTTTTTTTTTTTTAGCGATAGCACTTTTCGAACGATTTTGCTCATTTTTACGAACACGCGTTTTAAAACAATTCCAATATTTTATAGAATCCTTAAATTTTTTCAAACGTGACACGCTTTCAGTTGCACAGAAAACATTGTTTACCGTTAGTTTTTTCGCTGTTCTGAATTTTGCCATTTTGCTTTGCATTTTTCCTCTTTCTCTTTTGTTTTTTCTTCTTATTTCTCTAATAGCTGCTTCACATCAGTGTTGCCAGATACTTTAGTGTTAATTGAAACACTTTTCATAAAACCATTAACTTTTTATTGTTAAACATAACATTCTGACAGTTTGTTTTTGTTATTTTTTTTAACATTTTGCATTTGTTCACTCTATCCAAGTTAGCATTGTTCGCTCTTTAGAGTGTTCAATACAAAACAAAAACATGTTCACTCTTACTACTGTATATGATTTAATTTGTTGGAAATATTATGTAATGTAAAATACACCATACTCAGTCAAACAGTTCAATTCCGTGCCTGGTCCCCTGCTTCTGAAGGGGTTAATTGTTTTAACAATTTTCACTTATGATTAATTGTTCAGAAATTAATTTGTCGGTCACCAGTGCTAAATTAAAAATTAGAATATTTCGATTCAAAAAATATGAAATGCTTATCAAATGATTCTCGTACTTTCGCTACTTTATTATTTTGAACTTTGTTTTTCATCATAAAAGTTCATTATCCTCAAAAAAAAAAGTTTAAAACTTTTAGAAATTAAAATATTGACCTTTTGAACTATATTTTGTTTACATCAACAATTTGCACTGTTGTACCTAAGTTTTACTCGGTAGGTGCGTACTTTAATAATAATTTTTTTTCTGGTTTTATACTCTCCCATGTTATTGATTGGATTATAATCTTTCGATTAACGTGATACATACTTTCTGTTATCCATTTTTCTTAAACCAGTATTTTACATATGCTTTCAGCAGTAGTAAACTGAACTTAGTTGACATTTCTACTGCGCATATAACAAAGATTTTACAATCATTCCCATCCAATGAATATGATTGGTGATACGTTCTACGCATTTTTACTAGTTACGAGTATGTTTTATTAATGACTATATTTCTTCTTTCGAATAGAAGTGATGAGGAGCAAAGCTATCTCCCCGTATGTACGAGTAAACATATGTAAATTAAATTGTAATGGACTTGGTTATTATTTTTGTTTGCAGACATACATTTCTGTTTAAAGATGAATGAATAAATTCTTATCGTCCTCCCTCACCCATAAAGGCTAACCTCATAGGTGTGGTGGAGTAAATGTTTAAAAAATAACAATAATTCAATAAAAATGTATAGAAAAGAAAGCGTTTAATCAATCGTCGATCAACGATCGGTCAATATGACTGTTCGGCTCGATTCGATTTTACAACAAGAAATTCTTGTCTTTCCTATTTTTGAGTTCGTTCATCACGTATATTTTTCGTACTTTAAACTAAATTTGCATGCGTTTGTTTAATGTATTTACATATGTATTTTTCTGACATTATGACCACTGGAAACCAAACTATTCCATATTGTTCCAATCGAACATAAAAAGCTCTAACACTGTTCATAGAGAGAAAGAGAAATGTAGAAAAAATACATAAACACGAAATGAAGTTGTTAATATAGTAGTTTCAAGGTGCGTAGATAGATAAGATAATCCCTCGATCAGACATTTACCTACAAATAATTTTCTATAGTTAGGTACTAAGTAGATGCACTCATACACAATCGATTACATTTACCCGTACTCATTTGGGGCTCTAGTAATATTAATGAATTTCGTATCAACATTTTTAAGTGAATGTGCCAAAGCGATAAGAGTTTTTTTTTGTCTGATGCAATTGTGATATACTCGTATGTTTGTATGTAGTAATACTTAATTCATTATGACTAATTTTAATGAAGTGCATGTGTTTATAATAATATATTAAACAATTTTAAAATGAAACGTAAATGAGCCTGTTGCCATACAATTATGGTATATATGTACATATATGGCTACCTACAATTTTGCTTTGGTAGCGAGAGAGAGAGGGCGAGCGAGAGAGAGAGAGAGAAATTTGAGGTGAAGACTTGGCAGATTTTTCAATGACTTGAAATTTTGTTTAAAGAATCATCCGCGTCTTTCGGATATTTTCACTTTTTGTATCTCTTGATATTTGTGATTATTATGCAAAGTAAAAAAGATTTATTTTTGCCGTACGTAATGCAATTTTACTTTTTTTTACTTATTATTTATAATTATTTTTTTTCTCTGAATATTAAACGTATTTGTTTCTTTCTTTATCCATATACTTACATACTTTGCCGTCGTATGGTATTTCCGTAGAAATTGTTATGTTAATTTGCTTTGCAGATAGATTGGTTTTATTTAATACTCAGAAAGTATATTTTTTCTATATTAAGAGCATAAATCAAGTTACTCTCACTATTAAGTTACTCTTCTCATTGATACATCTCACCAGGGTTGTCAACTTTTTATTTTTACTTATTCCCCAATTTCAGTTGTACTTCCCCTCAACTTGTTATTGTATGGAAAAATAAAATACATGAAATCGAAGTATGGAATAAAAAACTTGAGCATGACATATTTTCCCCATACAGATATCGGATCTTAGAGTTTTTTTTTCAAATTCATTTAGCTCCCGATCGTTATCGCTAGTGTTGAAATATTCTAGAAATCATCATAAAATAAACCAAGTTTCATTTTTAAGAGGGTATAAAAAACAATTTTACTATGGTATGGCGTTCGAGGCGCTTCAGTGTATGTGAATGTGTAATAAATACAAGACCATTTGGCAATAAGTACTTGGGGGGGGGGGGGGGGGGGGGGGGGGAAATTTTAATTAAAAGTGAATTACAAAAAAAAGTGTGGTCGCTGTGGTGTAGTGGTAGTGTGTTGAACTGCTACGCAGAGTGTCCGGGGTTCGAATCTCGGTACAGGCAAAATAAAAAAAAAATAAAAATTAGAAAAAATAATTTTTCTACACGGCACCATCTCTTGGCAGGCAATGGCAAACCTACAAGAGTAAAAATTGCTATGAAAAGCTTTTCACTTCGCCGTTCAGATTCGGCATTAAACTGTAGGTCCATTCCATTCATGTACAAATATAACACGCACAACATGAGTGGATGCGAAAAGCTCGGCCTAGGCCCTCCATGGGCTCTTGTGCCATTAAAAGTAAAGTAAGTAAAGTAAAGAATTACAAATAATATATTTAAACCCAATCGAATAATTGAACAAATATAAAATGTGCCCAAAAAATGGAGGGTCGTTACCCATAATATGAAAGAAAGATTTTCAGTTCCCAACAAAATCGGCTACATCCCCGAAAAATTGAAACCAATTCCCCAAAATTTGTGGAATTCCCCACAAATTCAATTTTTCTGCATCTCACTCAATTCTGCATTCAAGGGAATAGATTTTATAGTTATTTTATTGATATTTCTCTTACAGTCAATTGAATATTATAATAGATAGCTTGGTTATATCTGTTTGATGGTCACACTAGTATGAGGAAAATTAAACAAACTCCTATAGAAAATTGGATATAAATAGAAAAATAGTATTGCAATAATTTCGTCTAAATACAAATATCCAATACATGCCATTTTAATGAGTCCTGATTATATAGCATGAAATATCATTGCGTGTAGATTGTATGATATTTTTTTACTACTTGTGCACGTTCTTTTTTCTTGCTTTTGACTTGCTTCTATTTGACTGTGGGATAGGTTTTGCAAAAACAACTAGCATTTGATATTCATTAATTTTGAGTTGAAACACTTTTATGCTTTGATTTTGGATTTCGGCGTGCATATTGGAGATATTGGACTTCAAAGATAACAACCACAAACAAGCAAAGCATTTACATATAATTTTTTTCAATCCGGTTTACCAAAAACAAAACAAAAAACATATGCAAATGTATTTTTAAATAAAAAAAATCAAGATGAAGAAAGTAGTGTTATTTAGTTAAATTTGTACTTAAACTATTTATAGTTGAAATTCAAATTTTTATTTAATTGAAAATTACAATTTGGTTGTGAGAAGTTTTGCGCAATGAATCACAAATTACCCTTTCAAAAGGAAAGCTATTACGATTTGATTGTGACATATCATAGAAACCCACGAAAGAAACAGCTCTCAATAGGGTAATGACCTTGCGGATTTTGTGTTTCCACTTTTTATTTTTATACAGATTCTTTTATTAAAATTTCATATTTTTAAATATTTTCAATTTCTATTTTATTTTTTTTTTAATATTTTTGTATTTCAATATTATTGATTACATCAAAGTTGTCTAAGGTGTAACTGTTTGTTTTTGTATGAAAATCTTGGAATTTAAGTATTCCCAGTATTATGCAATGCTGTAACCACAACTTGAAAAATAAAATCCATACAAACTCTCTCGCTTTCTTTTTGTGGATTGTCAACCACCTTATGTTAATGAATGTAATCCCAGAAGGACTTGAGTAATATAGCGGTCATGGTGATCTTTCAGGTGGAAAGTGTGTCATATCAACATAACAAAATCCTCTTACATGTAATTAATTTCTTTTGGCACATGCTTTCAACCAGTTTTTTTAAGTAAAACATATCATGAATTTATAAAAAATTTTATTCAAATAAACACATTTACATATTTGTACATAATTAGGTATACACTGTCTGCCTTTGTATATGTACATATATCTAATTTAGTATTCGGAAATATATACTATATATATATGTATATATGGTATGTATGTGTATATGTGTAGATATTCAAGCATGTGTATATTGTATGTACATACGAGTATGTATGTGCATAACTGTGATAAATGCAGTGAATAATAAAGAATTCAATGTCAATATCAAAGTGTTTAGTACTGGTTTTGTTTGTATGTTTCCCCTACCAAACACATGCACGCACACACACACACACACACACACATCCCATAGATACAGATACTCTGCTTAAATAGTGCCATTAAATTCCATTTACTTTGCGCTTGATTGTTGTGGCACAGTTTTAGCATGCATGCATCTCACTGTTTGTTTCATATAGCGGTTAACTCATAGATCATATAAGATTATACCAGAAATGATTGACGCGATTAACGGAATTGGTGTGTTTTTAAGGTCTTCGCAGTGTAGTTTTTTATTTGAAATGTTTGTTGTTGTAATATTTTAGCAGTGCGTTAATAAAGTGTAATATCAAATGCAATGGGCAGAAAAAAGCCGAGTGAAGTGCATACGTGGCATATTAAATACAAAATATTTATTACTACACGTCGGTCGTTGTCTGTGTCGACCGTGTACTTTGGCAGCCCATTTCAAAATCATTCAATTGTAAATCAAATCGTTACAATATAATGTACGTTTTTTATAACAATTTTGCATAATTTTGCATTAGAATATAATTTCTTGGTGTAGCTTTCTTTTGTTGTTTTTGAATTTTTTTGTAAAAAGTTTAGTTTTTGCACAGACACACAACAACATTTTGTATTAATGATTTTCTATTTTCATTGCGATATTTCCAGTAGTCGTGAAATAATGTCGTCGTCGCAAGAACAAGTTGTTGTTGAAGAAATTGTCGCCCCGTTCGATGAGCCTTTCCTCGGCGCAATGGATATTGTATTGCTGGTGGTGCTGATAGCTGGCGCAGCATGGTATTTTATACGTAAGAACAAGAAAGAAGAGGAGCCCGTCCGTTCGTATTCAATACAGTAAGTAAATGCTTATAAATATAGAACATCCAATCATATATAATTGTTATGTTCATTGCTCAGACCCACGACAGTTACCACAGTTACAGCTGCTGAGAATTCCTTCATCAAAAAATTAAAAGCATCAGGGCGTAGTTTAGTTGTATTCTATGGCTCGCAAACTGGCACAGCTGAAGAGTTTGCCGGTCGTTTGGCCAAAGAAGGTATACGTTATAGTCTGAAGGGTATGGTTGCTGATCCGGAAGAATGTGATATGGTAATTATGTAGTACTTGCCTAGCAAAAAAAAAAAAACAGCGAATTTCTATGTTCTTTTGCATTTACATACGAAATATATTCGCTTCGTTTTCGTTTTCTACTCTTATTCACTATTTCGAATCTGCTTTACAGGAAGAACTTTTGCAAATGAAAACCATTTCAAATTCATTGGCGGTCTTCTGTTTAGCAACATATGGTGAAGGTGATCCCACCGATAATGCTATGGAATTTTATGAATGGATAACGAATGGTGATGCTGACTTATCCGGACTAAATTATGCGGTAAGTTGGATGATAATGTGAATTAAAATGTTTGATAGGCATGTCAAAGAGGTGCTGCTTAGTTGAAATGTAGAGAAAGTTCTAATATTATGCATACATATAATATTTGCCCGACATACTTTCGCAATAAATTTAGCATATTAAGCTTTTAAAAATATCTTGCACAAGCTGTGTAAAATATATGTAGTATTATAGTTTGAAATCAGAATGCTTCATAATTAGAATAGGTATTTTAAAATCAGAAATTTATATTACATCAGTGCCATCTAGTCTCATGTAACAAAAGTATAAATTGCAATCGCTTGTCATACGCTCTTGTTGTAAGGATTATCCATCAAATCAAATTGCGTAAGATTTGCGTTAAAAAATTGTTTTTCAAGCATTCACCAATTGCTGCTCCAAAATATATTCAAGGAGAATTATTAAAATAAATTTTTCACTGAGTTTTGGCGTGTTGAGGACAAAACACCTACCTAAGGGAGATAATTGAGTTTGATAAAGTACAACTTATAGCATTGTGATGAATTAAAATTGTTTATATACAGATATAGTTATGTATGTACAATTAAATAATTGGTTATTTAGTTTTCAAAATGATGCTTCCTGATTTAAGTCTAATAAAATTAAAAAAAATATGACTAAATTTTGCATTATAAATGATCAAGTTCACTGAAGATTAATATTCATAGAAATGGTTCTTTTCTGGTAACTTTAGTCAGTTTTTAGTCATAAGTGTGCTCTTCAAATTGTATGGAGTATGTATGCACAAGTCTGTACTTAGATAGTGGCACCAAGTAGGTGACAAGAAAGGTTAACACCTCAACGCGTCATAAAATTATGAAATTCAAAGTGTATTTGCCTTGAAATAACTGCGCATTGCGCGGTTTATTGACATTAACACTAATTATTTACACGCTATTAAGATCTTTAATAAATGTTTGTGTTCTTGAAAAATTATATAGAATTAATTTGCTACTATCTCAAGTAATTTTTAATTGAATTTACCATGAAATTTTATAATTCTTCCGTTTCTTTTTCCTATACATACTTGAATGCATCTAGTACATATACAAATTGTGTCTATAAAATATAAAATATATAATACGAGCAGATGCCACAACAACAATGAAAATGTTTTTATGTATGTATGTAATACTTTCATTTCAATGAAATCTAATCTTGTAAATAATACGTGTGCAAATATACAACAAAAGTTATTTATATAAATATTATGCCTATTATATATTAATAATAGTAGCAAGTAAGCATTACAATTGAAATTTTGCTCCTAGGTATACTTATCGCTCGTCTGCTGAAATTAAAATTTTTTTTTTGTTTTATTTGATATATACTACATGGGCATAATTTAAAAATGTTCGAATGGTCACTCTTTTGATTTTATTGGTCGTTACTCTTTTTCACGTTTATGTCAAGATTCCGCCACTCTCTTAAGTATTTCGTTGTGGCGCTCCCGTTGGTTTCAAGTCCAATCGCATGCAACTCTGCATAAATAAATACTTTTTTTTTTTTTAGGAATGTAAATTCCAACTGCCATCTGAAACGTCAAGTTGAGGAACGTGTGCGCCTCCGGCTGTTTCGTTGTGTAGTATATGCCTATGTACGACATTTAGTTTGTTAAAAATAATGAATTAAATAACTGTACTTATAAATACATACTCGTATATACTTAAGTGAAAAATATAAGTATTTTCAAATAATTGAAATGAGTATTACATAACGAATTGTGTGAAACGCAACGTATTATGTTAATGAGTCAAAGTGCCCGTAGTTGTGTACTGTTGCTCCGACGTCTGTCTGTCTTGGAGGAATATGCAGCCATAGTATTAGATAATTTACGTAATAATAACAAGAATCTAATATTTAAACATTTAAAATTCAGGGTAATTTTTATTACTCTCTTATGTGTTCTGATGGTTTTACAATTTCTTTAGTATTTTATTTTTTCAAATGTTCTCACCCGTTATGGCATGACAATGTGCGTTAACCTTGCGCTCCTATTTTGTAATGAAGGTGAACTTTACACTTACATTTTATATTTATTATTATTTTCAGGTATTTGGGCTTGGCAATAAAACGTATGAACATTACAACAAGGTGGCGATATTCGTTGACAAAAGGTTGGAAGAACTTGGAGCAACACGCGTCTTCGAAGTTGGCCTTGGTGATGATGATGCCAAGTAAGATTTAGCTGCCTTCTATTTTCATTTACGTGTGTGCGTGCGTTAAAACACGTATTGATTGATTTGTATAAATCTTTACTTATATTCTTATACGTTTTAAGTATTTTACTAATAACACTCCCTCCCCCTTTGTATCTTTTTTTACACCGTTTTTACTCACTAGCATTGAAGATGACTTCATCACATGGAAAGACCGTTTCTGGCCTTTTGTTTGCGATCATTTTGGCATTGAAGCTGGTGGCGAAGAGGTCCTTATACGGCAATACCGTTTACTCGAGCAACCTGATGTACTGCTTGATCGCGTCTATACCGGTGAAATCGCACGTCTGCATTCAATGCAAAATCAACGTCCTCCATTCGATGCCAAAAATCCATTCCTGGCGCCTATAATCGTCAATCGTGAATTACATAAGGGCGGCGATCGCTCATGCATGCACATTGAATTGGATATTGAAGGTTCAAAGATGCGTTATGATGCTGGCGATCATGTTGCCATGTATCCTATTAATGACACTGTGCTCGTCGAGAAACTGGGTAAATTGTGTAATGCCGATTTGAATACGATTTTCTCGTTGATCAACACCGATACCGATAGCAGTAAGAAGCATCCATTCCCCTGCCCCACAACATATCGTACCGCTCTGACACACTATTTGGAAATTACTGCAATACCAAGAACTCACATTCTGAAAGAATTGGCTGAATATTGTTCGGATGAGAATGACAAGCTAATGTTGCGTAGTATGGCCTCGATCGCGCCTGAGGGTAAGGAGAAATACCAGAGCTGGATTCAGGATGCGTGTCGTAATATTGTGCACATCCTGGAGGATATTAAGTCATGTAAACCACCAATCGATCACTTGTGCGAGTTGCTGCCTCGCTTGCAGCCGCGTTACTATTCAATTTCATCATCTTCCAAGCTGTACCCTACACATGTACATGTCACTGCTGTTTTGGTAGAATACAAGACGCCAACAGGTCGTGTGAACAAAGGTGTTGCGACCAGTTATATGAAGGATAAGAGGCCAAATGGCGAAAATGATGTTAGAGTGCCTGTTTTCATACGCAAGTCACAATTCAGACTGCCAACCAAACCAGAAATTCCAGTTATTATGGTGGGTCCTGGTACCGGTTTGGCACCATTCCGAGGATTCATACAGGAACGTCAATATATGCGTGATGAAGGCAAAACAGTTGGCGATACTGTGCTCTATTTTGGTTGCAGAAAGAAGAGCGAAGATTTCATCTATGGCGAGGTTTGTTGTAATGTTTCGTTGTAATATTATAGACGTCTTCAAAATGTAATTATCATTTCAGGAACTCGATGAATATGTTAAGAATGGCACTTTAACATTGAAGGCCGCCTTCTCCCGTGATCAAAAGGAGAAGGTTTATGTAACTCATCTCATTGAAAATGATGCTGATTTCATTTGGAATGTTATAGGGGAAGAAAAGGGACACTTTTACATTTGCGGGTATATTTATAAGTGCCAATTGATTTAAATTGAAACTATTATTGAAAAATCTTATTTATTTTTTTTTCACAGTGACGCTAAAAATATGGCTGTGGATGTTAGAAATATTTTAGTTAAAATTCTTTCAACCAAGGGCAACATGAGCGAAGCTGACGCTGTACAATATCTGAAAAAGATGGAGGCACAAAAGCGCTACTCTGCCGATGTTTGGAGTTAGACGCATTACCTGGTTACACTATACGCTTTATCACCATTTCTTATTGTTTACTAAATGAAATTCAGCGCACTGACAACTTCATAGCTAAATGGAAATTTTTTATTCAAAAAAATGAAAGCAGCAATTATTAAAAAGCAAAAGTCACATTCCTTCTCCTACTGATTGCTGCTGCTGCTTTATTTATACTCTATAGCGCATAATATACTTTAGTTAAATACTATTTTTTGTTTTAAAGAAATTTCCGGTTTGGGAATATTTTCCACTTGTCAAAATTATTACTTTTAATATCAAATGAAAGAAGAACGAAAGATAATAGGAGAAATGAACAATTGTAAAAATTGCTATATCTTAATAGGAATGTAATTTGTGTGTGTATAATTTAAGTAAATAAATCTTTGTAATTTACCAACATGCGATGTAATATTTTTATTTTGTAATTTGGTGTTTTAAAAAAAAAAAGAATAATTGCAACTGTGCAATTTTCTTCGGAAAAATGTTGACAATTAATAAAGAAATTGTATTTTTTTAATAAATGTAATTTTAATAAAATGTAATTAATCCATTCATGTACAAATATAACACGCACAACATGATTGGGCGCGAAAAGCTCGGCCTGGGCCCTCCATGGGCTGTTGTGCCATTAAAAGTAAAAAGTAAATTAAAGAAACAATATACATGTATAATTTTATATTGATAAATACACATATGTATATGATTTAAATCATGAGGGAATATGACATTTTCTAATTCTATTGAACCTATGCTATGCATAAAAAAATTCTCAGTTTATGTAACGGACTGCAAGAAATGTTGATTGGCCAATCAATTATATTAGAAAAATTTTGTCAAAATTTCACAAGCGTTCAAAGCCAGCATATCTCTGCGAAGTAAAAAAATATTGCTTTGTAAATTGAATCTACTATCAAAACTTCCCTCGTCGAAAACCCCTATTTCTTTGAATGTGTTCCTTAATTTATTCTGAACGTTCGGTTTGTTTTTTGAAAATTGAATAATGAATGAATTAAGAAACACAACATTTACAAACGTTTGACTCTTGCCTTAAAAGCTACTGCGTAGAGCTCTAGGCTTTCACTCCGATTATTCTATGTCTTCAATGTTCATTATAGCCGAACAAATTTAATTAAATACAAATTAATTATATTTTAATGTTTTTGGTTTTAATAATTTACCTACAGCTGTGTTTGTAAGTTAACATTCATTCCATACCTAAAAAATACTTTACTGTTTTTTTTTTTTTTTTTTAGATATTTAAAGTTACTCTGTAGGCTTTTCCTAAGAAAAGGTGTAGAGATTTATTTGGCCCGATTACCAGGGGAAATTATATCGCCATAACTGATTATTGAATTGTTGCTTTTTCTTTTATATTGTTAACTGTGGTTTCGATTATAAATTTGTTTCATATGTTGTAGTGATCAATATTCGGCGTTTCTATAAATGCTGTAATAGTATTAGTTTATTTATCTGTTTATTTAATTTATTTTAAGATAGTCTACTACTTACTATTTATTTCATTCTATTATTTTTCTAGTACGCAGGCACTGGAATAATACAAGGCGTTAAACAAGGGTATGAAAACCCATCAATGGACTTATTTACACATTGTTTGTATACAATATTTGCTTCTCACAACAAAAACAGGGTTGTTATTGTACGTTTTTAATTTCATAATTGAAAATAACAAAAAAAAATCAGTTTGCTTTGGAATCTCCATTTGTCTCTTTCTTTCACATGCCGAAGAAACGGTATTCACCAAACATTCCATGCTGCCATATCTTACCTTTTGGTTTTACCCAAAAAATGTTACAGCTCTTTTATCGATATCGTATCAATCATTTATTTTTTATAGTTCGGTAAAAACAATTTTTTTCGGTACTGAGGGCTTCTAGGTATCAATCGAAAAATGTTCATACCTTAGTTGAAAATATCGATTTCGATAGTATTATAAGTGGTATGTTATCCATCTCTAATTCATACTCTCGTTTTTTACTCTCTCTCCCACATGCTTTTGCAAGCTGTCAAATATAATTTTTAAATTTTTGCGCGTTTGTTGCATATTTGCGATATTTACAAATTTTTTTAAAACTAAAAGCAAATTTAAATGTAATTGCGTTAAATAAATTCAAGATGTCGAATCGTCGCAAGGATATGTGGAAGTTATTGTACAACTTAGTGAACCGTAATAGTACAGATTTAAATGAAGTTTTCGCATTTGTTGAGGACATACTTTGCAAAGAGCCCAGTTTGATACGATCATCCTTGAGCGAGCTAAACAATCGCTTCCAAGATACATTTATGCTATGGTTGATAAATAGATTCTTCAAAAGTTTGGGCGAACACAGCAGCGGAGAGGAGTATGCATTTGGATCGTATGCTCGTATTGTTTTAAGTAATACAATAATTTTCTCTTTCGTGTAGAATATACTTGAAGAATGTGAAGCTGCAACAAAGGATACTAACCTCGTGTTTGGTTAATCGTCCGCTATTGTTTGAACGTTTTATAAGATGCTACACTGAAGCTATTGAGCAATTAGCTGAGGAGCTGCCAGAAGCTGATGGTACTGCTGCACAAGATGCGGTGGCAGAGAATGAAAATGAGCAGTGCGTGGAAGTGAGTGCTTTCACTTGCGCTGATGCTTGTCTGCGTGAAATAGATGCGGAATTCAGCTTCCAAGTCATAAAAGTGAGTGTGGACAATGTGGGTGACTATGTGCAGCCTTTGTTGCAAATTCTACGGCATGCTCTCACTATGGGACGCGAGGTGTATCCCAAGCTCTTCGTCAGTTCTCTAGATGGTGTTTTCAAAGCATTAAAGGAATGTGATTATCCTGTAAAAATACTGTGCCTGCGTTACATACATGAGGTTTTTCAGCATGTACACGAACTGTGCCCCTTGCTTGAGTATTACTATGAGCTGACCGTTCGCGCTTTAGTATTAATGTGGGAGAAAGTGCCTATGTGGCTGCATGCTGAGTGCATACAAGCAGATGATCTGAATGATTTAGTAGCGATTGCATGCGTTATACTGTTGCTGCAGAAAACTTTAAAGAGGCCTCTTCAGTGTTGTGCGGAAATGTTTGAATTGGCTTTTATAATGCTAAGCAATACTGCAGAAATTGTCAGTGGCCTACGGCAAACCAGTGACGTGTCCACCACGTTAGAGCCTGTTATAGAAAGTTTAATAACGTTTATGCTTGACCTGCAACTGTCAAATGGAAACGCTTTAATGTTGAGTGCTCAACAGTGCTTCCTCTTGCTGCGTTTGGTTGGGGAGCATGCAAAGATTATGCGTCTGCTGGCGTTTGTTATTGTACATCATAATTTTAGCTCGACATGTGAACGTATCTTAAGATTTTTTCAAGAAAAATTGGTAGCAGAATTTAGTAAACCTTCAATTGCCAATAAAGATGCCAAATATTTGGAAGAGCTATTAATTGCACTCACTTTCATTGAGCATCATCAATGTCTGCAGAAACAGTTGACTTATTTCGAAAAGGAACACCAGACATTAAACACTTTAAAGCGACAAAACTTATGTAACGAAATGAATTTATTTGCTACAATTAGCAATAACAATTGGGCATCGCAGCTTAACATGATTGTTGAGAAATTCTTTATCAATGCTGAACAAGTTACAGACTTTGAGCTCTATGCTTCAATTATTAAAATAGCTGGCTTGCTAATAAGAACTACAACATTGCAATCAGTACTCAGCATACAAATGCAGCAAAAGCTGCTTACGTACATCGAGAGACCCTTAAAGCAAGCATTAGCTTCCATATCGGGCAGCAACAACAATTCAAATAATCGTGAATTAGCATTCATCTCACTGCAAATACTATGCAACATTTGTATCACCACGCCAAAGGAAGTTGTCACCGGATTGCAGCGCCTGCTAAGCAACACTGGCTCCAAACTATTTGCCTCGTCCATCACAACTGATGCATTGAATGATTTGCGTACCCTATTCTGTGATAATCTCAGTAGCTTAATTATTACAAATTTAATAAAGCGCGAACAAATTCTCAATGATTTCTTGACATCAATATCAGCACATCAAAAATCACCGAGTATGATGGCAAGTATGCTGAAACGTGTTTATTGCACTAGCGATATTAATGAATTTCATGCTCTCACGCACGCTCCTTACAGCAACGAAAACAAATCACAAAATTGGCACCTTAAACATACGGAAATCGTATGCATAAAATGCACTGAAAAGTTGAAAACGTCAACGGAAGTTGCTGCCTATATGCGTGAACATTCTGCTACATTGCTCACCTGCTCCAATGCTGCCTTCATTTCACGTGTGCCAAAATTGCCCACCGCACTGAAAAATTCATTGTGTCAAGCTTTATTGAGAGATGACACATTTTCATTCATTGGTCACCATTTAGAGCTTTCCACAATCAACTCCGATGATTGCTTTAAGATTCTATCACGAGCCAGTAATATTTCAGCATTAAATGTGCGCATACTTCGCACAATTGTTCCCAAATTTATTGCTGAGGATGATGATTTTGTTATGGAAATAGCTAAATTTGCATTGCAGCAAACCTTAAAGTCGCTGCAAGTGCCGGATGATGAGAAACAACAGCAGCAGCTGCAGGTTTTGGAGCTCATTAACTGTTGCGCACACACTAAGAGTCTCAGCGAGAAATGGCTATTTCATTTCTTCAAAATGACGTTCTTCTTTCTGGTGCATCCGGACGCACAAATTGTAAATGAGGCGGTACTCTGTGCCACAGAGATGTGCGCCCAGCACAGCGTGCAGCCAGCGCGTTTATGGAATTGGTATAAGCGTGATGCATTAAGTTTGATTGTTAAGCTGGCAGTGTATATTTATTTGAAGAAAGGTGTACGTTTGACGCGTTCACTGAGAGCGGTAAGTGAATAGCAGAGAACAGAAGATTTAAACTTAGTATTTCTATTATTTACATATTTAATTTTCTACCTTATAGTTTACGAAAATGTTGGGCTTTTCGTGTGTTCAGGAATTCATATGCAAGTATTACCGTCTGCTAACCACCATGTTTCTGCCTTACTGCGTCAAGGAACCTAGATGCAAAGGTCTGATTGTGTGCATCTCCAAGACTACACGCAAACCGATATCAACGCTGTTCGTCGTATCATTTTTGCGCATTTACACACATATCTATCTAACAGAAGTGGCTGACATCGGCAACAAATGCATCGATTTGATATTGAAATGCACCGATTTCAGTTTAAAAAAGTTGATGAACACCGATGTAAAGGTAAATATTAAAAATCGTTCAATTAATGAGGATGTGTCTATTAAATTTCTTGCTTGGTTCGATGGTAAATCAAGAGGTTAAATTAATCTAAATTCCGATAATGCATTTTTTGTCGTTATGAGAATATCAAGTGAATTTCAGTGGAGTTCACTCAATGGAGGCTGGCAAAAGCTTCTTTACGCAATCCACTTAAATTTGGAAAGAATCTCAGAAACCCCAAATTAATTGTGTGGAAAATTAAATTAGATGTATTTAAACTCTTAATTAGTGACAATTACATAAACTAGAGATTTAAATTAATCCTACAGTTTACAATTCAATTCAACTTACAGCAAACAGTATCGGAATTCCTCATCTACTTCAATCGCAATCCACAATTTGTTATGAAAGCATTCCAATGTTTGCTGCTCAATGAACCGAACACCGCCGCCTCAACAAGCAGCAAAGCCCTAACGGCCACCAGTGAATTTGCCAAATTTATCGCCGATCGTTTCTTGGGAATCATAACGTATTTCGAGACTTGCTTGGCTGAGCCCAGTTTCGAGAAACCTTTAAAGGAAGAAGCGCTCTATAGCCTTGGGCAAATTATACGCTTCGTTGGGCCCAATCATGTGACGCAATTTCGCTTCAAAATAATTGCAATGTTGAGTTTTGTGCTCTCCCTCAACGATCGCCATTTACAGACGATATGCCTCAAGATTTGGAATATATTCTTGCATATAGTAAACATAGAAGAGTTAGGACCATCGCTGAGCCGCATTGTTGCATCGTTGCAGCCACTGTTGCAGCACAGTAAAACGGAAGTGAATGCAATCTATGAGTTTATAATACTCAATAATGATAGTTTGTTGGGCACGTATATACCCGATTTGTATTTCCTCGAAGGCATAGAGAATGTTGCGCCCGCCATACGGCAATGTGTGTCACGCCAAACGGATATTCTGAAAAGTGACCGATCGTCGTTGCTCGATAAGATCAGCTTTTTCTTTAAGCAGATCAACAATGAAAATCTGCAAGTGCGTATTTATGGACTTTCACATTTGCGCGCATTCATTGCTACCAATCGTTGCGCCATCAATAACATGGTGTTAAGTGAGATACGCGTGGATACGGTGATAGAAAATGTGGTGGACATTTTGGTAGCAGGTTGTCGGCATGAAGATCGTAATCTGCAGCTGGCATCTGCCAAGTGCTTGGGTGAATTGGGTGCTATAGATCCTAGTTATATGCCATTTAATTACTCATTTGAGCAGACGCGCGACTTGCCGCTGAGCGTGCACACCGATGACTTTGCTATAATGGCGTTGACTGAATTGTGCCGCGCTTACCAATTTCAAAAGGATACCAAATATGTGGATAACTTCTCGCTGGCGATACAGGAGACCCTATCGGTGTGTGGCGTTTCACCGCAGCAAAATAAAAAGTTGAATGTCTGGGAAGCGGTGCCGATGCGCATGCGTCAAATAATGGAGCCATTGCTGACTTCATGCTATACAGGCTCGCGGCGAGAGAGCCAGTGCGTGGAACATCCGCTCTTCAACAGCAGTTCCTGCCACTCGTATGCTGAATGGGCATTTGCATGGGCCTCGCGTCTTATTGATTTCGTGCAGAGCGATGATACAAAGCACTTGTTGACGTCATACAAGCCCAGCATCAAACGTGATAGCAATACTCTTGCCATCTTATTTCCTTACATAGTGCTGCATGCACTGCAGGAATGTAGTGAAGCGCAACTGCGGCAGATTCATGAAGAATTTGAGGCGGTCTTCACTTTCAGCAGCCGCAGTGTTGCGGCACAACCGGAGTACGCAACTTCTGGCATTAAAGAGTTTCTTTCAACTAAATATTCTGCAGATCGTAACACAAGCTCTGCTAGCAAAAAAGCAAGTCACACCGATCTGGATAACGCTTTAGAGCATATCGCCAGCACTTGCATGAAGCTTTGCTCGGAGCAAATTGATTTTCTGCAACGTTGGGTGCGCGAGTGGCAGCGCCATAATATTGTGGGCGGCAAGATTGATCAGGCCAATCAGAATTATAAACGCATCAAGGATTTTCTTAGCAAATTCGATAAGTATTTGATTGCTAAGGCAAACTATAATGCGGGAGAATTCGCGCGTGCGCTCATGTACTTGGAAGAGTATATCGACGAGAACTCGGAGGTGCGTTTGCAGGAGCAGATATCGTTTTTAATTGAAATCTTTGGCAACTTAATGGATGCAGATTCGGTGGAGGGCGCAGTCTACAAAAAGAAGTGCAATTTAACGCTCTCCGAAGAGATACTGGTCAATCGAATTGTCGATCGTCCACAGGAGACAATGACCTGCTACGAACAGCTGATGTCCAGCAATGAGCCGATGAGTCAAGATGACATCAAAGGCATAATCGATTGTTACTTACGCATGGATACACCGGAGACGGCGCTGCTTATAGCTGACGGACTCTGGCAGAAACTGACGGACCAGTACACGGATGATTACTTCAAAGAGTGCAAGGCCGAGTTGTTGTGGCGTCTGGGCAGCTATGATGAGTTGCAGGAATTGCTCGAAGATTCGGTGGTGCGCCGCAAAACAACAAACTGGAATATACAATGTGCTGAGGCGTTCCTACTCTTTCGCCAACCGCACGAGCAGGTGTTTGAAAATTTCGCTACGCAGTTGGATGTTATACGTGGCAATGTGCTCGGCACTATGCACAGCTGCTCGCATGTGAAGCAAAACTCATATTCGCATTCGTATGATGAGGTGGTGAAACTACATCTGCTAAATGAAATCGAAAAGAACAAGCTTTTGCTTAACAACTTATCGGAATACTTCAGCGGCGAAGTAGCGATCAGTGATGACAATAACTCAAAATGTCTCGCTCAAGTTCAACAGTTTTTTGCTGATTGGGATGCACGTTTGTGTGTTTTGCAGCCAGTTGTGCGTGTCATGGAACCGGTGCTCTGTTTTCGACGCAATCTATTAATTGAAACGAAGCGCGTTATGGGCCAGCTGGTGTCTGCAGCGCTAACGCCGCCCAAGTTGCTGACAGATGTGAGTGATCTGATTGACAATGAAGTGGGCAATCTGTGGATACGTAGCATACAAATGAATCGTGATGCGGGCAGCTTGCAGCAAGCTCACCTCTCAATAATGAAAGCAGAGCAATATAAACCGAAGACGCTGTTCATTGAAAAGGCCAAACTGTTGTGGGAGAAGGGTGATCAAACCACATCGTTCAAACTGATCGGGGAGAATCTTGAACGCATAGAATCGAAATGCCGGCGTGATTTGCGGCTGTTGTGCCCAATGGATCGGGCTTTGTATGCCGAGGCGAAATTCTTGCAGGCCACCTACAATGCTGAATCGATGAACATTTGTGCAGAGCTTAATTTGCGTTACTTTAAGGAAGCTATTACGGGCAATCGTTATTCAGAGAAGTGCCACGTGCAGCTGGCACAGTATATGGAAAAGATGTACAAATCGTTTTCAGACGACCAGAAGGATGGCGATAATGGCTACAAGCTGCTCTTGGACATAATGATAAATTATGCTAAGTCGCTTAAGTTCGGTTGCGAGAATGTCTATCAATCGTTGCCGCGTCTGTTGAGCTTCTGGCTAGATTTCACTTCTGACTGTGTTTTGCTTGCAGCAGGCACGGGCACTGATGCCCGACTTGTAACCAAAGTTAATAATATGAAGGAGTTGGCAAAGAAAATGAATGAACTCATTAACAATTGCACTTTGGTGCTGCCCACTTCCATATTCTACACCGCATTCTCACAGCTGCTCAGCCGCATTTGCCATCCTTCCAACGAGGTGTACCATGTGCTGCGCACAATTTTCATTAAGCTAGTGGAGCATTTTCCACATCAGTCACTGTGGATGCTGCTGCCCATTCTGAAGTCATCACAAACGAATCGCAACAAACGTTGCAATCTCATATTCACCGACAGTCGCTTGGCTAAGCCACAATTCCAGAAATTGCTGGCCGATTTCAATATGCTGGCTGAGCGTTTGATTGAGCTCACCAACAAGGAGGTGGTTATCGATCACACATATGAATTGAGCACTTTGGTGAAACAGTTACCGAAGCTATTCGCAGATCCTGGCTTCTCAGAGATTTTGCTGCCCTTCGAGAAGTACATGCAGGCTTCGTTTCCTATAACCTCCTCGTCTTCGGTGGCATTGAAATTAAATTTACCTATTGAAAAACAGGACGCAGCCGCCCATGCAACAGAAAGCAAATCGTCAATACCATCAAATCCATTTCCCCATAAACAAATATTCATATGCGGCATTAAGGAAGAAGTTGCGGTGCTACGTTCCGCTGCCAAACCAAAGAAAATCACCATACTCTGCAATGATGGCAAACACTACGAAGTGATGGTGAAGCCCAAAGATGACCTGCGCAAGGATTATCGTTTGATGGAGTTCAACGGGCTGGTGAAGCGTTATCTGCATCAAGATTCGCAAGCGCGTCATCGTCGCTTACGCATACGCACCTATGCGGCCATTCCATTCAACGAAGAATGTGGACTGGTTGAGTGGCTGCCAAAGCTGAACTCGTACCGCAGTATTTGCCAGTCGTTTTATCGTATGCGTGGTCAGGGCATACTAGATCGTATGTTGCGCAACTATGCGCTCCCAAAGACAGATCCAATTGAGAAGAAGCGTGCTGTATTCTTGAAGACACTAGTGCCACAACATCCGCCGGTCTTCCACGAATGGCTGAGGCAACGTTTTCCCACACCACATGCGTGGTATGAAGCGCGTTGCTCGTACGTAAAAACCATAGCGGTTATGTCGATGGTGGGCTATATTCTAGGGTTAGGCGATCGCCACGGCGAGAATGTGCTGTTCGATGAAACAAATGGTGATGCTGTACATGTGGATTTCAATTGTCTATTCAATCAGGGTGAAGCTTTCCAATTCCCTGAATTAGTACCATTCCGATTGACGCACGGCATGGTTTTTGCTATGGGCCCATTAGGCGTTGAGGGCATGTATCGTAAATGTTGCGAGATCACGTTACGTGTATTGAAGCAGGAGACTAAAACGCTGATGTCGATATTGCGTCCATTTGTCTACGATTTGGTGGCACTGAATCGCAACTACAATAAGAAACAGGGAGAACTGACGGACCCAAAGGCCATGATGGATGTCAGGCGTATTGAGGAACGTTTAAATGGTTATGTAAGTGTCATATGTCGTTGTAATATATTTGTTGCCTTACTAATATTTTAATGTGTCTCTTTTTGGTGCAGGTGAAGCGCACTTTAGCAAATAGTATGCCACTATCAACGGAAGGTCAGGTGAACTTTTTAATTTCGGAGGCTACCGACATTGATAATCTTTGCGCCATGTACGTGGGTTGGGGTTCTTATATTTAAGTTTGAAATGCTTACAGTTTAATTTAATACTTAGTTGTTATTTTTCTATTTAAGTAAATGCTACAAATTTTGTAATGATAAATTAGAAGTTTCTAAAGCGGTTTCGTTGAATTGGTTGAGAAACAAACTCATTTTACTCGTTTCGAGTAACCTTGAATTAAAATGTATGTTCTAATACATAAATCCAGTATTTTTATAAAAAATAAGCAAATGTAAACGGAAAAATAAAATTAAAAATATGAAATTTGTATTAACAAGGTCGCGACGCTTACTTGTCGCATGCTGTAAATTAATGTCTTACGTCAAACAAAACACTTTAATAATAGGTAGAGTTTTTTGGAAATACATATTAATGATGAAACCCGCAAGGTACGTATAAAGAATGTATTATAAATGATAATAATTTATTGTTTGTAAAGGCTAATTATTGCGAAGCACCATTGATGGTTTGAGATTTCCCAACAGAGATTTCTTACTATAAATACTTATACCAAGCTAAAGCATTGTTTTAGTAAACTTGTGATAAACGTGAAAGGAGATGCTGCTTGAATTGTGTGATTCAGTGCTTGGCAAACCGGTGCAGCATTTAAAAGCTCAGCTATTTGAAGAAGCTATTGAATATGCGCTGTGCGATTGTGGTGTAGTAAATCTTGAGAAAATCTCAGTGGATTTGGGTTCGAGTGCGGGCGATAATTATTTAGGCATAATATATCGTGTGAAAGTGAAATTTCAACGCTTAAAATCTAGTGATCCTGAAGGAGAACAGCTAAGTTTCATTGTAAAATGTATTCCGCAAACGGAAGCAAATGAGTTTCTGCATGAAGCTAATGTGTTTTTAAAAGAGAAAGTATGCTATCTTGATGTTTTACCACGGCTGGAAGTGTTATCGGATAGGAAGGAAAAATTTGCCGCCAAGTATGATAGATCAAAGACTGAAAACATTTGGTATATAATATATATAACTAATTGATTTTCCAGACTATATCATTTCATTAAGCAACCGATTAACACTTTAGTATTTGAAGATCTTAATGTGCTTAACTATCAGCTGGCATCACGTGAAACCGGCTTAGATGAGGCACATGCAGTTGTAGTCTTGAAGAAGTTGGCTAAATTTCATGCCATATCGATGCTGTTGGGCAAGAAGGTATTAAGGAGCTGCTTAATCTTTTCTCGTTTTATTAGTTGCATCCTACTCCAGTTAACTCCAGTTAACTTATACCCAATCATATGCTATTTCCGTTTCAGGACCCCGACGTCATGCGTTGTTTTCATAGCGGTCTTATCTCCAAATCGATACTCAAAGACGATGGCTTACCATTGCGTTACTATGGTGCTGAGATAATGGCTCTCGAAGCGACTTTACGCTCATGGCAGGGATATGAGAAAATCGCTGATAAAGTACATAAATATCGTTTGAAATTATGTGATAATTTGTGCAACAGCATTGACCCTCGTCCTGATGATATACGCGTGTTAAATCACGGCGATCTTTGGGTGAATAATATCCTCTTCAAGTGCCAGCCTGACAAGCAACCCGAAGATGTACTCTTTGTTGATTTTCAAATGAGCATATGGCGTAGTCTCGGTATCGACTTGAATTATTTCTTCAATTCAAGCTTACAATTGCAAGTGCTGCAAACACGTCGCCTGCATTTACTATGCATTTACTATGAAACGTTAAGGGCAACGCTCGCTAAGCACAATTACTTGGACATACCCAGCTTTGGGGAGGTTCAGCAACAAGTGCGCAATCGTGAAGCATGGGGATTTTTTGCCGCCTTCGCAATACTGCCATTGGTATCGTTGGGCAAGAGTGCAGCGAGTGATAATAATTTGGATAATATGGCGAATGAGGAATTTGCCCGAGCGAAAATAATGAAAATGTATCAAACACCGAGAGTGCAGGAGACATTAAAGTATAGCTTGAAACGATTCGATCAATTGGGTGTCTTCGATTGAACGATGTACTTACTACTATACTTCTATAATATAGGTAATATGAATAAAGTATAAGCGCTTAATAGAGTGCAAAAAAAAACAACAACAACAAACGACTTATTTATTACTTATTATTGTTAAAAGAAAGTCAAAAGAAGTGACATATGAAATTAGTTGGGATGTGAGCCAAAAACAAAAGTACAGTACTTTCAAGAAGAAAGCAATCGGCTTTTTCGCATGAAATAATTTGAATATCAAGTAGGCCTTGATTTCCAAAAAACTTAATTTTATTGTAAATTTCGCAATGTAATTGTAGAAACAGTCCATTATACGCTTTCTTCTCAAGAGCATATTTAAGAAATAAGTTCCGTATACGCGACACGTTTTGAAGCAGTCTTTCTTTGTTCCCATCCAAAAGGTCCCAAGATGTCCCACTTGAGTGCTTCGAAGTACTTGAAAAAGTCGAAGGCGTTTGTCCAGCATTGGAACCAACACTTTTTGGTGCACAAAAATGTGAACGACTTGCCAAATCGCGGTATTTGCAGAGCTACCTCGAAACAGGAGGACTTGGT
This sequence comes from Palloptera scutellata, assembly GCA_958295655.1. Lineage (NCBI taxonomy): Eukaryota > Metazoa > Arthropoda > Insecta > Diptera > Pallopteridae > Palloptera > Palloptera scutellata. The sequence continues at coordinate 146,082,089 of OY282449.1, forward strand.
TATAAAGAAGATTTTCGAAGCTAATCCAGCCATATCCTTGAAAGCAGCTAAACAAAAATTGGCTCGAAAGGGCATAAATTTCTCTCTGAATACAATAAGAAACCGTTTGAGGGAGTTTCAGATCCAATTTCGAGCAACGACGGTAAAATCCTTACTAACTGCAAAGCAAATAAAAAAACGCCAAGAGTGGTGGGCAACTGAACATGTGGATGACGATTGGAGCCCAATGGTGTTCACAGACGAATCCTCCTTTTGGATGACAAACACTATTAAGCGTGCTTGGTCCACTAAAGACGGTAAGATGCTCCAGCGATCAGTGAAAATCCAGGAAAGGTTCATGTTTGGGGATGCTTCACAAAACAAGAATTTGGCAAATTAATCATGTTCACGAGGAATTTGTATGCCAACTTCATGACCACGATATACCGTCGTGGACTTGTGCCATCAACGGATATGTGGTTTGGGGCAGGAAGCCGAGATTGGGTTCTTCAAGAGGACAACGACCCAAAACATCGCAGTCGCTTGTGTAGCAGTTGGAAAGAGGAAAACGGCATAACTTCATTGGATTGGCACAGCCGCCAGATGCGAATCCGATCGAAAATGTTTGGGCTCTTATGAAGTTAAAACTACGTGGAAAAAAGATACGTTCAATAAATCATTTGAAACGGCTTCTTAGGGTAATATGGCGAATTTTATACAATTTTATACAAAATACAATTTTACTGTGTGTAGGTAATGCAAGCGCATATTTGTCGCAGCTGTGTTTTGCCTGTGACGATTATGAATTCTGTCTACATACTAGTAAGTACATATGTACTCGTATGTACTCGTACATCCTAAGTTTAGCAGTAATCCACGCTATCAAATCGTGGCTATCTAAGCTTGTTCTTCTTACCAAACATACTGAACCAATACGACGGCCGACCATCTGTTGTATTTGATTTGCTTCGTCGTGAGGGTGGATGTAGAGAAAAGGCGCAACATTTGCTATTGCCACCAAATTGTTGCCACTTTCTACCACACGATAATAGTGCAGTATTATACAGGAATTGCTAGTGTCGTTGTTGCTGTTGTTGTTGTTGTTGTTGTTGTTGTTGCTTTTGTTATTTGCCTGTTGTTGGCGCAATCAGCGCAATCAGTTAAATGCTTAAACATTGTAGGTGCATCGCGTTCTTTTGTTGTCGTCGTCATCGTTTTATTGTTATTGCATTTTATAGTTGTTGCTGCTGTTGCTGGTGCTGCTGCTGGGGCTGCTGCTGCTGTATTAGCTTGCATGTTGACTTTAATTTCAGGTCGAATACATGTCGTATTGCCAGCCAGCACTTACTCTCCTCACCTTCCGCCCAGTATCACCTCTTTTCATACACAAATTTTCATGTTTCCACTGTAGTAGCTTCAGTTGTAAGTTGTACATAGTTGTAGCGGTGATAGCGGTAGCAATGGTGACGGTGGCGGTATTGGTGCTGCTGCTGGTGATGGTGGTGGCGGCTGTTCTTCTAGTGCCATGCTGTCATTCGTTTGGGGTACAGCAAACAATTCCTGGTACCGCTGTGTTATTGCCACTGTTTTCGCGTATTTTATTTTGCTACCGTTTGGTCACGTTCAAAATTTTGTCAACACAATCTGCGAATTCATCGCAACATTGGCAGGCAGCAAGCATGGCTTGGCACACGGTTTTATTTGCTTGCTGCCTGCCATTTCACTACTGCAGCATGTTCGGGCTGCTGATGCTGTTGTTCCTGTTGTTGTTGTTGCTGGGGAGCTACTGAATTTCATGCCACTTCACCACAGCCAACAAATACAATGATATCAACTGCTATTGCTGGCTCCTGTTATTGTTTTAGCATACATTTCCTTTGCTTAGCTCGTTTGCGATTCCAATTTCAATTTACCGATTGAGCTGTGGCAAAGTTAGATACTCAAAGGTATATCCTCAAAAAGCAACGCCAACAACAACAACAACAACGGCTAAACAACAACGGCTAAACAACAACAACAACGGCTAAACATTTTGAATTAATCCAATTTGGTTAATTTCGTAGCAGCAGCAGCAATTTTCTTTTTGACGCCTCATATCAACAATGAAATAAATGAGATCTGTGCAATGGCTGGTATTTTTTTGTTGTTTTTTTTTTTTTTTGTTGTTGCAATTTTCATCTTTTCACTGTAGTAGCTTCAGTTCGATGTAACGGTGATAATGTTAATTTCTATGTATTTTAGTGTAGCTGCAGCTGTGTAATATTGCGAGGCTTTTCACAATAAGGCGTGGTTACTAGAGAGTAGTTATACTGAGTGCTTGTGTAAATGTGTCAATCTGTTTACGGCAGAAATTACCGCATTAGAACCAGGCCAATAACTCGCTATGCATTTTTTTCTTTGATACAGTCAACTCACAGGCGGTACCTCTATGAATGCAGAGCATTGTTTTGATTGGATGGAAGATTGATAGGTTGGAGGAAGAAGGAGGGAGAAGTACTTATGAGCCTTTGCTTCAAATTTGCAAAGGTTATAATAATCGGGGAAAATATTTGTAGGGAGCTTATTCCAAATACGCGCGCTAAGACAGATAAAAGAACAGAGAGACGCAAGACACGTTTCGACGATGTTGCAAGGAGTCAATAGAGACAACTCTATTGTCTCCAATTAGCTGTATCGATCGATGTTGGCGATGTTGACGGTCTAGGAGCTCCAGTTGGGTTCGTGAAGCTCCAGCTTATTGATGCGAATTAAACTCCAATTTAGGGCGTCTATAGGTGGTGTAGATCATGCGGAGATCAGTTGGAGTGAAATATTTTTACACCGCCTAAGAAATCCGAGGGGCCTGGGGCGTAGGACACAAGGTAAAGTTCGTGACAGTCGCAGGTGCGTCCATGGTCGATCCTTGCGCTTCTACGTTTCAAGTCGACACACAGCCTCCTCGTGGCGTCCCCTGGATAGCGATCTGACAACCGTCAGTGAGTTAACTAATGTGTGCGGCGGGCTTCTCCATGGCCTTGAATGAATGGTTGTGCGTCGGGCTTGGAACCCACCACGTTAAAATACCCTCCAATGAAACCTCCAAACAAGCCTCGGATGATGAACCCCTCTAATATTGACGACTCCCGCAAACGCCCAAAGGACAACGATTTACGGATATGCACCTGGAATGTCCGAACCCTCTACAGGGAAGGTGCCTCTATCCAGCTGGTGGATGTCCTCCAAAAATATAGAGCTGACATCACCGCTGTACAGGAAATGCGATGGACGGGACAGGGTTGCTCCAAAAGAGCATCCTGTGATATCTACTACAGCTGTCATGCGTCGAGACACGAATTTGGTGTTGGATTTGTGGTTGGGAAGAGACTGCGTCATCTAGTCTCGAGGTTCACAGCGGTGAACGAGCGCCTAGCCACTATCCGCATCAAGGCAAAATTCTTCAACATCAGCCTAATTTGTGTCCATGCCCCGACGGATGAGAAGGATGAAACGACCAAAGATGACTTCTACGAGCTCCTCGACAAAGCTTATGAGCATTGCCCCCGCCACGATGTTAAAATCGTGTTAGGCGACTTTAATGCCAAGGTGGGCAAGGAGAGTCTCTTTGGTCCGACGATCGGAAAATTCAGTCTCCACGACGAAGCCACCGATAACGGTATGAGACTGATCGACTTCGCCGCGGCACGAAACATGACAGTTAGTAGCACCAGATTCCAACATAAGGATATCCATAAGGCCACTTGGCTGTCCCCTGATCAAAACACACGAAACCAAATTGATCACGTTGTGATCGACGGAAGGCACGCTTCCAATGTACTAGACGTACGCACAATACGTGGTGCAAACATCGACTCAGACCACTACTTGGTTGCAGCCAAGGTCTGCACACGTATATGTGTAGCAAATCGCGTACGGATAGGTACAAAGAGAAAGCTGGATGTCGAAAAGCTGCAATCACAACAGACAGCCAAAGTCTTTGCCAACCAACTTGCACTTCTCCTTTCGCAAAACACCCCTCAACTTGATGATATATGCGCACAGTGGACGCACATTTCCCGCTCTATGCGTACGGCTGCCGAAGAGGTGCTAGGCTACCACCGTCGACGGAGAAATATGTGGTACGACCAAGAGTGTCGCGATGCTACTGAAGCAAAAAACGCAGTATACAGAGCCACCCTGCAGTCAGTTGCAACGCGAGCTGCTAAGGAGCGATACAGAAAGTTGAGGAGGGAGGAGAAACGTCTTTTCAGGCGCAAGAAAAGAGATGAAGAAAGACGCGAGTTCAATGATATCGAAATGTTGCGGGACAGGAACGAGGTCCGAAAATTCTTTGAAAGAATAAGACGCCTGACTCTTGGTTTGAAGACCGGGGCCTCTTCCTGCAAGGATGAAGATGGAAATCTGGTGACAGATATCCAGGGCATAATGAGATTATGGAGGGAGCACTTTTCGCAGCTGCTTAATGGCGAAGACGGCAATAATTCCGCCACTGCGGAACCCACTCCGGAAACCCCAATCACTGACGGCGTTGAAGTACCGCCGCCTGACTATGAGGAGGTCTTAACAGCCATTGCTCGGCTGAAAAACAATAAGGCTGCAGGTGCAGATGGCCTGCCTGCTGAGTTGTTTAAGACCGGAGGCGAAGAGCTCAAAAAACGCATGCATGAGCTTCTATGCAGAATATGGTCAGATGAAAGCATGCCAAGTGATTGGAATCTCAGCGTACTCTGCCCAATCCATAAGAAGGGTGATTCCACGATCTGCGCCAACTACCGTGGGATCAGCCTTCTTAATATTGCATATAAGGTTCTATCGAGCGTACTGTGCGAAAGACTGAAGCCCATCGTCAACAAACTGATTGGACCTTATCAGTGTGGCTTCAGGCCTGGTAAATCCACCATCGACCAGATATTCACACTACGCCAAATCCTGGAAAAGACCCGAGAAAAACAGATCGACACCCATCACCTATTTGTCGATTATAAAGCCGCCTTCGACAGCACGATTAGGGATCACTTGTACGCCGCAATGTCTGATTTTGGTATCCCTGCAAAGCTCATTCGTCTTTGCAAAATGACACTGACCAACACCACCAGCGCAGTGAAAATTGGGACAGACCTCTCCGCACCATTTGATACCAAAAGAGGTTTCAGACAAGGTGACTCCCTATCGTGCGACTTCTTTAACCTAATGCTGGAGAAAATAATTCGAGCTGCGAACATCGACATCTCTGGCACTATCTTCTACAAGAGTGTCATGCTGCTAGCATACGCTGATGATATTGACATCATTGGCAAAAACGCTCGAGCAGTCAGTGCAGCATTCTCCAACCTGGAAAGGGAGTCTCGTCGTGTGGGTCTAGTGGTGAACGAGGACAAAACGAAATACCTTGTGTCAACAAACAAAGAGTCACGGCGTCTTGGACAAAATGTCACTGTTGACAACTACACTTTTGAAGTCGTCAAGGATTTCGTTTATTTAGGATCCAGCATAAACACCAACAATAATGTCAGCCTTGAGATCAAGCGGAGACTAACTCTTGCCAACAGGTGTTACTACGGGCTCAGTAGGCAATTGAGAAGTAGAGCCCTCTCTCGACCGACGAAAATAACGCTCTATAAGTCCCTCATCCTTCCCGTCCTAATGTATGGCGCAGAGACGTGGACATTGACCATCAATGATGAGAGACTGTTAGGAGCGTTCGAGAGGAAGATACTCCGTAAGATCTACGGTCCAGTATGCGTGGATGACGTGTTTCGAATAAGATGGAACAATGAGCTGTATGAGCTGTACGCCGACACTGACATAGTCAAGCGTATAAAACTCCAGCGGCTTCGCTGGCTGGGTCATGTTGAGCGAATGGAAGAAAGCGCTCCGGCTAGAAAGGTGTTTTATTCGAACCACGGTGGAGGATCACGCAGAAGGGGACGTCCTAATCTCCGTTGGAAAGACCAGGTGCAGGGCAACCTGACTGCACTTGGCCTTATCAACTGGCGCCAGCGCGCGCATAGCAGAAGTGACTGGCGAAGCTTTGTGGAGGCGGCCAAGACCGATCATCGGTTGTAGCGCCAGCTAAGTAAGTAAGTAAGAAATCCGAGACACGTGGCTGCTTCTTTCGACACGTAGGAGGTCAACGGGGAGCTGGGAAACTCATTTGTGAGATAACTCACAACATAGGGTCTTAAGCGCATTGAACTCATCTCTATTCGTGAGATCCCCCACTCGCAGATTGACTGGAGATCTTTATTGAATAGTCATTTTTAACATGGCTTTTCCGCTCAATCTCCAAAGAGTTAGGGCGTTGGAATGAGCGATGAATGAGAAATGATGCTGTCATCTGCAAACGAGTGAATGGGATTCTTCGTTAATGACAGAAGGTGATTAATGAAGATAGGGAAAAGGGTAGGGGAGAGAACCGAACCCTACGGCACTCCAGCATTAATGGCAAGATTTTCCGAAACAATGACGTCTATCACAACGCAGATAGAGCGGTCGCTTAGTAGGTTCGTGATCCATCGTGTAAAGTTACTCCTGACCAAATGCGCAACCAGTTTTGACATCAGCTCTTTATGCCACACTCTGTTAAACGCCTTTAAAATATCCAGAGTAACCACCTTGCTCTCACCGAAATCATGGACTCTATGGTACCAGTGCTCGGTGAGTACCGCCAGGAGTTCGCCCGATGAGCAATTTCGACGGAAACCGTATTACCGGTCATTGAGCAATTCGTTGTGCTCAAGATATTCGATCAACTGGAAGTTAACTACACTTTCCATGACTTTGGATAGGGTAGAACAGATTGCGATGAGGCGCTAGTTCGCAGGGTCCGTAGTCTTGCTCTTTTTACGACGTTGGCAACCGTCCAACAAAACGGAAAAACACCAGTTGTGTATAAAATGTTGAAAAGATTGCTCAACGATCGCACCAGCTGGGAGGAACTTCCTGTTTCAGGTTGTAAAAGATTTATTCAGAACTAGTGTTAGTTCTTAAATCATACGAAGGCTCTTTTCAACCAATCTATAGACTATACAATACATATCTATGCACAACAGCTTTGAGTCATCAAAAGGGTACTTTCTGTGTAAATTTGACCACTACAGGGAAGTAGTCGCAACCACTTAAAACAAAAAGACTTCTTGTTGTCTAAAATGTAGAGCAACATCTGAAGGCAAACTTGTGAGCTGCTACCCTGCATAAGATGGATTTGAAGAAATGATATTTTCAATCTCAGTTGAACTTTGTATTACTGGAGGTACCCCAAAAACTGAGCAAATCAATCAACCAATTATACTAGGCTGAGTTAAACTTAATAAATTAATTTAAAGTTGAGCCTCCACTAACTACGAGCATTCGCTTCCTCAGATAAAACCGTCTTGCTGTCATCTTGTAAGTAATTCAGATTAGGCAAATTATTGCTTTATTAAATATTTGCTTACTGTTACAATACATTAAATAATAAGTAGATAGTTTATCGACAATGAATGACTAGTACTTTAACTTTAAGATCTTCAAGTATCTTGTTGTACTAGGATGACAAAGAAATAAATATTAAATATTAAATAAAAAATAAAAAAAAAATACTAAAATACTACTACTTTTAAATAATTTTCCATCATGTTTTCATTTTCAGAGATCTTCCTCTGATTAGCTGGTGCTCTGGGCCCAAAATTAGATCTAGCAAAGCTTCTTTTAAGTTACTATTAAAAATTTGTTGTCTATCCATGATAGAACCCTCTAATGCATACCCTTACCATATGTAGCTACTTATGATGCAACTCTTAATCCCATATCCCCATTGCATCAAATTCCTTCAGCGTATATCTCAATGTCTCTGCGAGACGTTTCGATGAAAACATTTGTGCCATTTTATTGCGTGTGAATTCCTCATCGGCAAAATTATCTAAATTACTATCGCCGGATACTTGTTTGTCCATTGAGACTATTGGATAAATCGCATAATTGGCGAAGAACCCAAAAAGTTCACGCTGTTGCACTTCGCGGCGTATCTGCTTAAGGCTCGGCACATGAGCATAATTCAATTTGCGCAAAACGCTACTCAACTCTTTATGATATTCCATAATTAATGCTTCACGTTTATGCTTCAACACGTCCAGACTTAAGCTGGTATAGAAGAAATAATTCAAATCGATACCAGGACTACCCCATACACTTAACTGAAAATCAACAAATATTACATCTTTCAGTTGGCGCTTAACACCTGCAACGCTATCGTAACTGAAGAGTATATTATTAACCCATAGATCACCATGATTGAGTACTTGAACTTCTCCCGGCAATGGCTCTTGACTACGTACAAGATTCTTATACAAATTGGCATTATAATTTTTCACTTTCTCTGTAATACTCTCATAACCGGGCCATTTGCTTATGAGTTCTATAAGCGACTCGGCATTAGCTCCAAAGAAACGCATCAGCATGCCCTTGTCATCGTTGAGTCCCACTTTACCCAAGATACCGGAGCTATAGCATTTCATTAAATCGGGATCCTGTAAAATATAAAGAGAAATACATTTTTGTAAGAATTTGAATATGGTTTGTTTTACCTTTTTTGAGAAAAACATTGAGATACCATGTAATTTTGCCAGACGTTGTATTACCAATCGGCAGTGGTCTTCATCCAAACCAAACTCTCGTGAAGCCATTTCGAAATCACTGGTACTCAGATCTTCAAAGACTAAGGTGTTCACTGGAGACTTTAAACTGTGATATAATCTAAGTATGTAAAAGAAAAGTATTGAAAAATATTTAACAGATAAATTTTACAGCGTCATTTTTAGTCTACACAGTGATAAGACTAATTCTTAATTTAGATATTGCAGCTATTGTGAGTATTTAAAACTTTAAGCCCGAAAATTGCGACGCCCATCAGTGTTTTCGTTTATTTGGAAAATTTATCTGCTTTGGTAGTGCGTTGACTTGCTACGCAAAGTGTCCGAAGTTTAACTCTCGGCAAAGGAAAAATAAAAAAATAGAAAAAAAATTTCCACACGGCACCACCTCTTGGCAGGCAATGTCAAACCTACAAGAGGAAAAATCGCCTAAAAAAGCTTTTTACTTCACCTTTTGGATTCCATGGATTCCATGTTGTGCCATTAAAAGAAGAACGAAGATATGCTTTTACATATTTTAATAATTTTTAAAATTGTAAGATAGTTAAATTTTCTTTGACAAATAACACACTCCAACAAATTAAAGGTTCTTGCATGCAACAGTATACCATGGTGAAATACTATAAGAGAATGATGTGTTGAAAATTTTTGCTGAAGAAAGTTATAGTCCAGCTCAGCCTGTAGTCGAATGGCCTGAGTCGTGAACGAAAGACACGCCATGTACTTAATTCATTTCGAATTTCATGCAATTTCGTGAGTTTTACGTTCACGGATCAGACGATTCGACCCTTGGTTCTTTTTTATCCATTGTCATGTCAACACTTTATGAGTCCCTTATCCTTCCTGTCCTAATATATGTCGCAGAGAAATGGACATTTACCACCAACGATGAGAGGCTGTTAGGAGCGTCCGAGAGGAAGATACTCCGGTCCAGATCTCAGGTCTAATATGCGTGGACGACCTGTATCGAATAAGATGGAACGATGAGCTGACTTAGTCACTGTCTGAGTTATGTTGAGCGAATGGAAGAAAGCGCTTCGGCTACAAGGTTGTTTTATTCGAGCCACGGTGGCGGCAGACGCAGAAGAGGACGTCCTAATCTCCATTGGAAAGACCAGGTACAGGGCGGCCTGACTGCCCTCTTGGTCTTATCAACTGGAACCAGCGCGCGCACAGCAGAGGCTTTATCAAGGTGGCCAAGATCGCTCATCGGTTGTAGCGCCAGCTAAGTAAGTAAGTAAGTAAGCTAGAGATTTGTTGGCTGAGACAAAGTTGTTCCTGATGAAAAAATACTTTTCTGATTTTTCATCAATCCTCTTTCCCTTTCCCGATCACATTCTTAATAATTTTTAATAAATATTTTTAATAAATTTTTTGCAAATGCAGAAAATACATGAAATCAAATAAATCAAAACTCTCTGAATGTGGGAGTAACTAAAGAAGGTGTGGTTGATGTAAAAATGTGTTCAACTTTTCATCAGGAAAATCTCTGTCTCAAATATCAAATCTCTAGCTCTTAAACTATATCGCTCGTTTGCTGCAAGACTGTCATAAATCATAAAACTAAATTTTCGAGTTAAGTATACACAAATAACTGTTATTTAGTACTTTACATTGTGTAAAAAAAATCATAATTGTATGTTATGAACTCTTCACATGAGTAGAGTACTTGTATTTGTCGTTATCAATTGAAAAGTTTAAATGGGATTTTTTTCGAAATTTAAGTTTTTTGAGCAATGACAGACTTGGAGTAAATTTACCCATTGAATACTTTGGCATTGCAACTCTCACCTTAAAATAAACATGAGGTTTAGTTAAAATAAAGAAATCTTTAGGTTCTAGACTATGTGTAACTTTCTGCAGCCGAAATGTTCAACAAAACATTATTTTTCAGTATTTCAAAATGGTTACTCTGGTTACTCACGCAAAAAGCTTTAATTTGTTGGACTATGTTATTTGTCCAAAGAAGAAAATTTAGCAACCTTAAAGTTTTGAAAGTTAGTAAAATAAAAGCAGATAAATTATCAACACCCGCTTTCAGTATTATACCACGGTTGTCAAAATACTGTTGGATAGTGTATTTATGTAACAAAAGGATCGTGTATCATTTCTTCGATAACACCGTAAGCACAACATAGAAGATTCTGCCTTTATCAATATCTCTCAAGAAACGCATGGACTGCCACGTCAAAATTTGTACCAAGAGTTTAAGTTCACCAAGTGGTCGTTGTGGCGAAGTGGTAGTACCTTGGATTGCTACGCAGAGTGTCTGAGGTTTAAATTTCGGCACAGGCAGAATCAAAAAGTTGTATTTTTCTACACGGCACCACCTCTTGTCAAGCAGTGCCAAACCTACAAGAGTAAAAATTGCCGATGAAAAGCTTTTCATTTCGCCGTTCGGGTTCGGTATAAAACTGTAGGCCCCTTCCATTCATGTACAAATATAACATGCTCAACATGGGTGGATGCGAAAAGCTCGGTCTAGGCCCTCCATGGGCTGATGTGCGATTAAAAAAGAAAAAAGTTTAAGTTCACCAAAGAGGGCTGATGCGAGTGGAAGGAGAAGGATTTTTATTTTGAAATTGTACAGCTTTGATGTCTGAGGAAAAGTTTTTCGTTATGAAAAGTTGAACATAAATATTTGGTTTTCACACCAAGCATCCATCTCCTCGCATCCATAACCTTCTTTTCGGGTTGTTTTTGGTACAAATGTTTCGGATTTTGGTACAAATAATTTTGAGTTAAGTGAGTCAGGGAGTGGTCGCTGTGGCGTAGTGGTAGTGCGTTGGACTGCTACGCAGAGTGTCCGGGGTTCGAATCTCGGCACAGGCAAAATCAAACAACAAAAAAAATAATTTTTCTACACGGCACCACCAGGCAATGGCAAATATACATACAAGTAAAAATTGCTATGAAAAGCTTTTCACTTCGCCGTTCGGATTCGGTATTAAACTGTAGGTCCCTTCCATTCATGTACAAATATAACACAACATGAGTGGATGCGAAAAGCTCGGCCTAGGCCCTCCATGGGCTGTTGTGCTATTAAAAGTAAAGTAAGAGCCAGGGAGTATTTCTTCCCTAAGGAAGTTAATGACATACATACATCCAATCCCTTTACCCTCTATGAGCATTTTAAGAAAATGTTTAATACAAATAAGGGTCCAGGGAGGAAGTAGAGAGTTTTTGTAAAAGTAAAAACAGTTAAGCTTTCCATAACGAAAAATTTTGCTTCAGACGTCCAAGTTGTAGGACTTCAAATAAAAAATGTACTTAACAATTCCAATCAGAATTCAATCGTGTCCTCGAACCAGCCATAAAGAAGAATATTGACGTAGTGTCTTCGGAGGAACTGATATGGGCAGTGTTCTCTTCCTAAATTACATAACTGATGAACTAGCTCATCAAAGTATGTAGAAGTAAACAACATTCAAGTGAACTAACATGAGCAACTCTTATATTGACTGGTTTAACAAATCCAACGTGAAGTTAAATGTGAAATGTGAAAAATTGTATAGTATTAAAACTTTTTTATTGTTGGATAATTTTACCAACCTTGCACAAAATCTTTCATCTCCTTCAAGAAACATTTGCATGCGAGGAAGCACCTCATGGAAGGTGACTTTCTCTTTCAGAAAAACGCGCAACTCCTGCAGAAATTCGATAGCCTCTCTGTTCGGCATACTTTTCACAATTACCGATAATTCTTTCAATTTATCGGAGTCATTTAATTGATATAGCACTTTCACACGAAATATTTGGCTGCAGTAATTTTCACCTGCGCTGCTCCCCATCGAAATTTGTACATTTTCGATTTTCAAATTGGTTTCGCGTAAAGCATTTTCGGTAACTTCCTCGAAGAAGGCAAGACTTAAATGCGTTGGCTGCTCTAAAATATCCTTGGAATATGTGATACTCATGTTTGCGCGTGGAAATGGAATTTATTTAATATTTTTCCTTTTTTTTTTTTTTTGTATTCTAGGCAACTTAAAGTGAGAGATCTTTGCTCTAGCGCGTGCGTTTCCAATGTAAGTTCGAAATAAAATGCTGACAAATTCTAAGCACATTTAAATAGCATTGTAAATAGCAATCAGCTTTTGTATTTAATGAAAAGCCTCTTGATCGTCTCGATTGTTGTTGATGATGTCGTTGCTGTTGTTGCTGTTGTCAGTTACTTAAATTAATAGGCGCTACATTTAGCATTAACAATCTATGTAGGTATTTTTATTTCCTAGTTAGGTGAACAGTTAATTTGCTTCGTACGAGTATTGTCGCTAATGACAATGAACAAAATTAAAACATTTAAAAAACAAAAGCTAAGTTAAACAAATTGCTTGAGAATTTTTATTTATTTTTTTACGAATCTACCCGTAATTATATAGTATTTCAATATATAGTATACCATATATTAGGAATTTATATACTCGTTTTTATATAAAGTCTGTATTTATTTTATTAAACAATCATCAGTCATTTAATCTGACAAATTGTTATACTTTGCTGAATATTCGTAGTGTAAAATTATCTTATCATTTTGTAAAGTTTTTGTGTATCGAAGTTGTTAATTAGCATTATTATTATTATTATTATTACACTCATACAAATATTATGTTTAAACCGATTTCGAACCCAGATGAAACCCAGATGAAATAGACCTTTTGTGCTGGGCAATATAGCGATGATTTCCGCACGAATGCGTTTTATTTGAGCTCGTCAATGGTCTGAGGCTTGCTGGCGTACAATTTGCTTTTTAATGTCGCCATTTTTTGACACCAGACAGGGCAGACATAATGAGTCAACATCCACCGATATCGATTCCCATCGACTGTTTCGTCTTCTCTGAAGAAAAATGGCTCAATGATAGTTTTAGGGCAAACGCCGACCCAAGCAGTAACTTTATGGTGTTTCATGGATCTCCTGTGGATTCTCCGTTCACCAAATGGAGTGTGAAATGGGTCTTGTCGGTCATCAAAATTCCCTTCCAAAAATCAGGTTTAGTGGTAACTATTCGAGCGATTGTTTGGCCTGTATTCCAAACGACATGAACGGTCTGTCTGTCGGCAATATTCTTTGAGCCAATTGCACTTTATATGGAAACAAATGCAAATCATCTTTCAAAATGCTGAGGGCGGCGACGATACGACACATGTGGGTTCTCGGCAACATTCTCTCTTACCGCTTCAAATCAATTTTTTCCCTCAGCGTTTCTGATCAAGATTTTTCAAGAAGATTTTGTGGTCGATATTCATCATTGTCGTCACCTCTCGGTCAAAGGGTGAGCTTCTGTCAAAACGATTTTGAATTCTTTTTGACTCATCGGTTTCCCAACTTTTTATTTTGCAATCATACAATGCAATTTCCAAGCATTCACAACTCACGAATTCAACGCAGTGCACCACAAAGGCCAATACCATTTATTTTCAAGTACATTGATTCTGTAGTTCTAGACTGCATTGTCGTGCAAATCCGCACGGTAAGCTTTGTATAGCACAGTTTGATGATTCTCTGATCTCAGGGGAGGTGCTACATCTGGATTAATTTCATTTTGATCGTTTGCATTACCAATGCATCATCATCATCAAAATATTCAGGTTGAATTTGAAAATTTGCCACTTGCCGGTCTGAGAACTTGTGAATGTTATGATGTTGACTAGATACTTGGCAAATCTCGTCTAAGTTTTCTTGTGCTGATGCGAGGTTATGTTAAGAGTGGTGGAAAATTGGCTCTAAAGATCGATCGCTGCAAACGTGTTAGCGATGGTCATATATATGAGCGATATTGATATTCCATACTGTAAATGTAACATGTGTACTACATTTGGATATGCCTCAATTATTCTCTGTTTTATTTAAATACAAAACGGTTATGTCCCTATTGAAACCCTTTTTATTTGTTTACTTATGTGTACATACTTACTTACTTAACTGGCACTACAACCGATGATCGGTCTTGGCCGCCTCCCATATCCGAGGCTTCGTTTGAGGATTCATTAGGGAATATTTTAACTTGGTGGGTTCCAAGCCCGACGCGCACAGCCATTCATTCAAGGCCATGGATAAGCCCGCCGCACACATTAGTTAACTCACTGACGGTTGTCAGCTCGCTATCCAGGGGACGCGACGAGGAGGCTGTATGTCGACTTGAAACGTATAAGCGCAAGTATCGAACATGGACGCACCTGCGACTGTCACGAACTTTACCTTGTGTCCTACACCCCAGGCCCCCCAATGTGTTTATGTGTACATACTTACATTAATATATACTTAATCTCTGACATTAAATGAGTAGAATTTTGAGTACCCGAGACAAACTTTTTTATCTATTGAAACAGATAAGTACTTAAAATTGAGGAAATTTTAAAAATGGGACCTTACCTTTTTGAGTCCAATCCTCTAAGTGTTTTGAAAAGCAGTTATATTTCAAGTCACAAACAAAAGAAGTAATCAACATTGAAAGTAGAATCCAATTTTTAATGAAGAATATGCAATAGTTTACATAGTTTTCTCATCTGATTATAACATCTGCTTATGTACCATATGAATGTGCGTCCTGTATATCATGATATATTAGTTCAATTAAACTGAAAGTTACAATGTACGGACATACCATTTTACATGCATACATGTATACATACAAGGTGGGTCAAAAGTAATGTCGTAATGTGGATTGACTGCAATTTTGTTAGAAATGAAAAAAAATTGGGCTCTGTTTTCGCATTTAGTTGAAAAATGATGTCGGTCAAATGACCAGCTCCTAAGTTGATGCACATTTGTGTTCGGTTTGCGGCATTTTGGCTCCAAATTTGTGTTTTAGAGGAATGTATTGCTCCATTGCAAATTCTCTATCTGTCTACAATACACAATATTTACAGCTTTTGTAAGATCTAAGTTGGAATATGCTGCTATTATTTGGAATCCATATTACGTCTCGAAAGGGTCCGAAAGACATTTTTAAAATTTGCTCTTTTTTCTTTGCATTTTGAAGAACCTATTCCTTCATATAAATCTCGCTGTTTGTTAATTGACTTGAAGTCTCTAGAAAGCGGACGAATGGTAAATTCCTTAATGTTCATTTATGATATCGTTTGTGGCAACATTGATTGCTCTTGCTTGTTAAGTAATATAAATTTTTTTTTCCCCAATCAGAACTACTCGCCAAAACAAGTTTTTCTATATAAAATGTCATAGAACTAACTAGCTACTTAGGCTTTAAATCAACCAATCATAAGATCTCTTAATGAATTTAATGTATTAGCATCGGAAATTGGATTAGGTTTTTGTATGCCTAAGGAGATGTTTAAAAGTATAATTAATAATTTTTACTTATAATTCTAAGTTTATTATATTTATTTAGTGGTTAATACTATTTTAAATCTGGCCTGTAGAACTTTTGTATCACTTGGCTTAAATAAATAAATAAATAAATAAATAAATAAATATAAATGTTAAAGCACAATGAAATTTGACGCATTTTGCAAAAATTATTGCTTATTTATATCATGATATTACTTTTGCCCCACCCTGCACATACATATGTACGTCCGACTTTATTTAGTAGATAATCCATCCCTACATTACAAGTAGGGTAAACAAATTAAAGAGGCACAAAATGATATATTCTTTTTAATTTGAGTATGATATTGCAAATTTATCATACGAACAGAAGTTTTTTTTTTATTTATAGTTATGCATGGCAATTTGTTGTTGGTATATGATGCATGCAAGTGTATCACATTTAATCAAAAGCATTTAAAAGCTTACATGGTATGACCATTAATAAATCGGTGGACACTAGGAATAACAGCTAAAGTCGACTTAGGAAAAATAAAAACTTATTGCAAATTTTTCATTATACATACATAAATCTCAAAATGTTGAGAGTTCTTCAAAAATATTTTTAATTTAGTAATTCTCATAGTTTGTTTTATTAATTAAACTACTTACAATAATTTTTTAAGAACTTTCAATATTTTGGGGTTTATAACGAAAAAATGCTATAAGTTTTTATTTTTCCTAAGTCGACTTTAGCTGTTATTCCTTGTGGCCACAGAAATAGCAAATATTAATAAAAAGAACACAATTGCAATAATCAAAAAATAAATAAGTGTTAACAGTGTTTTTCTGTGCATCATTAAAAAATTTATAACTATTTGTAATTTATTAAGTAGTAAACTTATGGTCCTATTATGGTTGGCAACCCAAGCTAGTTGCTTTGCCTCTCGGGCATTACACAACATCGGGCAATTTAGTTGCCTTTCAATGGTGTTGCCAGCTAAAAATATAGAATATCTCACAGAAAAAAAACCAATGCAAACTAAATTTATTAGTTTTTTCAAGTTGCAAGTTTTTAAAGTGAACCAAAATAAGTTTTTAAAAATAGGCTATCACCATGAAAAGGACTGAGGAGGGCTTTGCGTCTCCGTACAAGGGGAAATATCGAGGAAAGTTGATTGAATGTAGACTGAGAGATTTCCAATTGCTGTGAACGGCGTGGAATCAACTGATTTATCTTAGTTTTGAACTAAAGCACTTGCGGCTGCAATGCTCGTATTATCGCTACTTCAACCGGTGCGTTGTCTCCCTGCCACGGGAACATTCAGTAGCGAATAAGACATGGTACATGAAGGTTCGAGCTTACTTTTTTGTGTTTTATGTCACAGACCTGTTGAGCCTTTCGACCCGAAGATGTCGTATTTACAAGAAAAAGTCATAAAAGGAATGGTGCACACTTTTTTAAATAGGCAAGAAACGTAAGTTATAAACTTATAAACACTGTCCGACACCACCAGTGCGGTGAAAATTGGGACAGACCTCTCCGCGCCATTTCATATCAAAAGAGGTTTTGAGACAAGGTAACTGCCTATCGTGCGACTTCTTCAACATTATGTTGGAGAAAATAATTCGAGCTGCGAACGTCGACATCTCTGGCATTATTTTCTACAAACGTGTCTTGCTGCTAGCATGCGCTGATGATATTGACATCATCGGCACCAACGCTCGAGCAGTCAGTGCAGCATTCTCCAACCTGGAAAGGGAGTCTCATCGAGTGGGTCTAGTGGTGAACGAGGACAATACGAAATACCTTGTGTCAACAAACAAAGAGTCACGGGGTCTTGGACAAAATGTTACTGTTGACAATAATACTTTTGAAGTCGTCCAGGATTTCGTTTACCTAGGATCCAGCGTTAATACCAACAATAATGTGTTTTTCTTTTTTTGTCGTTTTTTTTTATCTATGGTACATTCAACTCACCGGGTGTATCCCTATAAATGCAGAGCATTGTGTTGAATGGAAGGAAGATTGATAGGTGGGAGGAGGCAGAGGGAATGCAACCACACAGGATACCGATAAAGAGATAGGCAGCCATTAAGGCAAGTGTTATGCCTTTACCACAAAGAACTCCAGTTTATCAGTGCGACTATGACCGCATGTAGTGCCAAAGGCCGAGCTTTTCGCATCCACTCATGTTGTGCGTGTTATATATATTTGTACACGAATAGAAAACTGTAGGTTCCAGTTTTATGCCGAATCCGAATGGCGAAGTGAGAAGCTCTTCATAGGCAATTTTTACTCTGGTTTATACTCTGGCACCACCTCTGGCTGCCGTATAGAAATTGTTATGTTGTTTTTTTTTGTTTTTAAAATTTTTTTTTATTTTGCCTGTGCTGACTACCGCTATGCTACAGCGACCAGCGGAGATCCAGCGGAGGTTAACTCTTGCCAACAGGTGTTATTATGGGCTCAGTAGGCAATTGAGTAGCAGAACCCTCTCTACACCAACGAAAATAACGCACGATAAGTCTCTCATGTTTCCCGTCCAATATGTGTGGACGACGTGTATCGAATGAGATAAAACTATGAGCTTTATGAGCTGTCCGCCGACACTGATATACTCAAGCTCATAAAAATCCACAAGCTTCGCTGGCTTGGTCATGTTGAGTGAATGGAAGAAGACGGTTAAAAGGATGTTTTATTCGAACCACGTTAGAGGAACTAGCAAAAGAAAACGCCCTAATCTCCATTGGAAAGACCAGGTACAGGGCGATCTGACTGCACTTGGCCTTATCATCTGGAGTCAGCGCGCGCAAAGCAGAGGCGACTGGTGAAGCTTTATCGAGGCGGCCAAGTAAGTAAGAAAGATTTTAAGCTATTATAAAAATAAAATTGAAGAAAAATGTTCGCGCAACCAAAAACGTTGACGACAAAAAAAAAAAAAAAAAATTACAAGCAGGCAACAAATATCATAAATGCAACTGTGCAGAATTTAATGCGACCCATCAAATTCAGGCTACGTCTATTTCAGTATCTTACTTTACTTTTAATGGCACGAGAGCCCATGGAGGGCCTAGGCCGAGCTTTTTCGCTGTTTCAGTATCAATCAATAAATTAATATAAATTATGTTATTTTTATTTTTGTTATACCCTAAATATTGTGAAAAGAGATTTATTTATTTATTTAATAGATGTAGTAGCTAATCCTAGTACAACAGCAACATATTAGTCACGAACAGAGTAATAAACATAATGCTGCGAGAATTAAATAAAGTGAATCTAAAAACTAATATATTAAGAAACTAATCACTAAAGAACACTAATAAAATCATACAAAGGGGCGCCTGTGATGGTTCTTAAGATTTTAGATTGCACTCGTTGAATGAGTTCAATACTAGAGGAGCTAGCTCTGCCCCACAGCTGAGCACTGTAAGTCCACGAGCGCTTAAATATCGAGGTGTAGAGTAAAACTTTGTGTGTCAATTGAAGTTGAGAGCTTGTATTCAGCAAACAGTTTAATCTCGAAGCCTTAAGTTTTAGATGTGTGCATTTTGCTTCAATATGTTTACGCCATCTAAGACGACGGTCAAGGTGCACACCTAAATAAGTAAGTTACTGCCGTATTCTGTGGGACAGCAATATTGTTGAGGGTTACGGGTGGGCAAGTGCCACTATGCAAGGTAAAAATAAGTTACATGCGTACTTTTCATTTTTCTCGTTAACTCTTATTCTGCATTTCGACAACCAATCTTCTGTGAGTTTAAGATGTGCCTTGAGGTTAAGTGACTATTTTCGAGTCATAGTGCGTGCTCAGAATTGCAGTATCATCAGCAAATGTTGATGTTAGGAGGTCATTGCACGTGGGCAGATTAGCGGTAAAGAGGGCCCTAGTACGCTTACCTTGTGGTACTCCAGCTGCTTCCGGAAGCACTTGCATTATAGATTCTTTTACTTTAACCTGAAATTTTCGATTTGCAAGAAAGTATTCGAGTATAGTGTGTGTGCTTATTGGAAGAGTAAAAGTTTTATTTTATAGATAAGGCCTTCGTGCCAAAACTTATCGAAAGCCTCGGCAACATCTAGAAAGATCGCCGGGCACTACTTTCTATTTTCAAATTGCAAAACTAACTTGGTTTATTATACGATTTACCTGTTCTGTGGTTCCATGCTGTTTCCCAAAACCGAACTGATGATTTGGGAGAAGGCTCTGTGATATATGATGTTATCTTTAGCAGTAGGATTTTAAGTAAATCCATTGAGAAGATGCTTTTTACATACATAAAAAACCCGCAATATGGTTAGTCCATGTCAGAGTTCTGTTAAATAATACATCGAAAT
Source organism: Palloptera scutellata (assembly GCA_958295655.1). Lineage (NCBI taxonomy): Eukaryota > Metazoa > Arthropoda > Insecta > Diptera > Pallopteridae > Palloptera > Palloptera scutellata. Next base: position 146,102,303 of record OY282449.1, read on the forward strand.
TTGTTGCAGTGTCTATAAAACTTATTACAGAGTTGTTTAGTCTTATCCTATCTAAGTCTATATTAAATGCTTTCTTATAAATAACAATGTACTTACCATTGATGAACTAGGGTTCAAATGAAGCCCATTTATGGAAGTCTACTGATTAACAAGGATTAAGTCAGAATTAAGATTAAGTACTTATGCAAGAATCGATAGAGTGAAGAGGACAGTACTTAATTGTTTTTGGTAAACCGGTAATATAGAGGACAAATAACAAAGAATCAAGTATTGATCCTTGAGGGACACCCTTAACTACAGAAAAAAAATTAGACTCAGAACTACCGACATAGACTGCTTGAGATCTATGTGAAAGATAGGATCTGACTAGTTTAGTTACAGGCGGTGAAAAGTTATATAGATTTATTAACTTGAGACATAGTAAATTTGATTAACTGTGTGAAAAGCCTTTGAGTGATCAAGAAGACTAAGTAGAGTTAAGTGATTACAATCAAGTCGAGTGCGAATGTCTTCTGTAACATCTAGTAAAGCAGTGGTACAACTTCTGTTAGATCTAAATCCAGAGAAAAATTAATTTGAGTATGCTTTATACATTCCCTGACTTTGGATAGGAAGGGTAAAATAGCTATAGGTCTGAAGCCATCATTACATTTGCGTACCGGTGTGGTAAAACCGAAGTCGTTATTATTGTGTCAAGAATGTGAGTTAAGTATGGAAGGATTTTCGGTAGTAAACATTTGAAGAACAACGGATGAATTTCATCAAAATTGCTAATCGAAATAGTGGCATTACTTTTGATTCGGGTTTGGGAAAAAATACAAATTGCTTAAAGAAAATGGCCGAAAATTGTAGGCTATACAAATCGGAAAGCAACTTCTCATTAACAAGTGATTAGATACTAAATATAGCTTAATTATAGCATATATAAATAAGTAATAATATGATACTTGCATATGGGAAAAACATAGGTGAACTTTTTATAAACTGGAATAATCGTTATGAATATTAAATAATGCCATATAATTTATGCAACTACCATGGAAAATAAATATTTCTCATCTAATTTATGTATGTATTTTTGTATGTTTTTATATGGAATATTTAATAAGTTACAACGTCATGGCACAGCAATGTCGATGTTGTGAGAAATAAAATACTTACAAACAAGACAATACAACAAACACAGAACAAAACCTAACTGAATTTTTAATGAGGGCTATTTCGTAATTGTTTGAAATGTTTCATTTTAGAGAAATTATATAGTTTAAATAAAATTAATATTAGTTAGTAATGCATCCTGTACCATAACTATGTATTTCGAACCATATGTAAGGGGTGAATCAGAAAATTTTTAGAGTTTCTGCGGAGACATTAAAAACCAACCAACAGTCCGATTTCACTCAAATAAAGTTCAGTTTATTAAGCATTTTTTAAATTATAATTCACAATTGATTGATGCAAATATTATTATCGGTTGCAAAATTGTTTAACATTTTTCTTAACGTTCTTAGTTAGAGACTAGAGAGTACGTTCGGTGACTACTGCATAGGCTTGATTCCATCGATTTCGGAATTCTACATCATTTTTGCAAACTTCCTTTGTTTCTCTTAGGGTTTGCTTCATTATTGCCCAACATCTTTCAATAGGCCGAAGTTCTGGGCAGTTGGGAGGATTTGCCTCTTTTGGGACCACTGTGACATTATTTTCTTTATACCATACCACACTTGACGTGGAGTAATGACTTGTGGGTAGGTTTGGCCAAAATAAAACGGTTCCTTTGTGCATAAATGGTAGAAGGCGATTTTGCATGCATTCTTCCCCACCACTGGCAACACTTTTTTAATATGTAAAAATTTGGGTAATTTACTTATTTTTTCTCACTACGATTTCCCGATTTAAATTATTGCAAATGTGTTGGCAACAGAAATTAGTTACTCTAGTGCATTTGTTTAACGCAGAAGGCTTTTTTGTGAAATGAGTGCAGTAATGAGTGCAAAATATAACCAGCTGACACATGTCAAAAAAGTCGCTGTACTTACATTAGTGGACCAAGGACCACTTTCCTACCGGAAAATTTCTGAAAAATTGGGTTGCTCACATTCCACAATTGTCCGTTTAAAAAAAAAAAGAATACAATGGAGTCCCTGGAGGGGAAAAAAGTATCTGGTCCTAAACGTGTAACCAGCAACAGAATTGATAACCTTATAAAAATATTAGCACAAAGGATTGACTTAAAAGTGCAGTAACTATTCGGGCCGAGCTAGAAACCTATCATTGCGTAAATATTAGTGTTGAAACTGTACGCAGGAGACTGCGAGAAGCTGGTTTATATGGAAGGCGTTCTGCAAAAAAGCCATTGTTGACTGAAAAAATGAGAAAAGCGCGCCTAGCTTGGGCTACAAACTATAAAAACTGGACACTGGAGCAGTGGCGAAATGTCATCTGGTCTGATGAATGCAAATTTAATCTGCTTTGCGTCGATAATTTGCCGTATGTGCGCCGTTCCAATGGTGATCGTTATAAAGAAGACTGTATTGTAAGAACAGTGAAATTCCCTCAGAGCCAGTTGACTTGGGGATGCTTTTCCTACTACGTACGTGGTCCTTTGTATTTTTTAGAAGGAACTCTGAATGCTGAAAAATATGGGCAAGTCATAAAGGAAAACTTAGTGCCAGCTCCTGAAAAGCATTTATCCTGCAGTATGAACGCCATTTTCCAGGACGATTCTGCGCCTTGTCACCGTGTAAAATCGGTAAATTTTGCATGCTATCTTTTGTTTGATTCTTACAGAATGTAAAATTAGTAAACAGAACATTTAAAAATAAATACCTTTTTATACAGCTTGAAAAGATATTCACGGACATCGGAATTTCACGCCTGACTTGGCCGGGAAACTCGCCCGATTTGAATCCTATCGAGCACTTATGGCATATTATGAAGCGCAAAGTTGCTGACCAGAAACCCAAAAATAAATAAAAAATAATTTTAGCATTTAGTCGCCGTTCGGATTCGGCATTAAACTGTAGGTCCCTTCCATTCATGTACAAATATAACACGCACAACATGAGTGGATGCGAAAAGCTCGGCCTAGGCCCTCCATGGGCTGTTGTGCCATTAACAGTAAAGTAAGTATGAAGTTATTACCAAAGATAACCTACAAATTTTGGTTGATTCGATGCCGTCAAGGATAATGGCTGTAAGACGGGCTAAAGGAGGAGTAACGTCCGACTGATACTTTTCTTTGTAGCTTTATGTTAGTTCTTGAAAACCACTTTAAAGACTAATAGATAATAGACATCATTGTTTAGTTTTGAATATTATAAAAAAAAAATAGTATTTCTTAAATTTTTCTTGTATTTAAGTTTTTGTCAAAAATAATACGTTTTTGAGCTCCAGTAATATTTTTCCGTTCTTACACTTGCATAATTTTAAAATAATAATAATATTGAAAAAAAAAAAAAAATATTCCCCAACATATAAATCATTATTTTCGTATTTTGATGTTATTTTGAGGAGGTGCGGTTTTCGTGACCTCCAGTGAAATTGGTCCTGTCGTAATGAACGTCTGTCTCCGTAGACCGAGGTTGCAAATAGCTTGACAAACCATGAAGCGTTTTGGAAATTTGATATATTTTACTTCAGAGTATTTTCTGAGTGTTGCTTCCCTATTCTTTGTTGTGAAATAGGCATTCCCAGGCAACTGGTTGAAGTTCGCCTTACAGTAGGTCTTTTCATCGGGAATCATGCAATCGATTTTGGTTAGGTAATTGTCATACATCTTTCGGGCACGCGTCTTCGCTATTGTTTCCTTTGCTTCCGACCGGTCAGGTACTTTATGCTGTTTGCAGGTCCTTAATCCTTGACTTCGCTTATATCGCATTACAATTGATTCCGATGTACCAGCTGTAGCTGTAACATCTCGAGTCGATCTTGTAGGACTAACCCGATGTGTACTAACAACATTTATCAGCACTTCTGGGTTATTTGAACCCTTTTTTCTGCCTGCAGAAAAAAGGGTTCTTTTTTCGGTTCTGCAGATGGAGTTTCTCGCGTTGTAGTTGTTTATGACATTATAAACCTTTGCTAAACCCGCTATGCTTTCCCTTGCATTGTGATAGTCATATTGACTTAAGATGAAAATGATTAATAGAGAAAAAAAAACTACACTATATATAGATACTTTCACGAGAAGATAAGGGGGACCTAACTCTTGACAATTGCGTATAATGGATACGTAAAAATTCTAAAATTTTTCTGGTTCCCCTTCTTAATTTTTCTTACAGGACAAATTAAAATGTTTTCAAGGTAAAGAAAAATGCTCAGAAAATTCCTTTCCAGAAAATACGAACGTCCGAATTGTTCGTTTGAACCATTCCTGTACTTTTAATTAACATTCTTAGGTCAGTCTCGTAAGAGATGTAGTTAAAGAATCAGATAGTATGAGCATTCACCGGAGAGATAATGCCAAATTCTTCGTATTTTTCACTGCTTCTACAGTAGCTCGGTACTACGACGCTAATCTTCGAGACCACTGTATTAATGGCGCAATGATTTATGAATTCTCTAAGCGGATGCTCTGTGTTATTCCTTTATCAAAAATGATACACTTCTAACTACTATTCATGCCATATCTGGAGTACCACAAGGGAGTCATCTAGGGCCCCTACTAAGTACTTATTTAACATTTTCATTAATGATGTCGCCCAAATTTTTCGGTATTGCAGCAAGACGACATTGCTATATGACGATGGCTTGATGATATACGCAGCAATACAGAAGTATCCGACTGCACCAAATTTCAAAATGGCATTAAATACTTTATGTCCGGCTGCATCATTCAAATGCAAGCTCATAATGTTTTCTGGAAGCTTCTCACCGATTACATTTAATTAATATCATGACACTTAAGCTTTCCCCAGGGCGTATACTTTGACTCCAAACTCACCTTTACCATCATAGGGACTATGTCATTTTTCAATCTAATTCACTATTAGGTTGAGTAATGCGAAACTCCAAAGAATTTGTTGATACTTTCACGACTAAAACCACTTTTATTTCACTGATTATATCTGTTCCTGAGTATGCCAATCCAATCTACCAAAGTGATATTAATCGAATCGGGAGATTTCAAAAGAATTTTACCAAATTCGCGCTTATATGAAATTTCACATACGACTCCATGCCATCGTAGGAAGAACGATATCATTTGCTCTTAGTTTACATAAGCTCTCTATTAGATTCAACTTATCAAGCGTACTATTTGTTAAAGATGTAGTTGATGGCAAAATTTATTCATTAGATCTCCTAGCCCTAAATTCATTTCATGCTCCAGCAAGACCACTAAGGGCACATCGTTTGTTCTACGTTCATCTAGATAATCTAGATGCCTTAATATTTATAATGATCTTAAAATTGATTGCGATAGATCAAGCTTAATTAGAGCTCTAAATAGATCTTATAGTTAAGATATCGTTTATATAATTATTATATATTATTATATTACATATAATACCGAGGTACAAGTATGAAACCGGTAATGACAACTCTGTGTCGCTAGGTAAAATTATACGCTCTGTCAAACCAAATCATTGGCACCATTTCTTCGCATTTAGTTCTGTCAACAATATTCAGTTCATAAACAATCAAGTTTCATACAACAACATAGTTTTTTTCGCTAGTAAAAATGTCGAAATTTGTGCCTACAAACTATGATATGCGAACCTCATTGATTTTCTGTTTCCAATTACAGAAATCTGCTTTGGAATCTCATCGAATGCCTGTGGAAGCTTACGGCCAGCATGCTTTAGGCAAAACACAGTGCGACGAATGGTTCAATAAGTTTAAAAGTGGCGAAGAACGTGGAAGACCACCGAAAAAGTTTGTAGATACCGGATGCCGAATTGTAAGCTTTACTCGATGAGGATGATGGTCAAACGCAAGAAGAACTTGCAGAACAATAAAATGTGACTCAACAATGCATTTCTCAACTGCTGCTGTTTAAAAGCCATGTGATTGATTTTGAAGGTGGGAAAATGGGTGCCGCATGAATTGGCTGAACTACAGCAAGAAAATCGAAAAACCACCTGTGAAATGTTGCTCGCCAGGTACAAAAGAAAGTCATATCTTCAACGAATTGTTACTGGCGATGAAAAATGGATCTATTTCGAGAATCCCAAATGTAAACGATCATATGTTAAGCCCGGTACACCGGCCAAATCGGCAGCAAAGCCAAATCGCTTCGGAAAGAAAACAATGCTCTGAGTTTGTGTTTTCTGGGATCAGCGAGGTGTTATCTGGTTTGACCTTCTAAAGCCAGGGGAAACAGTAAACGCCAAAAACAATTGGCCGATTTGAACAGTGCTTGGCGCCGAAAACGTCCAGAATATATGATATGATAACAATGTACCATCATATCGAACAAAACAGGCTCGGGAATTGGTAGATTCGTACAGCTGGGAAGCCCTACCCCGTGCGGCTTATTCACCAGACTTGGCTCCATCTGGCTACCACTTATTTTCATCAATGGGGCACGCAGTTGCTGAGCAGCACTTCGATTCGTACGAATATGTGCAAAAATGGCTCGATGACTGGTTTGACTAAACAAGCGAACAGTTTTTTTTTGGCGAGGCATTCACAAATTGCCAGAAAGATGGGAAAAAATTGTAGCTAGCAATGGCCATTACTTTGAAGATTGAATGTATAACCATTTTTCTTAAATAAACGTGTATTTTCCGGTTTCATACTTGCACCAGTATATTTAAATTGTTAATTACCGAATTATGTACCTTTGTTTGTAAGTAAAGTTGTAATCTGCAAGGACACAGCCGAGTAGATCAAATTCAATTAAATAAATACTTTGGCAATATCAGATGAAACTTGATTTCACTTTTCCTATTGGTGAACTTATTTACTAGCTAATTTTCACGCTCAAATGCAGTTCATCATGCTATGTGATTTACCTTTAGATTGATTTCAATGTTATCTACCCATTGCTTTAGTTGTAGTACTTCATGAAGGATCGTGATACTTTTAATTTTGTTACGAAAATCAAAATCTTAACAAAAATACTGCTGTGTTTCTGTCATCTGCCAAAAATTGTCTTTTCTAAATTTTTTTTGGTAAATATGTAGTACACAAATATTTATTTAAAACTATACCTTTACTCGTATAGAAAAAACATTTCAAAGTCCAAAATAAATTTTGTATCTACAAAATCTCAACGATTCAGTATAGAATTCATATGTAATTTAAAAAATACCATGTGGTGTCCATAAATACGAAAAACAAATGAAATTCACTTTGACCATAGACAAATGCCATGCACACTCTTCCACACATACATACATACATGTACATACATACATACATACATACATACATACAGAAACAACTGACAAATGGCTAAGCTTCTGCTGGTGGTGCCATGACAGGGAAGAGAGAAGGAACATAGTTCCGAGTGGCGGCATACTTGCAATTTGAGCGTGTGTTGCTGTTGCTGGCTACTGTTGTTCGTTGCTACTGTTGCTGTTTTGTTACACTGACCCAAAATTTGAATAGGGAATTTAAATTAAACATAGTTACCCATACAAGCTCGTCTATAGTGACAAAGGATAGCCACAACAAAGCTGCTTTTGATTCATACGCATACATACAAAAAAAAAAAAAAAAAAAAAGGCTTTAATTTAGAATTTTGGTTGGTACTCTTTTATTGGACTTTAAAATAGTTGTTTGTTAGTTAGTTTGTATGAGTATATAGGAGTACGTGCGAGTGTTCGTTTTAGGCTAATCTAGAAGGCCTAAATCATTGAGGCGTTGCACAGCATACTTCAAAGTTTCCATGGTGCGTGCATTGCTCTTGAACATGAGTTCGATTTTACCACGTGCGAAATCTTCATCATGGAATTTCTCCAGCGTATTATCCTGTGAGTCGCCGCTAACCATTGACATAAGTGGAAAGAATCCGAATGCAACAAAGAAGCCGAACGCTTCACGTTCTTGTATTTCATGCAGTAGCTCATCATATTTTGGCAAACACTTGCCAGCGATATTCGGTAGACTTTCTAAGGTGCTCAATAAAATATCGAAATATACTTCGATTAATGATTGGCGATGATTTTTCAGCACATCCAATTGAACGCTTGTATTCAGAAAGTAATTGATATCGAAACCGGGACTACCGTAGTAACACAACTGGAAATCGATCTGCAAGAATAAAGATGAAACGTGTGTGGATAGGATCAATGTGTGATACTTACCACCTAACATACAATGAACTACTTAGATTGGAAATTCATATCTTTGTTACTTACAAATCTCACTTCTTTGATGTTGTTTACAGTGTCGTATTTAAAAAATATATTATTAACCCATAGATCACCATGATTGAGGACATTGAGTTCACCTTTGAGTGGGTACACCGATTTTAAAATACGCTCTGTAAAAGTATCGTAGTATTTCAGCAATTTCTTCGAAATATCCATGAATTCCACACACTCATTGAGGATAGCTGCTAGTTTTAAGAGTTGTGCACCAAAGAGCGCCTTGAACGCCTCGCTTTTTATTGACTCAATATTGAGCAGCCCAAAGGGATAATGATCTATAATAGTTTCAGGTTCCTAGCATTTAGCAATTAGTAGGTTTTAAAAGCTTTAAGAAATAATATAAATAATTTAGATTTGTATGCACGAATATTACTTTTTCTGCCATGAACATGGTTAATGCATGATATTGCGCCAATTTACTCATTACCATAATGGAATGAGATTTATCCAAACCGTTTTGACGTGATTTTAACATAAATCCCAATTTAGTTAGATCTTCAAAGATGATAGTTTGTTCCGGTTCCCCGGTGGAGTAGTAGTGTCTGTATGGGAAAGAAAAATATGTAATATGGGAAAACGTTGTATAATTCGCGAGCTACGAGTCAACACAGGGTGACCTAACAATAATTAAAACAATTAAAGAAGTTAAGAAAAAATCTATCCAAAACTCAGTTGGGCTCCCGGACATAACAATATTTAAGGGAACCGCGAAGCTTTTGAACTAGCGGCAATGGGAGAAGCCTTAGGTCATGGAAATGAACCGGTATCGTCACAAACATACCCACAGGAATAATAAAAGTACGTCTGGACCAGAAAGCGAAAGAAACCATCAACAGATCCTGACAAATCAGGAATAATTGTAAGATAATCCGAAGACTATGGTCTATTCTTGATAAGAAAAGAAGTCGGAAGTAAATTTGTTAAACTAAAAATCTGACTAAAGTACTCATAGGCTTTTGTGACATTGTATGTAGGATTGGAGTCGCAGCATCTAGGTTCTGGGGATTCTGCGAAAATGAAGACGAGACTGAGGCCATCCACCACCACTTCTGGAGTGGTCTACGGTGTGGATATTGCGGAAATTCTGTCAACAGAACTTGTAAGGTTCATCTGATGTACTAAGATCTGTTTCGTAGAGGTATATGGCACTATAAAGTAAAGGGGATTCGTAATGAACCAATCAGTGGACCAATCAGTGCATGCTCAGTTTTTCTGAGCACTTCCCTTTAACCTAACTTAACCTAATCTAAAGAATATCCTGGAGAAAGTATGTATGAAACTCAAAAATCTGTACAAAAAGTTAGTAAACAAATTTGAAGCCCTTAATAGTGGTAAAAGTGGTAGGCAATGGCAAACCCTGCCAATGGAAAAGCTTTTCACATCGCCGTTTGGATTTGACATAAAACTGTAGGTCCCTTCGATTGATGTACAATTATAATACGCAAAACATGAGTGGATGCGAAAAGCTCGGCTTTTGGCGCTACATGCGGTCATAGTCGACATTGATAAACTGAAATTCATTATGGTAAAGGCACAATGGCTGAGTTTCTCTTCATCGATGTTCTGTGATTGCATCCCCTCTCTCATTCTCCCTCCTTCTTCTTCCACCAATCAATCAATATTCCTCCTAATCAAGACAATGCTCTGTATTCATAGGGGTACAACCTGTGTGTTGAATGGATCAAAACAAAACAAAAAAATATTGGATGTATTTATTAATCGCTTTCTGTGGGCTTATGATAGTAATAATCCTTTCAGGTCTAGAGTAAAAGTTCTGTGTAAAAGTAAACATTTTCATTGACCTAATCTGCTACAGATTCTTGACAGGAGAGTTATAAATTCAAGTGCCCTCTTCGAGCTGTTAGTGGACTAACTAACCGGATCAACTTAAATTAGTATCTATTATAGGCACAATCACAATCAAGCTAGAGCAAATTTAGACTGCCATTTGTTTGCTGGCTGGAAGCAGCCGCAGACTGTCAGCAATACCCCACCAGTTCTCTGGGGATTCATTTTTATTTCATCATTCCCAAAAGTATTAAAACTTACTTGGCTGCTAAAGTCCAAGATGATGTTCCATTTGTATGCCACATTAATGCCTCCATTTTAGGCTTAATATCCAAATAAAATACAGTCTCCTTCCTATAGATTTCCAGGCGACTTAGGACGCCTTGTTTCTGCACCGGCATGCTCTTTATGATTAACGACAACCAATTATCCTTTTCCTCGTCATTGCGACGATATTTTACAGCAGCACGGTAAATATTACTGCAATAATTTTCACCGCCAATCGTTATATTTTCTATATCGATACCGAGCACCTTTACATTTCCGACGCGTAAACCAAACTCGAGAGTTCTTTGGAAAAAATCAGTATTCAAATATGCAGCAGGGATCGATTCTTCCGCTGCAATTTTCGCCATAGTTTAGAAATAAAATAAGAGACTGAGACTGCTTTAAGATGCCGGGAGCTCTTTATATTAATACCAGCAGAAAACTACTCGCACACAAAATACGCGATTGCAAATCACTGCAACATGAGCTGAATGAGCACTTAATTGTTATTAATCGAAAAGCCTCAATAGTTCATGCCAGCTACATTGGGTCTTTGCTGCTTTGCAACAATAAAACACTGAAGTCAAATCAATTGAACTCTTCTTTCTTACATCAAAAAACACCGTTTATTATTGAAATTTTAAATATAATATTTCAAATGGAAATGTGCATGGGTATGGCTATGTATATATTTGTTTAACTAGCTCAAGTACTTAGTTAATTCAATATTTAACTATAATATTCAGAAATATCATCTAAAACGCCCAAATCATCCATACGCTTCAAGCTATACTTTATATTATTTTGCAGTTTTTCTCTAGCATAGAGCGCTTCCATCTTCTTACGCTTGTAATCTTCATCGGCGTAACTTTCAAGGTTGCTATCTTCCGATAGTTCCTTAGGCATGGTCACTATTGGTAGAAATCCGTACAAAGCAAATAGCCCGTATAGCTCACGACTACGCAATTCATGCTGGAGATCATCCATTGAGGGGATGCTTTCAAAACGTAAATATTGCAGCGTTTCCGAGAAGCTCTTATAATATGTGGCGATTAAATCATTGCGTCGCGTTTTAAGTAGCTCCAGTTGTACGCTGGTGTTCAAGAAGAAGTTCAAATCACAAGCAGGACTGCCATAGAAACTTAATTGGAAGTCAACCTAATTGTACAAGTAATTTATAGTATGTATGTAAAGAAAAAGAAAGAGATATTATATGATATTTAGATTAAAATTTAGATTTAGTAGTTCAAATTGCTGAACTTACAAAAATCGCGCCAGTTGGTTTCTGTGGTGTTTTCACATCATTATAGGCAAACATAGCATTGGATGTCCACATATCACCGTGATTTAATACTTTATAACGATCACCTTCCTTGGGCATAGCTAATTGTGCGGTGATCTCTTTGAAGCGATCGGAGTAATTTTGTAATTTTGGTGCAATCTTTTCAAAGCCTGGCCATTTTGGTGTCGCTTTTGCCAGATACTCTAGCGAGCTGCCAAACATATGCGAGAAAGTTTCACTATGTAGCACTGTTTCTGGACAGAGCATACCTTTTTGGAAACGTTTAACGATCGCTGGGTCCTATGGCCAGAATTATATACAACAAGTAATTACATAATTAAGTTTTGAATACATACTCGTAGATAAAGTAAGTACTAAACTTTCCTTTTCTTCTACTTTTCTTTTATGGCACAACAGCCCATGAAGGGTCCAGGCCGAGCTTGCGCATACATTGCTTTTACTTTAATATAAAATGGGCCGCTTACCTTTTTAGCCAACACCATTGAAGTAGCATGCAATTTCCCCAATTGCTTTAGAATTAATTCACAATGTGCCCAATCGAGTCCGTCTTGACGTGAGGCCAGCCTATAACCATCCACTTTAAGATCATTGAACACTATAGTCTGCGTGGGTGCTTTGACTGTGTATAAACATCTGCAAGCAGGTAAATGGAAAAAATATTCTTATGCAGTTCCATGCGCCTATAAACACTCTCATTATTTAGCATACTTTGCACTAAATTTATCACCATTTGATAGTATCTCCAGTCGTGGTATAACATCAACGAAGGTTAGTTTCTCTTTTATAAATACGCCAACATCTTCCAGAAAGCGCGTTTCGTGCGTTATCGGTATGGTTTTAATAATTAACGATCGCTGTTCTTTGCCACTCGGCTCGGATGTTAACCTCTCAAATTTCACCAATACACGATAGATACGCGAACAATAATTGTCACCGGGATAACTGCCCCATTCGAAATTTATTTCATCTATTGTTACTTTCACCTCCCTCAGACCATCCTCCAAGGCATTTATGAAGAAGTCTTCATTTAAATACTCTGGTACATCAATGTTTTGTACGTTTTTCACTATCATTTTTTGCGAGGATTTTTACGTAAGTTTATTTCTCATACATATAAGTTGAGCATTAAATTTCTAACTAAGTAAGTAGTTAGATTAGTTTGTTCACACTAGCAACGCGCTGAAATTTAAACTAAACAAATTTGCATCGAAACGTGTGGTTTTTAAACATTTCCCTAATTCTATAATATTTTTGTATGCATAGTATAAATATCTATGTATATATGTACCTATACATACACATATCTTGCATGCAACTTGTGGAAAATGGTTTCCATTTATTTAAGAAGTAAGTAAATTTAGTAAATATTTGGTTATTAACGTCACACAAACGATGAATTAGCCTTATTAGCTAAATGATAATTGCGAGAACATATCTTTTCCATAATTTTGTATTGCGTTTAAGTTTATGGTAAAATATGAAGTAAATACAATCAAGTGTTAACACCCCAATTGAAGTAGTTATGAGCGTTTGCTTTAAATTTACAAGGGTCATAATAATCGGGGAGATTTTTTTGCAGGGAGCTTGTTCCACTCACGCGCGGTACGACACATAAAAGAACTTTCTCTGTAATTTGTAGTGTGGTGGAACATCGTGTTTACGTGGAATGCGTGAGTTCCGCTTGCTGATCGTGTAGTTATGGTGAACACATGAGCTGGCGGTATCAACTTGCATAAACTGGAGTAAAACAGAGAGACGCAAGCCACGTTTCGACGTTGTTCCAAGGAGTCAATAGAGTTGGAAACTCTACTGCCTCCTATTAGCTTTATCGCTCGATGTTGGATACGGTCCAGCAGCTCCAATTGGATTCGTGAAGCTCCAGCCCATAGGGCGAATTAAACTCCAATTTAAGACGTCTATAGGTGGTATAGATAATGCGGAGATCAGTCGAAGTGAAATATTTTTTACACCGCCTAAGAAAGCCGAGGGAGGCACTTGGCTGCTTCTTTCGGCATGTCAAAAATGTGTTTTATTGAACATCACATTGGATGGACATGCACAGAACATCAAGATTCGCTGTCTCCGCAATACCCCACCCCGCCAGCCTCCCGTGGCTGAGAAACCCGTTTGTGAGATAATAGACAACATTGGGTCTTACTTGCATTGAACTCAACTCTATTGGTGAGACCCCACTCGGAGATTGATAGGAGATCTTTATTGAGTGAGTCATTCATAACATGCCTTTTACTCTCAATCTCCAAAAAATTTTGGGCATAAGAAATGGGAGTCTTCGTTAATGACAGAAGGTCATAAATGAAGAAAAGGGCAGGTGAGAGGATCGAACCCTGCGACACTCCCGCATTCTTGGCACGATCTTTCGAAACAATGCCATCTATCACAACACGGATCGAGTGGCTGCTGAGAAAGTTCATGATCCATCGTGTGAAGTGACTCCCGACCGCAGGCGCAATCAGTTTTGACACCAGTGCTTTATGCCACACTCTTTGAAATATCCAGAGCAACAGCCTTACTCTCACCGAAGCCAGCCATGGATACTATGGTACCAGTGCTCGGTGAGAACCGCCATGAGATCGAAACCGTATTGGCGGTCATTAAGCAATTCATTTTGCTCAAGATATTTGACCAAGTAAAAGTTAACTACACTTTCCATGACTTTGGATAGCGTAGAACAGATTGCGATAGTTCGCATGGTTTGTAGTCTTGTCTTTCCAACAAGACCGAAATACACACGTTGTGTATGAAATGTTGAAAAGTTTGCGTAACAGTCGCGTCAGCGTTAGCGCACAAGCTCGCAATACATGGGCTGGAATGCCATCGGTTCCCGAAGCCTTTTTATGCTAAGATTTGCAAGGACCCTTTCAACTACTCGCCTTCGAAAATGTGTCTCAGGCATAGCACAAGATACAGATGCGATAACGGGCAGTGGTTGATCGCTAGCAGGGCAGAGAAGAATTCTCTGTGAAAATGTAAGCTAAAAGTTTCGCCTTATCAACCGAGCTAGTGACAAGGCGATCACCAGTAAAAATAGTTGGAATTGACGAAGTAGTTTGGTTATTTACTCTCTTTACAAATGCCCAAAAATTCTTACCACTCCTATGGAATTGTAAGACTTTGTGCCTCAGGCGCTGTTCGTGTAGAAACTTTTTGCGCTTTAGAGTGCCATTACAGCGATTTCATTCCTGTTTGCGCAACTGTGAAGTACTGGCATTCTTAAGTTATTAGATTACCAGTTCATTAGAGCGACCTCTTTGGACCTGACTGCTGTTCTACAAGTTACATTAAACCATGCATTCTCTTTAGGTTTAACGCTAATCGCTTTATTAGGAATGAAACACTTCGGTCTCTTAACAAAATTATTTCTTCTACCATTTTAGCACTGGTTTCTATGTTTTTAAACTCAATTTCCAATTAAAATTTTCAATTTGCTATTGTATTTCACTTTCGATCTTACAGTGATTTTTACTTTTTAGTTAATGCGATCCATGTTTTTGAGAGATCACGTTCTTTGCGGTACAGTTTACATAATCGTACTTAACCGCACCTGAGCTCAATGGAATTCAGAACATGTTGGTGTGATTTTGAAGAGCAGCCGCTTTAAACAGAATCCATATTGTTTTTTTGTTTTGGTTTTACAGAAATCTAATTATAAATATTGCGAGTAGTTCCTGTCTATCAAAATATTAGCTACGTTTTCTTCGCCAAGTATTTAGTTAAACAAGTGCGAATAAAATATTTAAGCTATTAAATCTCTTCTCCGCTTAGTTGTCATTCACAATGAAACAGCTCAATAGCACTCAATGGCAGCTGGAGGTGATTGTGCAGCACATAACTATTTCTGTTATTTTATTATATGTTTAAGCTCGTTCTTGCACACCACATAACTGAGCAACCATCCAACCAACCAACCATTCCATTGTATGTGAGAATCTTGCATCCGATTCGGCTAGAGACATAGAGGAGTTGTATGTATACATTCCGTGAAAAAAGTACCAGGAATTGGTCAATAAAACACAAAATATTAATATTTCACTCAAATTTATTGTATCAGCTTCAAAGTATGCCCCTTTAGAAAAAATAACGAATCATCAAAACAATTTTTCAAACTCATTTTCCGGAATCAACTTCTCGAGTTCTCGCTGTATATTTATTAATTTTGATTCACTGCAAGGTTTCTGTAACATTTTCAGTGAAAATTTCGGCACACGAAATCCCATTTGTAATACAAAATTTGAGACAAATTCTTTGCTTTCTTAAAAATCGCAAAACACTCTTGAGATGAACTGACAAAATCGAGCACTGTTAACAAACTAAATTTCAGATCGCGCTCAAACTTCACGTCAGGATAGAGGACAGTGTTGCCAACTTAGCGACAAAGAGAATTTAAGTGGGCTGTTTTTTGTGACAGAATGTGAAGACCCCACTTTTTATGTGTATCAAAACTTCCCGATACTTAATTGAAATTAAAATTCAAATTATTTATTTTCAAGATAGAAGGTGCCACTCTTAATTGATGATTACAGTTAAGCACAACGGTAAGGTAATGGGTCTAGATCACTCTTTCAAAATACCATACATACTCGATTGAATGATATTTAAAAAAAAATATAATCCAAATAAGTTCACGGTTACCAACCAACAGCATTTCATTGCTTTCACCATTCAATTACCATCTTCCCTAAATTTCTAAGATGGAAAAATTGTTTCTTTTTTTTAGAGTTTCACGATTTTAATAATACATACTTCATATTTATTATAGCGCATCTCAGCTCTCAAATACTATCGTTGTGTTTATTTATTTGTATTATTTTATGCATAACATAATAATTAATTTGTTATCTTTAAGTGTTGCGAGCGAGCGAAAGCGTTTTATTGTTCCGTCGCAAGCGTCAATAAATATTATGTAAAATTGCTGACTCAGTTGAAGTTATTAAACAAAAAGGTCATTGAATGAAATGAGTAGGCACATATGCAAATGAATAAAGTGTGCGAGATTTATAATTGTTCGTCATTTAATCACATTATTTGCCTGATAAGTCGAACAATAAAGTTGAGCGAAAAACAAAAACTGCTGTCAATAAACTAGCTACTAAGTAGTAAGAAGTATGTGTGTAAAAACTAATATATAAGTAGGTCTAGCAATGCCTACCAAGAGGTTGTGTCGTGTAAAAAAATAGTTTTCTCTCTACGTTTTGATATTGCTGTGCTGGGATATGAACCCCGGACACTCTGCTTAGCAGGCCAACGCATTACCAACTACGGCACGGTGACCACTTATAGAAATATTCTGATAATAATACAATAAGTAACAACAAATAATTATTATATATATTATTATACCATAAGTATAGGATCATGAATGATCATCATGCACAATGCAATTGTTAACAATAATTTGTTTTCATTGTCTAACAAACAATTTTTGATGAAATAAAGTTGAGTAGAAGGTCAGTTTGTTTTGTTAATCATCATGAACATTGTTTTAGAAAAATCTAACAAAGGGAATAATAAATTATTTGTTGACGGGTATAGCTACTGTTTAGACCTGTTCTCGAACATTGCAACCTTCCTCGAAAAACCCCCTCTTGTCTGGAGAAGCAAAGCCCTCAACCCTTTTCAGCTACCATAGCAAAAAAAGAGAAAAAGGAATCTATGTAGTGTTGAGGCACATTTTATATTTTTAGAGGGTGATCTATTTGTTCTGAAAGAAGCAATGAAATGCTGTTGGTTGGGAACCGTGAACTTATTTGGATTAAATATTTTTTTTAAATATTCATCATCGGAAAAGTTTACTGGAAAATTGGAAAATTCTGGGTAAAATGAAAGTGCTTTAACATTTTCCTGCGTTTGGTAAGATTTTTTTTATATATTTTATTCATTTATTTTTTCAGTCTATGAAACAAATAAAATTCCTACAGATTATTCAAGAGGTAATATGGGGTGAGCCAGAAAACTTTTAAACATTTTTTAGACTACATACTCGTATAAGGACTGCGTCGAATAAACGCGAAAATGGCAAACGAAGTGGAAGTGCGAGCAAATATTATTAAAATTTTTCAAAATCAACCTCACTGGTCATTAAAAAAAATTGCCAAATTCTCGCGTTATTAAACGTTTTAAGGAATAACTGCGTATTGATCGGAAGAAAGGTTCTGGTAAAAAGAAGGGGCCACATGACTGTGAGAAGGCGAAGAACGTTGTGACCATTTTAAAGAGAGATTCAAACATTTCGGGAAGGAAATTGGCGGGAAATTGGCCAAAAAAATTACAAAATTCCCAAAGAAATTCCTTGTTTGGCAGGCAATTTTTAGTTGTGGCAAAAGGAGCAGCACATTCGTGACATCGGATACAATCAATGGCGAAATATATTTGAAGGAATGCTTGCAAAAGAGATTGCTTCCATTTTTACGCCAACATGAAGTGTCCACGTTTTTTTGGCCTGACCTCGCTTCATGTCACTACAGCAAATCGGCCTTAGAGGGGTTCCAACGGAATGAAGTGATTTTGGTGCCTAGAGAAGCCAATCCACAAAACTGTCTAGAACTAAGGCCGATTGAGAGGTACTGGGCTTTAGTAAAAAGAGAGATGAAGATGAAGGCAAAAGACCTTCAAGATTTCAAAAGAAAGTGAAGGTGTTGGACACTACCATTAAACATTAATGGAAGGAATTCCTGAAAAATTAAAACTTTTTATTAAAAACTAATAATTTGTGGTTTCTTGTTTTTTTTTTTTATTCTAAAAATAATTTGCAAAATAAAATATTTTAGTTTAAAAAAATCGGACTACTGGTCGAAAAGATTTCATCATTTTTGTACCAGACAATTTTATTCGACGCACTCCTTAATTCACAAAAAATTGATTTGCGGGTGCAAAAATGTTTACCATTTTCTTAACGTTCTTAGTTAGAGACTGGACAGTACGTTCGGTGACTATTGCATAGGCTTGATTCCATCGATTTCGGAATTCTACATCATTTTGGCAAACTTTCTTTGTTTCTCTTAGGGTTTGTTTCATTATAGCCCAATAAATAGCTTTCAACAGGCCGAAGTTCCGGGCATTTGGGAGGATTTGCTTCTTTTAGGACTACTGCGACATTATTTTCCTTATACCATTCCATAGTTGACCTGGAGTAATGACTTGTGGCTAGGTCTGGCCAAAACAAAACGGAAGGCGTTTTTGCATGAATTTTTTTTATATAAATTCTGGGGTTAAGTGTTCTTGTGGTAATGAACGCCTTGCTCTGTAGACCGTAATAACTTAATCTAACACAATGCATTATATGGTAGATGGATCTTAAAGAGTCTTTAGAATTTACAGTCAATATCAACGTGTGATAACAAAGAATTGGGTTCACTTAAAACTCTATAAATTGATGAATTTAGGGCATAACTTGTACGGAAAGTACCTAAATAAAATAGATCTAAGTGTCGAAGCACTTTGCTTCTTCTACTCTCTGTAAACAGTTACAATTTTTAAATAGAGCTACTAATAGTCCATAAGCATCTGAATTAGTTGACAATTTTAGATATGAACTTCCATTTATTATATCATCCTCAGAATAGGTCTCAGACCAGGTTAAAGAATCAATTCAATGAATCAGTTGTACATTTTCAATTGGATTGTGATTCTCTTCGAAGTTCATCAAAATCGTTTCATGAAGTGAAATAAGTTTCATCAATTTATCTACATATACAAATTTACAGATTAACCTACAAAATACAGTGAGTTTTAAACGGTTGTCAAACAGTTTTACAGTAACAACAAAGTGAACCAATTGTCAATTTTCCGATAAATTGTGATTCTTCGCAACGCACATTGTGTCTCGATCTGTAAAGTGATTTGCATAGCAATGCCGCCAATAAGACGCGAGCAATGTAGGTCGCATAACTCGCAGCTGTAGCGTAGTGGTAGTCCGTTGCACTGTTACGCAGAGTATCCGGGGTTCGAACCTCGGCACAGGCAAAATCAAAAAGTAGAAAAGACAATTTTTCTGCACCGCACCTACAATTTCCTGTGACAAGCTTTTCATGTACAAATATAGCACGCACGACATGAGTGGACGCGAAAAGCTCGGCTTAGGCCCTTCATATACTGGTGTGCCATTAAAAGAAAGAAAGAAGAACTCGCCGCTACATACCGAACGCATTTTCGATCTCATCGAACTGGTTCCTTGGGGACCAAATTTTAAATTCGATTTTGATGATATAATTGCAAGTGATACATAGTTGAATCATGATTTCCATTACTTTTCACATGAACATAATCATTATTATTTGTTCACACAATAGAAAATTAAACAGAAATTCTGTGCGTTAGTGGGACGCCCTACAGAAGTTCGTTTCTGCTCCTCAGAACGTTTGCGTTTAAATTTCTAATTTGTTTGAAATGTGACAATTTTTGTTTGAATTGTCTTATTTGACGAGAAACTTATGGGCAGCGCCCTCTATCAATAGAGTATAAAAACAATGAGGTCACATATGTATATACACATAATTTTACTTACGCTACTGTAGATAGACAGGTACTGCCCATCAGTTATGTGAATACACATATGCAACCTAATTTTTTTCATACTCGATTGATAGAGGGCGCCGCCCATCATTTCCGTGACAATTTACGCTGCGACGATCATCTTTTACCTTTTACCCCCCACGGAAATATATGTATAAAAAACAATTCTAAAGAAGTAAGCTTCAAAAATTTTGTTACCAAAAAAAAAAAAAATAAATTTAAGACTTTTTAAACAAACAAATAAATAGAAAATTAATACGAACATTAAAATTAAATAAAAGTTCAGTAATTTGAATCAAAATTCCCAAATACATGTTGTGGATAATGTAAAATTATTTTATTATTTAAGAAGGTCCCCAAAAAATATCCACAATATTTGGGGATTTTCTGATTGAAGCTTTTTTTTGGGGGATTTTGTGTTTAGGAACTATGTTTTAGGGAATTTTGATTTGGAGATTTTAGCTTGGGATTTTGGTTCGGGGATTTTCATTTGGGGGATTTTGATTTGGGTATTTTGTTTTCGGGGATATCGAGCCCAAGCCTTCGAAAATGTATTGCCTTAGAATTAAACAGCCTAACTAGTTCCAGATCGTTATGAATTTTTAAACCAAAACGATTCATAAAAAATATAATACCTGATATGTATACAATTAACAAGATTAAATGAAGCGTTCAAGGAAAAACGTACAGAATTAGTCAACAGAAAGACGACAGACTTTCATCAGGACAACGCTAGACCACATACTTCTTTGGTGACCCGCCTGAGGCAGCTTGGCTGGGATGTTTTAATGCATCAACCATATAACCATACAGACCTTGCAGAATTATCTTAATGGCGTTGAATGGAGATAATAATTCGAGCTGCGAACATCGACATCTCTGGCACTATCTTCTTCAAGAGTGTCATGCTGCTAGCATACGCTGATGATATTGACATCATTGGCAAAAACGCTGGAGCAGTCAGTGCAGCATTCTCCAACCTGGAAAGGGAGTCTCTTCGAGTGGGTCTAGTGGTGAACGAGGACAATACGAAATACCTTGTGCCAACAAACAAAGAGTCACGGCGTCTTGGACAAAATGTCACTGTTGACAACTATACTTTTGAAGTCGTCAAGGATTTCGTATATCTAGGATCCAGCATAAACACCAACAATAATGTCAGCCTTGAGATCAAGCGGAGACTAACTCTTGCCAACAGGTGTTACTACGGGCTCAGTAGGCAATTGAGAAGTAGAGCCCTCGCTCGACTGACGAAAATAACGCTCTATAAGTCCCTCATCCTTCCCGTCCTAATGTATGGCGCAGAGAAGTGGACATTGACCATCAATGATGAGAGGCTGTTAGGAGCGTTCGAGAGGAAGATACTCCGTAAGATCTACGTTCCAGTATGCGTGGACCACGTGTATCGAATAAGATGGAACGATGAGCTGTATGAGCTGTACGCCGACACTGACATAGTCAAGAGTATAAAACTACAGCGGCTTCGCTGGCTGGGTCATGTTGAGCGAATGGAAGAAAACGCTCCGGCTAGAAGGGTGTTTTATTCGAACCACGGTGGAGGAACACGCAACGCAGAAGGGGACGTCCTAATCTCCGTTGGAAAGACCAGGTGCAGGGCAACCTGACTGCACTTGGCCTTATCAACTGGCGCCAGCGCGCGCATAGCAGAGGCGACTGGCGAAGCTTTGTGGAGTAGGCCAAGACCGATCATCGGTTGTACTTAGTGCCAGTTAAGTAAGTAAGTTGAATTCCCAAAGGAGTGCAGAAAGGTCTTGTCCGAGTTTTTTGAACAGAAAAAGATGGGCGAGACGTGGTCAATAACAATGGGAAAATATTTGACTCAATACAGTTATTTTGATACGTGAAAAAAAATTGGTTGAACTTAGATCACTTTTCTTATATAATAAAGGGTGATTTTTTGTTACTTGGTTTTTGACGTTTATATTTCTGACAGTTCACGCGTGATTCTTGACATGTGTCAAAGTACAAAATGCTCAGTTTGGTTTGCCATTTCAACATCAATAGACTTACGCCTGAACAACGTTTGCAAATTTTTGAAATTTTATATCAAAATTCGTGCTCTGTGAAAAATGTGTTTCTCAAGCTACGTCCATTCAGTGACGAGGCTCATTTTTGGCTCAATGGATACGTGAATAAGCAGAGTTGCCGTATTTGGAATGAAGACCAGCCAGAAGCAATTCAGCAGCTAATTCAGCAGGCGGCATCATTGGGCCGCACTTTTTCAAAGACGATGAAGGTCGCAAAGTTATGGTCAATGGAGAAAGGTACCACTCGATGATAACAAACTTCTGTTTGCCGTTGCCTAAAATGCAAGTATTAAACTCGGGCGACATGTGGTTCCAACAGGACGGTGGTGCCACATGCCACACTGCACACGAAAATATGCATCAATTGAGAGGCGAATTTGGTGAACAGTTAATCTCACGTTTTGGTGCAGGCAATTGGCCATTGGCTACCAAGATCGTGTGATTTGACCCCGTTAGACTATTTTTTATGGGGCTATGTTGAGTCTCTTGTCTATAGGGAGAAGGCAAACATGATTGCTGCTTTGGAAGCCAACATTGAACGCGTCATTGGTCATTGGTGAGATCCCGGGTGAAATGTGTGAAAAAGTGTGCCAAAATTGTACCTCCAGAATGGACCACTTAAATCGTAGCCGCGGACAACATTTATGTAAGTGAAATTATCTTTAAAAAGTAAATGGCAGGAATTGATTTATCGGTTCAAATAAATAATTTCATTTAATTTTGTAAAATTTCTGTGTTTTTTATGAACCAAGTTCTTACAAAATCACCCTTTACAATTCAACCTTCAGAAAGTTTCGTATAATAATGCTCCTTCATGATCGATCGATGTGATCACAGTTTCTTCCATTTTTGTTTTTAAATAAAAAGGTAAATTTAAATAAAAATCATATATCATAAAAAAAAAAATTATATATATTTTTTCCGATTTTTTAGAGAACAGCAGTAATATGTTTTTGAATATCACTGAAGGTCGTTCGATTTCGAAAAAATATATATGTACTTATATAAGAATCCTTTTGTTCAACCCAGTTCCTAGATCGAGAGAGGTGGGAAATGAAAGCTGGTGGAAGTTCATGATCTACCTATGGTCAAGCCTGGCATTTAGGTCATAGACTAAGACTTGGGCATGTCGTACTTGTACAACGGCTGGAGATTTGACTTTTTATTGTAATTTTTCCAATGTGAACGCTCGCAAATCGTTTAAATGAAAAGTGCTGGGGACTGCTTATTGTTGCTACTTTTTCGTCATACTGATAACTCACGTTTTTCGTGTCTTGATATAAAACAAGAATATTTATCTGTTTATATTAAGTATATAAAAATATTATCAGGGTGTAATTATACGCATGGCAACATGTCATATGGTTTACTAACAGACAGACTACAAGCAGATAGTTTTGCATACACTTAAGTAGTAAAGTCATTGTGAATTCAACCAACACATTGTTATTTATTCATTTCTACATTAGTGATATAATTATAAAATGATTAAAATTCTAAATAAAGAAAATAAAACTGATTAACATGAGTACCATATGTACAAATATACATACTTATATATACATATATTATATATTGTATATAATTTAATATGGCGTGTGGCAAATATTGCGTCTCGCATTGCATATGCAAATGACGGAAGGATTTAAAATGAAATTCTCGAATGTGGAAAATTGAATAATATTTTCAAAATATTTGCAAATATGTTAGGCAAATTGTACGAGTAAGTAAACTAGTTATATGGTACGAGGGTAGATCAATAAGTACCCGTGTTAGAAATGAAGAGGCAAGTTTTTCACACAATTGTTTTTTCTATTTTTCAACGTAATCTCCTTTTCGTACAATACACTTTTCCCAACGATCCAGCCATTTCATTAACACCCCTCCAAAAAAAATACGATTTGTCAGACTCTTCAAAATACGCTTCTGTCTTAAGCTAAATTTTTTCCCCCGCGCCACGTTTTGATGTTGTGCGAGTACGGTGGGTGCGGCAGCAATTCGTAATTCAATTTATGCAATTTGGCCGCGACAATTCCGTATTCGCTTGTTTTCCACCGTAAGCAATCGCGGCAGCCATCGGGCCGACACCTTTCTCATGCTTAACCTATCATGTAAAATATTAATTACCGTTCCATACGACATTCCTACTATCAGCGAGAATCATATTGAGGACCTTTTCAACGATTTCCTCGGTAACCACGTCTGCCGGGCGGCCTGGGCGCTCCTCATCAAAAACAGATGTACTTACTTTACTATACTTTTAATGGCACAACAGCCCATGGAGGGCCTAGGCCGAGCTTTTCGCTTTTCGCATCCACTCATGTTGTGCGTGTTATATTTGTACATGAATGGAAGGGACCTACAGTTTAATGCCGAATCCGAACGGCGAAGTGAAAAGCTTTTCATAGCAATTTTTACCCTTGTAGGTTTGCCATTGCCTGCCAAGAGGTGGTGCCGTGTAGAAAAATTATTTTTTCTACTTTTTGATTTTGCCTGTGCCGAGATTCGAATCCCGGACACTCTGCGTAACAGTTCAACGCACTACCACTACGCCACAGCGACCACGACAAACATATGGACGACTACGTTTAAATTCGTTGAATCAATATCTTACGGTTGACATAGATGGTGAAGGGTCCCCATAGACAGCGTCCAACTTCGCTTTTATTTCTTACGGATCGATATTGTTCTTTTTCCATT
The DNA here is from genome assembly GCA_958295655.1 of Palloptera scutellata. Classification (NCBI taxonomy): domain Eukaryota; kingdom Metazoa; phylum Arthropoda; class Insecta; order Diptera; family Pallopteridae; genus Palloptera; species Palloptera scutellata. The sequence continues at coordinate 146,127,259 of OY282449.1, forward strand.
TTATCGCGAAACACGAAACACATGTAATACTAATGGCTGCCAAATAAAAACTAACCTATGAATCAGTTTGAAATTTAGTGTGGTGTCGTGTGACAGATGGCAGTACACGACGGTAATGCCAGCTTTCCTCAGCAACGCCACCTGACTTCACACACAGGTACTACTTATTGATCTACCCTCGTACTTATAACACAAATATGTATGTACTTAGTATGTATAAGTATTTATGTATGTTTGTTGTTACTAATAATGATAATGTAACATTTGTGTTCAACAGCAATAACAAAATTTACTACAACAATAATATAATATGGTACTTATATGAATATATGTAATTACGAAATATGTGTGTTTGTGCATGCCAATTTAGTGCGCATAAATAAATTCATAATTTCACAATTAAATACACTCGAATGTCTTTAATGCATGTAATTAATTTTGCAACCACAAATTTATGACAAAATTTACTAAAAATTTGTGGAACAACCGGCGGCATATAGTCACTTCCACTCTCCCTCGCGTTCTCTCTCTCTCTCGTTTGGATTTTGTGTGGAAAGCCCCCAAAAGTATGCTAATATTACATGCATATTTTGGCATATAACCAAAAAAATGTATGCAAAAATTTGTTGCTTCTTTTGTACGCACACACACACACACACACACACACACACATACATATACATATAGATATAGTCTAACAAAAATACAAATACACTCATAAAATAATGTACAAACATTTTTTATGTTGCCTTAGGGTAAACATATGTGGCATATCCTGCTGCTGCTGATGCAGTTTTCTACTTTTAATATGGCAGATGTGTTTATAAGTATTTTATTATACTGAAACTATTCAGCATTCAACATTCAAAAAATCCAAGTACATACATATGTATATGCATACATACCAACCATGATGCATGAATAGATACATCATCATTATTATCAACATCAACATCAACATCAACATCGTAATCGTTGTCATTATCATCATGTTAGTGCATAAAATTGACACAAAAATTGAAGCCCACAACGGAAAAATAATAAATGTTTCTCCGTATTTACAAATGAAAACAAAGCAGTACAAAAATATCGAACTGAGAACAAAGGGTAAATGTTGGACAAAAATAGTTCCGTAGAAATGCCATATTTTTGAAGTTAACTTCTTTAGAATCGATTTTATATTGACGATGGGGTACAAATAATTTTTCTACACGGCACCACCTCTTGGCAGGCAATGGCAAACCTACAAGAGTAAAAATTGCTATGAAAAGCTTTTCACTTCGCCGTTCGGATCCGGCATTAAACTGTAGGTCCCTTCCATTCATGTACAAATATAAGACGCACAACATGAGTGGATGCGAAAAGCTCGGCCTAGGCCCTCCATGGGCTGTTGTGCCATTAAAAGTAAAGTAAAGTAAGATGGGGTATAAAAGATGATTGTGCCAATGATTCATACTCAGCACCCTCTATCAATCTAGTATGAAAAAAATATAATGCATATATACTAACATATAAATATATACAGATAAAAGATGGGCAGCACAATATGCATCCACATGCATCGACGAGTATAAATTAAGCTCGATTGATAGAGGGCGCTGATTCGCGTATGATTCAAACTTAATTGTTTGATTCGCGTATGATTCAAACTTGATTGTTTGATTCGCGTATGATTCAAACTTAATTGGTAGAGGACACTTCCTCAGTTTCTAATAAAATTTGGCATTTTAAACAAAAATCGTTAGAAATTAGACTGAAAAAAAAAATACACTATGCCCCTCTATCAATCGAGTATGAATCGTACTTGAATGAGCGAGTATAGACTGAAAAGAAAAACAAACGCGAGGAACAAAAAACGGCGATTCTATTACAATAAAATCTCCAGCAAAAACTGCGGCTAAGAGACAGAGTGAGAATGCAAACTTCGTCGAAAAATGTGGAGGCGCAACCAAATCCAGGTTCTGCAAATGAGTTAATTAGAGTCAATAATTGCATCAATACTCATGCCATTGAGTCCCGACGAAGGTCCCCTGGTTTTACAGCATCAGGCAGTCATTGAGGTGGCTGAATTCGCTGCTTCCCAACGAAAGAGAAGGCCAGAAGATTTATTTGAAAATTTGCCTGAAAATCTTTCCCTAGTCAAGTTCATAACATTCGCGAGTTCTCAGACCAGCAAGTGGCAAATGTTTAACCCTTTGAGATCATACAACTTGAATATTTTGATCATGATGATGATGATCGTGCCCACTGGGTTGTTGCTTGTGTAGATGTGATGGTGTTTTATTTTCACGTTGGTTATTTTGCTACAGTAATTGTTGCATAAAAAGCATGAATATAAACAACAAATGAAAAATTGGAAATAAAAACCAATAATTAATAAATGAAAATTATAGAAGCGTAAAATTTTCTAAAGTTTATTATCAAATGAAAATTAATAAAATGTTGGAAATGTGGCTTTCAAAAACCGCACAATATGGTATGTATTTTTAGAAGCCAAGCGGCATATTGGAACAAAATAATTTCAAAATTAGTACCAAATAATTTGAAATAGCATAACCGAAATAATAACATTTTTTCCATTAAATTTTCATTTTACAAATTTTTTTGCAAAATTTCATAGCCCATTTCCCGAAAATACTGCAAGCAGTATCATGTCCGCAATATTGTGTTCGCCAGCAACAAAGTTGTCACACTTAAAATCACTTTTCGGCTAATCGTTTCCGAAGTTTTCTCAATTCTTTTCCTTTTGCTTCTTTTTGGTGATCATTAACGCAAAATGCGAAATTGCAACTGGAATTTTTTTAATATGGTACGTTGGCATCATTCAACTACCAACAATTGCCCATAAAAATGTACAAGTCAATTTTTGCTTATTTCTCAATGCTGCCGTTGATATTGAAAATGAAGAGAAGCTGCAGCAGCCGCAGCAACAGCAGCAAACAGAACATTTGAGGGAACTTCAAAAGATTGCACCGAATGAAAAAATGAACGAAAAATAGTTGCTGTAAAACATCAAGAAAATAATGAGTTCGCCGAAAGCGAAATCAGGCAATTTAATCCACTAAAAACCAAATAAAGAAATCAAGAAACTGGCAGAAAAAAATAAACAACCAGCAAACGAAAATCTACTAGTAGGTGCAACTTTGAGTGGGACTGGGGCTGGGACATTGTGTGTGGTTGTGCGCAAGCGTAGCAACAATTCAAAATTGAAATGTAATTGCACGCCGGAATGAGGAGGCGCAGTACGTTGGGTATGTAGCGCAGTGAAGGCGCCACTGCGCGTAGCAGCAGAAGAATCAACAACAGCAATGCTGCTGGCCTAGTGGCCTGAGTACCAGACTGCTGCGCTGCTGCTAAATTGTTTAGTTAATTTTGTTTGTTGCTTGTGGTTGTTTGATTGTTTTTTTTTCTTAGTTTCATCCATCCGAAATTGATCGACAGCTGCGTGAAGACCACACGTTGCAAAAAGTTCTGGTGCAGCGATCGGCAACTCAATGACACACGCAAACAAATTCACTTGATATCATCATCAGTGTGGTGCGCGCTCAGAGCGTAGTCCCCAAAACCAGGAAAGAGATTCCAGCACGATTGTCAGTATTTTCTTTAATTTTTATATTGCATTTTTTGGTTGGTTTTGAAAATTCTTCGGGGTTTTTTTTTTGGTTGTTTGGTTGTCTTTTGCTTGAGAGTTGCGGGCTTTGTTTCTTGGAATCATTCAAAATGAACAACTTAAAAGATCTCATTTCATTTCAATTAAAATGTTTAATTATCGTACATTTCCCTTGATGTAGGCGAGAGGGGAAAGACGTAGGGGGACGGGTACTGGCTCGCTCATACCGTCAATTTTGCTCTTATTCTTTTAGAATAAAAGCAAAATTGCTCAAGAAATCTTGCTGTATGAAGAAGCAAGTGTGGTCTTGAGAATTGGTTAATTACTTGGAAAAGTTGCCTAGTGAAAAAATGGACAAAGCGATCTAGGTATAAAGCAAATGATACAAAAATCGTCAAGTCCAACAAAAAACTCTACAGACAAATTCCATCTAAAAAGATAAAACGTTCTGAAAATAAACAAAATTATCTAAAAATGGACAAAATGATATAAAACTAGATAAATCTTTATAAAAATGGGCAAAACGATCTAAAAATTGATAAACCTTTCTAAATTTATTATAACGACCTTAAAACGGAACAACGTTCTCAAAAAAATAAGAAGAACAAAAAACGATCTGAAAATGGAGAAAATGATATTTGAAAATGGCTACTACATAAAATGATCTAAATGATCAAAATGTTTCGAAAAAACTTAAATAGTATTTTTTCACGATATTGAAGCCCTTTTTATTTGTTATCACTTTTTTCTTCAAGTTTTGTAGAAATGCACTATTATTTAAAAATAATTTTTTTATCTCAATCTCGAAGACCTGGAGTTGTAATCATTACTTCGATTACTTCGAAGTGACTTACAATGAAGGAATTCATCTTGTACCGAATACAAGTTAACTCTTTTGATTCACCTAGAAATTATAATAGATAAATATTGACGTAAGAAGCACAGAGCCGTTCTCAAAAACTTAACTTTAATTTATCTTGTACCGAATACATAGTTCTCAAATTTTTGCTTACCCCAAAAAAGAAATTATATCATATAAATATGGTATTGATGTAAAAATCACAGACCTGTTCTCAAAAACTTAACTTGAATTCATCTTGTACCGAATACAAGTGTGAAAATAGGTAAGTTAACACCCTCTAGTTCTCAAATTTTTGCTTGCCCTAAAAAAAATTATAACATATAAATATGGTATTGATGTAAAAATCACAGACCTGTTCTCAAAAACTTAACTTGAATTCATCTTGTACCGAATACAAGTATGAAAATAAGAAAGTTAACCCTCTAGTTCACAAATTTATGCTTGACCTAAAAGAAAATTATAACATATAAATATGGTATTGATGTAAAAATCACAGACCTGTTCTCAAAAACTTAACTTGAATTCATCTTGTACCGAATACAAGTGTGAAAATAGGTAAGTTAACACCCTCTAGTTCTCAAATTTTTGCTTGCCCTAAAAAAAATTATAACATATAAATATGGTATTGATGTAAAAATCACAGACCTGTTCTCAAAAACTTAACTTGAATTCATCTTGTACCGAATACAAGTGTGAAAATAGGTAAGTTAACACCCTCTAGTTCTTAAATTTTTGCTTGCCCTAAAAAAAATTATAACATATAAATATGGTATTGATGTAAAAATCACAGACCTGTTCTTAAAAATTAAAAGAAAATAATTGGCGTGGATTTATGAAGTCGGGAAGGCGGGATCCCTAAAAGCAGCTATGGTTGTTTGAGCCTGTTAGCAATTTTTTTTTTTTTTTTGAATGATTAAACATTTTAAATTAAGTATTCATATTTTTAGCTAGTCATAGACTAGTCATATACCATCAAATCGCAACTCATAGCCGATATATTATAATGAAAATTTGGAACGTTTAAGTACTATACGATATGATAAAGTGTTTTGGTGATGGCTATCTAGAGGCCTGCTTGTGAGGGCTAACATCAGTAGATCCGATCCGAAGATCAATGTCAAGCGTTATGTATAAGCATTTGCTTTAGTCAGATCAAAAGCCTGTATCACTCCAGGGGTTTGAGTAGAAAGTTTTTTCGAAGAACTTCAGTTTCTAATTCAGATGGAATTGAAACTTGATGTGAAACAATGAAATCGAGTGAATGAATATCTCATATAAATTTAGAGATAATTTTTTTATTTTTTTTTTATTTATACATTCAACATACAGGGTGTACCCCTATGAGCATCGTGTTGAATGCGAGGAAGATTGATAGGTGGGAGCAAGAAGGAGGGAGAATGAAAGAGTGAATGCAATCACAGCACACCGATAGACAGATAGGCAGTGATATTTCATGGTTCTGAGCCTCGCAAAGCCTCAACAATTTATAAATAACTTTGTTTCAATTTGCTGGTCTTTTATAGTATGTTTAGGTACGCTTAACAAGGAGCTTACGTTTTGGTTTTAAAATCTAACATAGTTGTGGAAGTCATTAAATAATAAATTCGATAAATTTCAAAAGATTTAATTTAATCGTCAGAGTCAGAGCTACTACTAAAAATTCCTAAAGCGGGCAATTTCCAACCTACGAACTTACGATTTACTTAATTGTTACTACAAGCGATGATCGGATTTGGCTGAACTAAGTACATATAAAAATGTCCCAAGTGTTTCTCTAATACAATTCAATAAATTATACAACTGGAAGTCTTCTTTAATTCTTTCATGTAAAATTTGAAATATGTATGTAAAAAAAAAAAAATTACTTGAATGTAAACCATTAAAATAGGTATGTATTTCTGATAAATGTATTTCATTTAGGACTTTTTAACCCGACCTTATACTTGTGCATCCCCCAAACACACAAAATATGATGCCTACTTCAATTTATGTCTTCAATGGTTAAAGGTGTGTCTACACTTAAATTCCCGGACATTATTCCTATTTATTTTGGTGTATTTATGTATTTGTTCTTTTTGGACGTTACTGCTGACCCTATTTTTGTTTACTACAGCAGAATATTAACATCAATTCCTCCTTCCCCATTGCATAATCGCGCAAGTTTCATTTCCTCCATTCGTAGTGCATAATAAAATGCACAGATATTTGTTGTGCTCTCTTTGTATAGGGTGTCCCAATAAGAGTGTAAGAATTTCATTTTGTGGTATTTTTTTCTGTTGTGCAAGTGGCAGCTCTGAAATTTAATAGCTGTCGTCTACGATTTTTCTGATTTATAAAAATGGAGCGAGCGTTACACAAAAGAAGAACGTATAATCGTTGTTAAAATGAGACCGGGAATGCAGTGACTCTGAATGGAATTCGTTACAGGAACATGATAACGGAGTTCTTGTGGCCTCCACCGGACGGTATCGATCTGGATAACATGCGGTTTCAGCAGATCGGTTTCGGCATCACCACGCTTGAAATAATCATTTTATTGGAGCAACGATTTCCGGAACGAAATTGCGATGCAAGCTGGCCACCAAAATCGTGCGATCACATGCCGTCTGTTTTTTTTTTTGGGAGTTTTGTGAAATCCCAGGTTCATACCAATAAACCATAAATAATTCCTGAGTTCAACGCCGAGATCTAATGCCTCATCGGTAAGACAGAGCCATATCTTTCTCAAAATGTCATCGAAAATTTCATTTAAAGAGCAAAGGTCTGTGATCAGAGTTGCGGGTGCCATTTGCCGGATATTTTAGTCCATACTTAATTAGAACATGTCTACTTTACAATGCAATAAAAAATCACCACTCGCTCACAAACTCGCGTTTTAATTTAAATTAAATCGTGCACTCTTTTTGGGACACCCTTTATAATTAAAACATCAGCACATGTATTTACGAGTAAATACATATGAGAATGTAAATTCCAACTATGCGTATTTCCCCAAAAAATAAATAAACCAAATATTAATAGTGAAAACAACCCATTTCCGGCCTCTAATATAAACCCGTTTAGAAACTACACACACACACACACACACATACATACATATAGATACTTATAAGCCAAAATAAAGCAAACCACTTTGACCCTTTTCCAAGTATATATTCACATAAGTACGAGTATAGCGGCTTCCTGTGCTACTTTATTACTTTTGCTTTTCCAAATACAAAAGGAGTCTAGAGTATATCTAGACTCAAACATCAACCACTTATCTATCCACTACATACACGCACACACACACACACACACACACACACATACACACATTGAAGCCGCACAAATATTTTCAATTTTAATTCTCATACGTGTCAGTTAGTTTATTTATACATACAGGCTATTATGTGCATGTGTGTGTGTGTGTGTGTATGTGTGTGTGTGTATTTGCATTGTGGTTATTATGAAGAAGGTGTTTCTGTTTAACTTTGGCTTTTGTCCGCCTTCTCATCTTTGATTGTCTTCCTATAATCCCATTTTCTATTTTTTTATTATTTTCTATTTGCTATTTTTTTTTTTTTTTGTACGAATTATCTTTAACTTTAGGTTTGTTGTTCGTCCATCCACCCATTCATCCATCCATCCATCCATCTCTTCATCCGTCCGTCTGTTCGTTCATCCTGCTGCAAGAAGCCACCTAGCCTTTCTCCTTCCAATTCTTATTTACGAGTATGTATGTATGTGTGAGTGAAGTTAGTTACTCTGTGTTTGTGTGCCTTTGCTTGTGTTTGTGAGTTATGGAGAACTTTGCGCTTAGAGTGCAATAACCACCAGTGAACCCCACATTTTGGTTAATGTTTTGGTCATAAATCTATGTATGTTGTTTCGGGGGGTATTATAGTTATTACTATTTTTTCGTATTTGTTTTTAGCTTTCTTTACTTTCACATGACAATCCGCATTGAAAATTGTGTGTTATTCAAAGGCGAAGAATATTGCACCAAAAATAGTTATGATCAACGAAGAAACGAGTGTGCGATGGAGTTGGATTTGGTGTTCAAAAATCGATTCTACAAGTACTTATCTACTTGGTAGCAAAATGTTGAAAGAAATTTAAACTGTAGCTCTCTGCACTTTAAAAGCGAAAGTTATTGTACATACTTTGAAAAATTACAGACGGTCAGTATCTACCAAGGGATTAGATCGTTTCAAATAAGTTGATATACAATGTATATGTAAATTGAGAGAGAGAATGAGAGAGTAAAATCATCCCACGGAAACTAACAACTTTTTTTGGTTCTACATATTTAATTTCCATAATTATGGTACATAAGTCAGTAAGTCAGTAAGCGGTCTTATCTTGCGCTTTAGGGTATTCACAAGGTGTCTTATTCAATAGGTGTGTTTCTTTTGTCGCGTGTACCGGCTTAAACAAATGTTTGCACTTGAAATTAGCCCTATATAAGTATATGCTAACTTATATCTCGCCGATATCTACTCTACGAAGAATTATAACCGTGACAAAAGGGTACACTTTTAATTTTGACAGTCATCGATGTACTTATTTGTAGTAAATGACACCACTTTTTTTCTTCTCCTTTCAGATTCGACATTAAACTGTAAATTCCTTCCCGTAATGTACAAATATAATACGCTCAACATGAGTGAATGCGCTAAAAGCTCGGCCTACTTAGGCTTTCAATGGGCTGTTGTGACCTTAAAAGAAGAAATGGCACCATTCTTTTTATTGTGCGTGTAGAAGATGGCAAATAAGATGAAGAGTGATCGAGAAAAGTTAAACAGAAGAGTATAAGTAAAATTTTTTTAATTTAAACCATTTATTTGGAAAGTTAAATAAAGGATGTTTTTTTGCTACTTGGTTTTTGGCGTTTAAATTTCTGACAGTTCACACGTGATTCTTGACATGTATCAAAGTACAAAATGCTCATTTTGGTTTGCCATTTCATCATGAATAGACTTACGCCTGAACAACGTTTGCAAATTATTGAAATTTGATGAAGGCCGCAACGTTATGGTCAATGGAGAAAGGTACCGTTCAATGATAACTGACTTTTTTTGCCGTTGCCGAAAATACAAGAATTGGGCTCGGCTGACATGTGGTTCCAAAAGGACGGTGCCACATGCCACATGCCACACTGCACGTGAAACCATGTATTAATTGAGAGGCGAATTTGGTGAGTCAATTGGCCACCAAGATCGTGTGATTTGACCCCGTTAGACTATTTTTTGTTGGGCTATGTTAAGTCTCTTGTCTATAGGGACAAGCCAATCACGATTGCTGCTTTGTATGCCAACATTGAACACGTCATTGTTCATTGGTGAGATTCCGGCCGAAATGTGTGAAAAAGTGTGCCCAAATTGGACCTGCAGAATGGGACACTTGAAGCGTAGCCGCGGGCAACATTTAAGTGAAATCATCTTTAAAAAGTAAATGGCAGCAATTGATTTATCGATCCAAATAAAAATTGCGTTCACTTTTATAAAATTTCAGGGTTTTTTTTTTTTTTTGAATTATCAAAAACATAAAAGCTTAAAAAAATCACCCTTTAGTATCATTAGTCAATTCAAAGAATAACTCTTCACTCACACTAAGTCGTTAGAAATAAGATGGTTGTTGTTTGGTTCGTGGTATATGGTTCAGTGCTTTACTTATTCATAAGCTATTCATAAAATTATGTTAATTAATTGTATATACTCGTAATAAGAATGTGACATTAAGTATTTGCGCTGCGAATTAGGCTTCTAAAAAGCGTAATAAATAAATAAATAAATTCTCTAACTTTTCATACGAAATTTTACATTATTCTAAAATTACGACATAATAGGACAGCATGTAAATATCCCAATTATTATCTGAGAAAAAACTATGTTATATTGTACTTGACACTCATCTTTCCCCCCAGTCACTCTTGCTAAAAGTAATATAAGTACTATACTTCATTTTGAAAGAGAGTAAATAGCCAAAAACAACTAATCATAGACGTTGCTTTCCCTCTTAATCGAGAGTAAAATTCTCTCAATACATACACAGTAGAAATAACAAAACTGTTTAATCAAACTGTATTTTTTAGGTCATATAAAAAGTATCCGCCGTTTTTTAAGTTGGTACCCACAATTCAAGCGACTTTACTTTACTTTTATTAGCACAACAGCCCATGGAGGACCTAGGCCGAGTTTTTCGCATCCACTCATGTTGTGCATGTTATATTTGTATATGAATGGAAGGGACCTACAGTTTAATGCCGAATCCGAACAGCGAAGTGAAAAGCTTTTCATAGCAATTTTTACTCTTGTAGGTTTGTCATTGCCTGCCAAGAGGTGGTGCCGTGCAGAAAAATTATTTTTATATTTTTCGATTTTGCCTGTGCCGAGATTTGAATCCCGGACACTCTGCGCAGCAGTCCAACGCACTACCACTACGCCACAGCGACCAATTCTAGCAACACTAATCCGATTATGTCAAGCGAACAAATTTGAAAGGTGCTATTTCAGGCTATATATTGTGTGAAGACAGTTGTGTACCATAATAGGTCGCTAGTGTAAAAAGTTACATTGACTTGAAAATCAGTGAAATAGCTGAAGAAATACGCTATGTGATGGTTTATTACTATAGAAAAGGTACACAAACGCTGCAATATCACTAACAGAAAACAAAAGTTGATTTTCGGCAATGCACTTACTTACTTACTTAGCTGGCGCTACAACCGATGATCGGTCTTGGCCGCCTCCACAAAGCTTCGCCAGTCACTTCCGCTATGCGCGCGCTGGCGCCAGTTGATAAGGCCAAGTGCAGTCAGGTTGCCCTGCACCTGGTCTTTCCAACGGAGATTAGGACGTCCCCTTCTGCGTGATCCTCCACCGTGGTTCGAATAAAACACCTTTCTAGCCGGAGCGCTTTCTTCCATTCGCTCAACATGACCCAGCCAGCGAAGCCGCTGGAGTTTTATACGCTTGACTATGTCAGTGTCGGCGTACAGCTCATACAGCTCATTGTTCCATCTTATTCGAAACACGTCATCCACGCATACTGGACCGTAGATCTTACGGAGTATCTTCCTCTCGAACGCTCCTAACAGTCTCTCATCATTGATGGTCAATGTCCACGTCTCTGCGCCATACATTAGGACGGGAAGGATGAGGGACTTATAGAGCGTTATTTTCGTCGGTCGAGAGAGGGCTCTACTTCTCAATTGCCTACTGAGCCCGTAGTAACACCTGTTGGCAAGAGTTAGTCTCCGCTTGATCTCAAGGCTGACATTATTGTTGGTGTTTATGCTGGATCCTAAATAAACGAAATCCTTGACGACTTCAAAAGTGTAGTTGTCAACAGTGACATTTTGTCCAATGCAACTGCAATCAAAAAGCATTGCTGTTACTTCCGGAGTTCCTCAAGAGAGCCATCTGGGAACTTTATTATTTCTTCTGTTTATCAATGATTTGTCAACTGTTATTCGAAATTGCAAAATTTGTAATGTATGCTGATGATGTAAAGTCGTTCTTATCTTACAACTCTATAATCTAACAAAAACTTCTGCAAGAAGATCTACATAATTTTTCAAAATGGTGCCGATTAAACTTGATGTTACTCAATATGGATAACTGTAATTTACAAGGGGACAACCTATATCTGCTAAATATTCTTTACAGGATCAGACTCTGAGTCATGTATTGATATTTGTTGATTTGGGCGTGACAATGGACTCCAAATTAAGTTTTAACTTTCATATCAACTCGTGTGTGAACAAAGCTAAAAGTTCGTTAGGATTTATTAAGCGCTGGTCAAGAGAGTTTAACGACACTTATAATTACAACAAAAACGCTATTCACTTCACTTGTTAGACCCATCCTTGAGTATGCATCTCCTGTCTGGAATTCTCAATATACTACTGTGGGCAAAAAGTAGTAAGACTTTTTAATTTAAATTTCGCGCGGAAACCCATTCATCAAAATATTATTTTTTTAAGGTTGGTATGACTGTCGGTGACATCTGTGCCAAATGTCACATCAAAATAATCATTAGTGTTTAGTATACGTGGTGGTCGCTGTGGCGTAGTGGTAGAGCGTTGGACTGCTGCGCAGAGTGTCCGGGGTTCGAATCTCGGCACAGGCAAAATCAAAAAGTAGAAAAAATAATTTTTCTACACGGCACCACCTCTTGGCAGGCAACGGCAAACCTACAAGAGTAAAAATTGTTATGAAAAGCTTTTCACTTCGCCGTTCGGATTCGGCATTAAACTGTAGGTCCCTTCCATTCATGTACAAATATACAGGATGGCACAACATGAGTGGATGCGAAAAGCTCGGCCTAGGCCCTCCATGGGCTGTTGTGCCATTAAAAGTAAAGTAAGTTTAGTATACGCTTGTCTTTCTGAAGTACAAAAAGTGCATTCGGCGATTTTCACAATGAGTGAAATTATTCAACAAAGAAGTTCCATTCAATTTTGTGTGCGGAATCAAATTTCTGGTGCGGAAACGTTCAGAATGTTGCAAAAGGCCTTCGGTGATAATTGTATGTCGCGAGCAAGTGTTTTTGATTGGTACAAATTGTTCAAAGATGGTCGAGAACGCGTTGACGACGAACCACGTCCAGGATGGCCATCAACATCAACTGATGATCAACACGTCAATAAAATCAAGGAATTGGTGCTCGAGAATCGACGATTAACAGTCAGAGACCTTACTGGCATCGTTGAAATATCGGAAGGATCAGTGAAAACCATTTTAAATCATCATCAACTCATGGTTTTTGCATCACGATAATGCGCCGGCTCACACTTCATACGTTATGTGGATGCGCCCCTCGGTCGTGTTGGACGGGAAGAGGGTCCGTTGGGATTCGTTCGTAATAAAACATGCCAAAAAATGTGTGCGGTTTATGGTGAGGATGCTGTGGGTGAACGCTGGACCAAGAATTGGTTTGCTCGATTCTGATCTGGAAACTTCGATACCAAAGATGCGCTGAAAGAGACACTGAAAAAACATTGAAATTTTGTAACTGGTGGAGCAAGATTAACACGCAATATGTCAGGAGATAGCGGAGGTACTAAACATCATTTAAATGACAGATTTGTGAATACCAACCGCGGTTACTTTTTAATTTACTTTACTTTTAATGGCACAACAGCACATGGAGGGCCTAGGCCGAGCTTTTCGCTTTTCGGTTACTTTTTATGTGACCCAATATTCTTTAATATTGATTCACAAGTTTTTGCTTTCTGTGTGATATAAGTATTTCTTTTGAAACCAAATATATTTACTTGAGTCCTAGGAAGTTGGATTATTGCAGTTACATATGATCTGAATCAAACAGTTCAGTTGAGCTAATTTACACCTATAACCACTAAGGACTTGATTTCTGTTTTTAAAAAAGAGTAGTTTATTTTAGTTAGTTAGTTTTAGAAGTTACCAAAACTGCAATAGTTAAACTTAAGTACTATGTGATTCTTGAATTGAAAGCTGATAGAGCTAGCAACAAGAATGTCAAGGTTAATGAGTCCAGAACTTGTTAAGTACTTATCTTAAACACAAAAAAAACTTTTTAACATAATCTTTCAACTAATTACCAAGCAAATATTGCTTTAAACCTCGTTTCCTTCCTTCCGCTCCTCTTTCCTTACCCCTTCATACTTAACTACTTATGCTAGCTGTTCAACTCTTCACATCAACTCCTCTTCCTTCACATTCAGCTCAGAATAAACTTTTCAAATCTCTGACCACTTTGTTCGATTCACCTAAAGCCACTCATAAATTTCACCTAACAAATTATTACCAACAAAATAAACCGCTAAAGGAATTTTAAATCCGCACACAGAATCCTTTCAACTGTAAAGGACTCTCTCTCGGCTTATGTGTGCGAATGTTGGTGTGTGTTGTTCTGTGTGAGACTATGTATGTATGTGAGAGTGTAGTGAAAAGTAGTTTTCGTAAAACTTTAAAACGAGAAAGAAATCATGGTTTATTCATGAACTGCAAACTAACAAAAATTTTTGAGAAAAAATAACTACACACACACACACTCACACACACACACACAAATTCATACATATAGAAATTGCATCCTTATAAGTTTATTTTGGTAGTAAGTGAAGCGCGTGCAGTTGCAGCGAAGCGCCTCAATACTTGGTCGTAAATTTTACTACAAAAACATAAAAATATATTCCAAAAATAAAGTCAACTCAATGCACATTTTTATGTCGAAGGCTCAGTACCAAACCAAAGGAAAAACAAAAATTTCACTGTGAGATTTTCCAAAAATGCAACAAAAATCTATGGAAAAAAAAGAAAAGAAAAATCAAAAGTGAAGACGGAAAATTAGTGAAGCTGAACTTTGGAGCTTACCCCAGAGAGAGAGAGAGAAGCAGAGACAGAGAGAGCACGAGAGAGTGCGAGATATGTGCGAGTATAGTTAGGTACGAGTATATATGTATGTATGTAGAAAAGTATTAAGCCGAAAGTTTGTCCGAAAAATGCAGCAACTTTTATTATGCGCAGATTTTTAATAGCTTTAATTTACTGACTGCCCTTGCCGCTTCCAGGTCCTTCTGATGCCTGTGCTTCTGCTGTTGCTGCTGCTGCGGATCTGAGCCATAAGCCAACTTTACCACTCTTCTTCCTGCTCTTACGGTCCAGAGCGGTCGTTTTGGTGTAACAGCAAAAACAAGAAAGTAGAAACAAGAAAAAACACATTACATAAAAGTGTTGGTTGGTGGTTAGTAACGGCGATGAAAAGTTTTGATGAACTTGCGGCATGTAGGAAAAGTAGGAAATTCCAATTTTTGGAAAATCTGTTTAAAGTTGGAGGATTGGATGATATGCAGCGAAAACAGTGAGTTTAAATTAAAAAAAAGAAAATATTTATATGTAATGAATGTAGTAATACATGTAGATACAGTATGTGGCATGAGAGAAGAAAACTGCAACATTTGCGTGGTTAATTTGTGAATTTATGAGAAAAGTAATGAAATGCGTTTGAATGTGGCTAAAAGTTATATTAACTATCTACCCACTGACTATAAATTACAAGTCAGTGGTGGTAAGTTAAACTGTTTTCGTTTTCTTTTTCGTTTGTATTAGTTTTAAAACTTTAAAATTGTTGGTAAAGTTTCCTGGTACAACTAAAACTTTTTTCTATTTTCAAAATGTACTATGATTATTTGATGATTGCATTGAAGAATATAATCTTCTCTGATCGATTACACTGTGAAAGTTCAAAATCTAGGCAAAGCTGACTGATTTTACCTAATATGGGCGAAAGCGGTATCAACCGTTTACTTTTTTTTTTTTTGTGTAGATTAGTTTGAGTTTCCGAGAAGACGGTATTTTAATTATTATTCTTCCTTGAATGCGCTTACTTATACTTTTTAAATGGGAAACGGTTTAAATAAGTATATACTACTATGGGCAAAAGTTAGTAAGACTTTGTTCATAATTTCAAATTTTTTTATTCATTCTTCCAAATCTATTTCGTCCCCTTCAAAGTAATCCCCCCCGGCCCCAATACACTTGTGCCAACGTTTTTTCCAATTCTCGAAACAGTTGTTAAAGTCAATTTCCGGAATAGCCTTCAATGCGCTTAGCGATTCATGTTTAATGTCTTCAATTGACTCAAAACGGTGGCCACGAAGCGGATTTTTGAGTTTAGAAAATAGCCAAAAGTCACACGGTGCTAAGTCAGGCGAATAGGGTGGTAGGGTGGTTGCGGAACGATATCAGTCGAATTTTTGGCAAAATGGTCTCGTAAAACCAATGCAGTGATTTTGGAACCAATCGTGCATTCACTCTTATTAGGCCCAAATGATGTTTCAAAATGGTTTTCACTAATCCTTCCGATATTCCAACGATGCCAGTAAGGTCTCTGACTGTTAATGGTCGATTCTCTAGCACCAATTCCTTGATTTTATTGACGTGTTGATCATCAGTTGATGTTTATGGCCGTCCTGGACGTGGTTCGTCGTCAACGCGTTCTCGACCATCTTTGAACAATTTGTACCAATCAAAAACACTTGCTCTCGACATACAATTATCACCGAAGGCCTTTTGCAACATTCTGAACGTTTCGGCACCAGAAATTTGATTCCGACCACAAAATTTAATGGAACTTCTTTGTTGAATAATTTCACTCATTGTGAAAATCGCCAAATGCACTTTTTGTACTTCAAGAAAGTACAAGCGTATACTAAAAACTAATGATTATTTTGATATGACATTTGGCACAGATGTCACCGACAGTCATACCAACCTTAAAAAAATAATATTTTGATGAATATGTTTCCGCGCGAAATTTAAATTAAAAAGTCTTACTACTTTTTGCCCACAGTAGTATGTACATCTGTAATGTAGGTAGGAGAAAGATAAAGGGGAGTGTATCTTCTATCAATGCTATCTATACATCAGTAGTGTAGGTAGGAAAAGGATGAAGAGGGTGTAACTGCTATCTATACTATCTATACATCAGTAGCGGGGTGTATCTTCCTTCCCCTTATGCTTTCTTCATATTAATCGACTTCGGCTTTTTTCTGGCAATTTCCCTCATTGACCTTTTACCCTACTTACCTACTTTCTTAGTTGGCACTTTAATCGCCGCCTCGATAAAGCTTCGTCATTCGCCTCTGCTATGCGCGCGCCTCTTCCAGTTGATAAAGCCAAGTGGAGTTAGGTCGCTCAGTACCTGGTCTTTCCAACGGAGATTAGGACGTCCGAATTCTGCGTGTTCCTCCATCGTGGCTCGAATAAAACATCCTTCTAGCCAGATCGTTTTTTTTCATTCGCTCAACATGACCCAGTCAGCGAAGCTGCTAAATTTGTATACGCTTCACTATGTCAGTGTCGGCGTATAGCTCATACAGCTCATCGTTCCATCTCTTTCGATACACGTCGTCCACGCATATTGGACCATACCTCTTACGAAATATTTTCCTTTCGAATGCCTCTCATCATTGGTGGTCAATGTCCACGTCTCAGCGCGCCTACTACCCGATGTAGATACTTTCATAAAATATTTCTGTTTTGCAGACTTCAAAATTGCTTATCGTGTGATAGAACTAAGGCGCAACAAATACATATTATAAAAAATACCTACATTTACTAAAAGTTCAGACCTTGGGGGCTATATGCGGTCGACATTGATAAAACTGAAGTTCATTGTGATAAAGGTATAACACTTGCCACAATGGCTGTCTATCTCTTTATCGGTGTCCTGTGATTGCATTCTCTCTCTCATCCTCTCTCCTTCTTCCTGCCACCTACCAATCTTCCTTCCAATCAACACAATCCTCTGCATTTATAGGGCTACACCCTGTTTGTTAAATATATCAGTAAACAAAAAGTGAAACATTACGAACGTAATGAATCTTTATCTTAATAAGTAATAGTTGGCGAAATGAAAGATATGAGCAGCGAAAAACCTCAAATACTAGTTGACACATTAATCGGTAGAAATCATTAAGATTTTGCTACTATTTTAATGTTGTTTAACTTGTCCGTTGATGTGATAGTTTTGATGTGATAATGTTGATTTGATAATTTTGATGCGATAATTTTGATGTGATAATTTTAATATGATAATGTTGATTTGATAATTTTGATTTGATAATTTTGGTGTGATCATTTTGGTGTGATAATTTTAATATGATAATTTTGATGTGACAATTTTGATGTGACAATTTTGATGTGATAATTTTGATGTGATAATTTTGGTGTGATAATTTTGGTGTGGTAATTTGATATGAAAATTTTGATGTGATAATTTTGACATGACAATGTTGAAATGATAATGATAATTGATGCTATAATTTTGATGTGATAATTTTGGCGTGAGACATTTGATGTGATAATTTGGTTGTAATGGTGAGTTCATCAAAACATTGGCTTAAAAAATTTTAAGTCCGTACACAGTGTAATTGTAAACTAACATATAGCTTACAGCTAGTTACACCACAATTAAGAGATTCATTAATATTTACTGGTCGATTTTTTGGTATAAACGAAATATGCTAACGAATTTTCTACCATAAGGCCGTGGTTATATTGAAAATCACCGAACAGTCTGAAATTGCTGTACCAGACACAATATGCTGAGTATATCGCACACCGAGAACAAAGGGTTCGTTGAGGAAAATTCTCAATATAACCCCGGCCAAACAAAATATTCGTACATATCACTCTTTAAGTGATTTTCATCGCGTGACATGTTTATTGGTGATATATGGTAGACAAGAAAATATAAATAAGGGGAATTACACATACAAATGTATGCATACAATTTATATATGTAAATTAAGAATTTTCATCATTACTACATAATTAATTTGAATAAATCATTGAATGAAAAATATCGTTTGAAATTCTCTTCATTCAGTTACTAAGTAATTATCGATAGTTGAAAAAACCCAATAGTTTTCGTCACTACTAACTAATTCGAATAAATGAGGAATGAAAAAATCGTTCGATAGTTAAAATCATTCAAATGCTAACTATCGATAGTTGAAATCACTCGATAGTTTTCATCACTACAAATTATTTTAAATAAATGAATGAATGAAAAAAATCGTTTCATAGTCAAAATTCACTTCATTCAGTTACTAACTATTGATAGTTGAAATCCATCGATTTTCTTATCACTACTAACTAATTTCATATTTCCTATCACTAACCCCAAGTTACTTAAGCGAATAAGTAGTAGTAGACATATTTTGTGCTTAGATAATACTTCCCCACATTTATGGTATCTCTTATTTATAGTTTTCAGAGAATGAACTCCGCTTTAGTTATCTTAACATTCATCTTTAACGCGGATTTAAATTACCAGAATTCTTTTTATAAGCTACTCTGTAATTATTACCACATCTACTCAAGGTTTCATTACGTTTCATTTTGCCTCTCAAATTGTAGCTAGTTTTTATATATGGTATGTATAAAAAATGTATGTTAATGCATTTGCATTTTCATATATTTTTAAAAATTTCTCATTATTACATCCACACAATTTTCTTCTGCAATTCAGACAAATTAGAAATTCAAAGAATTTCCATGATAATTTTCTTCCCATTCATTTCAACATTCTGAACTTTTTGTTTAAAATTGATTGCGCGAAATGTGTGCGATTATTCTTTGTAACAAATTAAAGTGAGAATGGAATTGAAATATGTATGTACAAAGAATGAGAAACGAAGATAAAGTATAAGATGAAAGGAAATGAAGGGAGAAATAAAGAATTTTCTCCCCGATGAATTGAGCATAAATTAATGAATAAAAATTCGTAATTACGCTATGTTCTTTATCTAACTACTGCTGCTACTCCTATAGACTACGGCTAAGGCGCCTTCTGCATTTGAGCATCCTTCTGCTGCATCTTCGTCTTCTTTTTATTCGAGAGTTTTACTTCCTTTATACCATTTTCAGAACTTGAAAGCTTCTTCTTTGCTGCTTCTCTTGCTCCTCCTGTGTGCGTATACAGCACACATTCAAGGAATCGTACATGCACAGGTCCTTTTTAGCTCTCCTCAGTTGTAGTATTTTTATTGCATGAATTATTAAATTCTATTCCATTGTTGATAGATTGTTGCTGTTGTCGGTGCTTACAAGTGAGTGTGGTCCATAATGAAACAAACAAATGCTGCTGTTGCTTAACGTTGCTAGATAAATTAAGAGTGTTGCTGCTCTCACTTCTTCCTGCTGGCCGGCATCCCATTCATAAAATCAAACGAGGAGAGAAGAAAACAAAACATTCAAAATGAAACAAAAAAAAAGGAAAAAGAAAACGAAATTTAAATTGAACACCTTCGACCGCAAGTGCAATTAAGTTTAATTTGGCCAAAGTGAAGAGCAGCCAAGTCAGGCCAAGCCAACATTTGGTGTCACATTGCAATTGCAATTATGCATCGGTTGGTGCAAAAGAGTAAATGTTGTTGTTGTTGCTGTGTTGTGCCGGCATTAAAATCGTGTGCACAATTACTTTCACCCCCCTCCCCCCTCATTTTGTGTTTAAGGTACTTGGGCCAAAGAAAAAAGGAAAAAAGTCAGCAGGCTTTGTTAAGCAATGTCGTACATTGTAAGCAGGAAGCTACAACAATAAATGTTGGCATGGAAATTTCCATGCAATTCTCCTCCTCCTCAATGTTGTCCCAAAAAAACAAGCATGTAAGTTAATTTTGATTTTAAACCAAGATTTGCTAGTTTGCTAGTTGTTTTATTTTGGTTTTCGTGTTTTAGCTGTTCACTTTAATTCAATGAATTTAAGTTCACACTTATCGATGTGTTCATATGTATGTATGTATGTATGTATGTATGTTTGTGAAATGTTGTGAGTTTTAATTACAGGCAAATTAAATTAAAATTAAGATTAAGTATCTGCATTAAGGCGTGACAGAAATTTAAATTAGCTATAGTCTGAGTGCAGCTAAAGTTTTACGATTGACTTTAAATACATAAGTAAAGCATGAAGGAAGGTGTAGGATGGGAAGGTTTGCATCGATCGTTTCTAAAGAGTTAAAATTTGCAGACATTTGGAAGAATTAGGATAGAGAATATCACACAATATGCTCTCAATTGTTATTATTTCCCATTGACAGATCAATTCTAGCAAAAGTCTTTCAAAATGTTGTAGGAACTATTTTGTCAGTTCTGATGTCAGGGAATTTTTGTAACCCCAAATCTACTTCTGACCTGACATCAAACAGCTTTCTTAAGCTTATTTACTTTGACAGTTGTAAATGATTGGCAACGCTGAGAATTTGAAAATGTAGGCGAGTACGTAAAAATTATTGTTTCTTAAAATATTTTTTAATAAATTTTTATTTTGCAACGAATCGTAATACGAATGCTCCCAGCAGAAGCAACTGCGTCATTGCATGCCTTTCATAAACTTTCATAAAGGACCACCTGGAAATCCTAGCAGGCAAAAATCATGCCACTAGGCCGAAACTAGTGGGCGAGAATTGTGGGCAAAGTTTGCCAAAGAGCTAAATGCTACGCGCGGTGCCACCGGGACGTCCAAGAAATGGAAGTAGGTAAGTCTAACAATTTCAGTATATAGAGCATGAACAATTGGAAGCTCCAGCTTTGAAATCGTGCAAAAAAGCTGAGGGCCAGCCAGAAGGATAATAGTGGGGGACCATGCCTGAAGGTGATGTCGCCTTCATTTCAAGAGGATGATATAGCCTGTTTAGGAGCATCCAGGTACATGGAAAGTGTATTCGTATTAATTTTTGAAGAACGGGTAAGAAGAGGTGTGTGTGCAGTCGATGTATCTTCCGTATTGAATTTGCTTTTAAATCTGAAATCCAAGTAAATGTTTAAATAAATTATAGTTAAAATAATATTACAAATCCAAGTTTTAGCATGTAAAATCTTCATGTGTCGTAGAAAAACCAACAGTCCTTTGTTTGGACTATTAGCTCGTATATTTCGCGAATAGAGCGAGAAACTAATGATTGGCTCCAAAATTATTGCCTTGGTACTGCTGATACGACCCATTCGCTGGAAAATGCAGAACGCTGAGAAACGTGATTTCAAAGGACATTTTCATTCATTCATTGATGAGATATTTTTCGGTAATCGGAAATTATTAATGAAAATTGCTTCCGTCATTTAAAAACGTTACTGCTATCTCTCACTGACCTGAGAATTATCCTCCGTTCCAGGTTTTCTCTTTTTGTGCCTCCAAAATTGCACAAAAATTTTGTAAGAAAGCTTTCTCTATATGACAATTGTAATTTTTATTACAAAATGGGCTTTACAAAATAATGTAAGGCGACTAGAATTGAGCTATAAGTTTGGAAGTTTCGATGGTAACTGGATTTTCGGAAATTCTTTCTGAAAAGTGGTGAGAGTTTTGCGTCTCCGGACAAGGGGGCATCTCGAGGAAAGTTAAAATAATCGGGAAGAAAAAGAAAACACAGCAGCAGTGATTGTCCTTACAATAATTTATTAAACTTTAAAAATTATTGGGTTTCCTTCTCTATTGGAATAGCAGCTTCTGGTAACGTATTTTCTTAGAGTTGTTGCTGCCGTGGGATGTCTCGGCGTTTTGGCTTCATGATTAGTAATAAACTATTTTCAAAATTTCGGTAAATTGTCTAAAGATGACAAAGATGACCCTCGCTAATCCCTTCAAACTTATCGATAGGAAAATCGAGTTGGATAGGATTGCCATGATTACAAAAAATTTACTTTAAAAATAAAGGTTAAGGCTACAAACCTAAACACTCTATATCAAAAATTATTACGTTTGGAGAGCGTTAAATACTAAGCTGAAAAACGTTGGGAATTTAACGGATTTTTGTTACTAAAACTTCTTCTTCCCAAAAAGCTTATATGGAAAATTTCCTTTGCACATACTAATATTCTTATTTAGCATCAGGGCTGCCAACTCATTGTTCTTGGTCCTCCATTTTCCATTTTCTTTTTCTTCATTTCCTGATTTAAACAAAAAACATTATTTTTCATACTTCAGTTACTTAAAAAAGAAAGATTTTGATAATAATAAAAATATTTTAAACAGAGAAGATTTTACGGCAGTTAATCTGGGGCGAATAAACAAATCTTTTTGTTTCAATAAATATTTTTTTTTGGACAAAATGGCCGCGTCTTTTGCAAAAAAAAACTTTGTGTCAATTCATAAAAAGTATTGGAGATATTCTCCCATGCCCCCGTAGTGAACCAATTCCTCTGAAATGGAGGAATTTCCGCAGAGTTGGCAGGACTGTTAGACATCAAACTTAGAATAAAGGTTATTAAAATTTAAAAATGGACACACGACCGGGGAACCTGAGTTAGAGATTATTTATTGAATTTTAGTTAGCAAGTTATGACGACAAGAATAATTAGAAGTTTCTGGTTTTTCGCATGTTTTTGTGTGTGCGTAATATTGCAGAGCTTATATTTTTCTATGCAAATATTTTAATTTTTTCATGCACATATGAGATTTGTGAAGTTTTTATTGCAATATGTTGCCTCAACACTTTTTGTTCAATCGTGAGTAGGTAAATGATTGGAATTTACTTGCAAATTAGGGATATAACTTATACAGGATGAAGCAAAAGTAATGACATAATGTGATTGAGCTTTGACATTTACGTTGTAGACAGTTAGAGAATTAGTTGACAACAAGCAATAGAGGGATACACATCTGAAAATAACTAATTTGAAAATCACTAATTTTAGAAGGCCAACTTTGACGACTTCAACCTAACGACTTCGACTTCCTCGCTCTGGACCAAAGAATAGATTATAAGTGAGACTAAAGACGAATATTTGACGGCGGCATAGATTTGAGAAGACGAAAGCACTTCTTGAGAAGTTCTGAGACTTGAAGGCAAATAGTCCCCAAATTAAAATCACCAAATTCGTGTTCCTAGGGGACTGCAAACTTCAGTCAAATCTTCATACTAAACATTGAAAATGCTATCACGAAAAGTATTGAAATCCATTAAGGCTTTGTTAACACCAGAAAAAGGGAAACTATTCCAAACACAAAATACACACATTTAAAAGTAATAAAATTAAATAAACAAAAGATTTGTTTTGTATTAAATTTTTTATTTTTTTGACTTTATTGTAAAAGTTCATTAAATTTCCACACCAAAAACGAATAAAAATAACAACAAACCGAAGGAACAATTGAAATTCCAGACAAACAAAAATATTTCACAAATTACTTGACTTTTTCAAAAAAAGTCAAAACCAAAATAAACGAAAAACTGAAATGGATTGAGGCGCAACCCTGTCGTCGTAACCTCTGCGTTGCAGAACACAAAATGTCACTCACGATTTTGGTTTTTTTTTTCTTGGGTGCTGCGAAAGAAACAAATTTAAACATTTTAAACATAAATTACAAGAAAACAATTTAAATAAATATATAGAAGTAAACGTTTGTAAAACATACACACACTTGAACCCAGAAATGTACCAACAAAATAAAATTGCTGCAAAAATTTGTTAAAATGTTGCACGCAATTCATTGCAGCAGCAGCTCACGATCATCATCATTGAGCCGGCAACAGCGTTTGTGAAGCATGTTGTTCACAAATGACCCACATGCTAAAATTGCTACCGCAATACGCAACAATAATAACAACAACAACAATAGCAACAGCAATAGCTACGTCAGCAGCCAGGCAGCCAATAATTCGCTGATTCCATTTATCCCCAAAATAAATTAAGAAACACGAACATGCGAATTATTTGCGCAAATAAATGTGCCGCGTGACCGAAATTTCATTTCATTTGGTGGCGGCTCCTGCATGCGAGGCGAATACTCGATATGCACTGCGAAGAGGTAAGACAAAAATTATTTCATTGTTGCTGTTTATTTATTGGTTTTTGTTTTTTTATTTGAAGCTTTAACAATTTGATAATCATAACTAAACATGAATGCAAGTGAGACAGGAGACGGCAGGTAGTGTCGAAAATAGTTTAGCATATGTGACTGTGTGTGTGTGTGTGTGTGTGTGTGTGTGTGTACATTTATCATTGAAATTTATATGTGTTGAAACAAAATTTTAAACTACTAAAAGCTCAATTTTGAAAATTGCATTTTCATAACTGCATTTCTCTATTCCTTCTGCTGCAGCATTCTGCATCACTGCAACTGCAACCCCGTCTTGCAACCACAATCATAACTTCGAAATACTTCTCCATTTTTGCCCCATTATTTACCCCACCGCTCTGCTGCAAATTTCCCCTGCAACTTTTTGCAGCACTGCACAATTTCCCCTCTTAAGTTTTTTTTTTATGCAGCTGCATAAAACAATGCTGATTTCTGCGCAATTGCAATTTTTTGCATACCTCACGCTCTTTCGCCGTACTCTGCAAAAGACTGCAAAATTTTCTGCAAGCAGCTGGCAGCAGAGAGACAACAAGCAGAGCAGCATACATTTATGCTCGCTTTGCTCCGGATAGTAATTCAAGTAGAACTCTACAAAACAAAGAGCGACACTCTGTAATGCATTGTTTTAAACTCTCTCTCTCTCTCTCTCGTGGTAATGATTTCCTCACACCTCCAACTCCTCCTTCTCCTGCCCAGAAGTTTACCGTGTGCAGAGTGTTTTGCTGTGCCTGTAGTACAAGAGAGTGTGACGTTGCAAGCTCCGGCTGCGAAGCTGCTGCTGCTTCTTCTTTGTGCAGCTTCAATGGCAAAGGCTTTGTTATGTTTAATTTTTTATTTATGTTTTTTTATATTATATTTTTCTTTGTAGATACTTTTTGTTTCTTTGCGCTTTTGTCGTCGGTGTTGTTGTTGTTGAGTTATTGAGAGTTTTGCGTGCTAGTTGCTGCTGTGCTAGCAGAAGAAGAACAGAAATTAAAGTATATACATACATACCATATGTATGCATGTAGGCGTGTGTGTGTACCTTATACATATGTATATAGATGTAGAGTAAGAGGCAGAGAGCATCATTCTGTTTGATACGCACGTTATATATACATATTTATATAAAAATCGATGCCAACATTGACAATGGGTGTTCATGGCAAATGTGACAGGTCCCACATTTTTTTCTCTTTTAGGTTTTTGTCTTTGCTGTATGCCAGCAACAGTAACAAAAAGTGCAAGTTATGACGACAAGAATAATTAGAAGTTTCTGTTTTTTCGCATGTGTTTGTGTGTGTGTGTGTGTGTGTGATATTGCAGAGCTTATATTTTTATATGCAAATATTTTAAGTTTTTCATGCACATATGAGATTTGTGAAGTTTTTATTGGAATATGTTGCCTCAACACTTTTCGTTCAATCGCGAGTAGGTAAACGATTGGAATTTACGAACAGATTAGGGATATAACTTATACAGAATGGAGCAAAAATAATGATATAATGTGATTGTGCTTTGCCATTTACGTTGTAGACAGTTAGAGAATTAGTTGACAACAAGCAATACACACCTGAAAATCACTAATTTGGAACTAAAATGTGTTTCAACTCAGGAGGTGGTCGTTTGACCGATATAATTTTCTCAACTAATGCCAATTTTACTCCTTCAAATAAACTTTTCTTGAAAACGGAGACCAGTTTTTTTTTAGTTTCTTACATAATGGCAGCCAATTTACATTATGGCATTCCTTTTGGCTCACCTTGTAGAACATTTTAATATATGTTCTCATATATTTTTTGAATCTTGTATTCTGTATTTTTGATAAATTTGATATCTTTCAAAAACAAAACATTTCAAATACTACAAATTCATTTTCAAAACAAAAACAACACACATTTTACAAAAGTGAATTAAATTTTTATTTGGATCGATAAATCAGTTCCTGTCATTTACTTTTATAAGCTAATTTTACTTAATAAATAATAAATTAAATAATTTCACCGCGGCTACGCTTCAAATGGCCCATTCTGAAGGTCTAATTTTGGCACACTTTTTCACACATTTCGGCCGGAATCTCACCGATGGCCAATGCAGCGTTCAATGTTGGCTTACAAAGCAGCAATCGTGTTTGGCTTGTTCCTATAGACAAGAGACTTAACATAGCCCCACAAAAAATAATCTAACGGGGTCAAATCACATGAACTTGGTGGCCAATTGTCTGCACCCAAACGTGAGATTAACTACTCGTCAAATTCGCTTCTCAATTGATGCATGATCTCGCGTGCAGTGTGGCATGTGGCACCGTCCTGTTGGAACCACATGTCGGCCGAGTCCAATTCTTGCATTTTCGGCAAAAAAGCGTGTTATCATCGAACGGTATCTTTCTCCATTGACCGTAACGTTGCGGCCTTCATCGTCTTTGAAGGAGTAAAGCCCAATGATGCCGCCTGCCCATAAACCGCACCAAATAGTATATTTTTCGGGATGCATTGGTAGCTGCGGAATTGCGTCTGGCTGCTCTTCACTCCAAATACGGCAATTGTGCTTATTCACGTATCCATTGAGTCAAAAATGAGTCTTGTCGCTGAATGGACTTAGCTTGCGAAACACATTTTTCACAGAGCACGAATTTCGATAATAAATTTCAATAATTTGCAAACGTTGTACAGAAGTTAATTAATTCATGATGAAATGGCAAACCAAACTGAGCATTTTTTACTTTGACACAAGTTAAGAATCACGTCAGAAATATAAACGTCAAAAACCAAGTAGCAAAGAAATCACCCATTATATTTGCCAATCAGTTGGCATGAAAATGCAATGCTGCCAAAAAATAAACTAATTTGTGATAGATTTTTAAGATTTTTAACGGTGAAATTTTGTATTTTAGGTAATAGCTCTGCATTTTTTCTGTAAAATCGATTAACCAAGATCAGTTTTACCAAATGTAGAATTTCAAAATCCATCAGAACTCCTAAAAAAAATCCTCAAAATTTGCTCACTAGTGTTTTACTTATATATACACTCCCTCTCTTCTTCTTCCTGTTGTTGCTTGTCAAATTAGAAATAGATACAAATTGGCTACAGCCACAATTGTGGTCGGTGGCTCAATGTTGTCGCGTCGTCGCCAAAATAATCATCTCCATAAGAACGTGTGTGTCTTTTTTTTAAGTTTGATAGATGTGGTGTGTAGCTGCAGTCATCAATGTGTTTGGAGCATCTCAGATCAGCTAAATTATCTTATAATACTTCGCCGTTCGGATTCGGCATAAAACTGTAGTTGCCTCTCATCATGTTTAAAATGGCTCAATGTTGTCGCGTCGTCGGCAAAATAATCATCTCCATAAGAACGTGTGTGTTTTTTTTTCAAGTTTGACAGATGTGGTCGTGTAGCTGCAGTCGTTAATGTGTTTGGAACATCTCAGATCAGCTAAATTATCTTATAATACTTCGCCGTTCGGATTCGGCATAAAACTATAGTTGCCTCTCATCATGTTTAAAATGGCTCAATGTTGTCGCGTCGTCGCCAAAATAATCATCTCCATAAGAACGTGTGTGTTTTTTTTTTAAGTTTGACAGATGTGGTCGTGTAGCTGCAGTCGTTAATGTGTTTGGAACATCTCAGATCAGCTAAATTATCTTATAATACTTCGCCGTTCGGATTCGGCATAAAACTATAGTTGCCTCTCATCATGTTTAAAATGGCTCAATGTTGTCGCGTCGTCGCCAAAATAATCATCTCCATAAGAACGTGTGTGTTTTTTTTTAAGTTTGACAGATGTGGTCGTGTAGCTGCAGTCGTCAATGTGTTTGGAGCATCTCAGATTAGCTAAATTATCTTATAATACTTCGCCGTTCGGATTCGGCATAAAACTATAGTTGCCTCTCATCATGTTTAAAATGGCTCAATGTTGTCGCGTCGTCGCCAAAATTATCATCTCCATAAGAACGTGTGTGTTTTTTTTTTAAGTTTGACAGATGTGGTCGTGTAGCTGCAGTCGTCAATGTGTTTGGAGCATCTCAGATTAGCTAAATTATCTTATAATACTTCGCCGTTCGGATTCGGCATAAAACTATAGTTGCCTCTCATCATGTTTAAAATGGCTCCATGTTGTCGCGTCGTCGCCAAAATTATCATCTCCATAAGAACGTGTGTGTTTTTTTTTAAGTTTGACAGATGTGGTCGTGTAGCTGCAGTCGTCAATGTGTTTGGAGCATCTCAGATTAGCTAAATTATCTTATAATACTTCGCCGTTCGGATTCGGCATAAAACTATAGTTGCCTCTCATCATGTTTAAAATGGCTCAATGTTGTCGCGTCGTCGCCAAAATAATCATCTCCATAAGAACGTGTGTGTTTTTTTTTAAGTTTGACAGATGTGGTCGTGTAGCTGCAGTCGTCAATGTGTTTGGAGCATCTCAGATTAGCTAAATTATCTTATAATACTTCGCCGTTCGGATTCGGCATAAAACTGTAGTTGCCTCTCATTCATGTTTAAAAAATATAACACGCATAACATGAGTGGATGCGAAAAGCTCGGCCTAGGCCTTCAATGGGCTGCAGTCTGTGTCATTTAAAAGCGATTAAGAACTTATGCTTTAAATGAACGAAAAATAGATGAATGAGAAATTTCAAAAGAAAAATGAGCTTATTAGTATAATAATTTCCAATAATATGGGAATTGCAGATTATGCTTCAATTGCTGCTAATTACTATTCCCGTTAAGAAAAAAAGAATATAACTTTCCAGCAGCTATGAAGCATGAACAACTTTACTATTTATTTAATTTTATTTTTAAAACAATTTGGAATTTCCAAGAAACAACGGAACGTTAGTTCTTTAGTGGTGAGACATAGAAAATAATTCCATTTTCAAACAACACAAAAATATAGGAAAAAAAAACAAAAACGTTATGACTCTTGGACACCAGCTGACATTTTTCCACCATTAAATCTAAAATGTGCCGCCGCCAGTTGGTTACCAACAATTGCGATTGCTATTGTTGGTATTCTGTTGTTGTTGTTGCTGCTACAGCTTTTTCCACTACTACTATTGTATTATTGTTGTTGTTGTGTAGTTTTTTGTGCGCTGTTTGCTATTCATCGAGGTGACGCACTGTGAAATTGCGTTTTGTTGTTTTTTTTTCACTTCATGCCATTTTCATTTCTCCTGTGTTATTTTCTTCCGCTTTTCCTACTGTGTTTTTCTGTGTTGCTTACTTTTGCACTTCCTACATACACACTGTTAAATACTACTTTTTTACATACATACATATAGACATACATATGTACATACACCCAGCGAAACAACAACGGCAGCAATTTAAGTTTTTTGTTTTTTGGATGTCTTAAGCCAAAAAGTTCGTTAAAATCTCGAACTATTCTGTCATTTTAGCTTTAGTTTTTACTTTATTATAAACATGCGAAAAAAACCACAACTATTTTTGACAGGAAGTGAAGAAAAAGTAATCAGAGAAAAATCCTGCTGCTTCAAAACTTTTGCACCATTAAAAAAGAAAAACGTAAAAATTATAAAATCGTAAATAAATATTTTAGATATGTTTTTTTTATTAACAGTCCTTTTTTATTCAAATATAAACTGTATTGTTTGTGCAACAAACATTTTCAAAATTTATTTTTCATTTATTTAGTAGGACTTAATGACACTTTGAACCCGTTTTGGGAATGGAGTTGCACAAAGTATTTAAATATTCGTCCGTAACTTCTTCATGCCATACTTTCTCAATAGTTTCCTGCAACGCAATCATTATTTTGGGTTACTTTTTGCGTATTTGAGCTGATATAATGAACCAAACATTTGCAATTGGATAAAGGTCCAGACTTTTTTTTAGGGCAGTTCAATGAAATTAAGCCAAGATTTTACTTAAATTTTTCTATCTGGTGGGGCTGCTAGAAACTCATGGTTTTACTTAAAGAGTGTGCCCAATGACAGGTTGCGGAGTCATTCTGAAACACTGGATTTGAAACATTTTCGGTTATGGAATCCAAGCTGGGAACTACTCGGTGCAGTGTTATGTGTCCTTTGTCATTAACATCGACTCAGCTTTGTATTTTGAAATAAATTGCCATATGATAATATAAGAGGAATGTTTCACGGTTGGAAGAGAAGTAATTTTCTTTGTCTATGGGGAACTGTGCGATAGCTATCAGGTCCTATTAGGCTAAACTTGGAATCATCGGAATATATTATATTCGGCCATTTGGATTCAGTCCAATTTTATTTATTTTTAGCTCATCGCTTTTCTTTCATTTTTTTTTTTTTTGGTCTAAAGTGGTTTCATTGTAGGTTTTCTACCCATCATACCTATTTCCTTCAATCGATTTTTGACTGTGCAGCCTTCTTGAATCGGTCTTGAAGGCTTGTTCTAAAAATAACCCTGTCTACTCTCACATTCGTACACCTTTTTCTGCCAGATTCTACTCTCCTCTCCAGTTGACCATTCTCACAATATTTTTTATTAAGTCGACTCACTGAGCTTTCATTAAAGTGAAGTTGAGTAGCTATTTTGCGATTTGACACTTATCGAGCAGCGAATGATAAGGTTGTAGCCTTTTGAGACAACGAAAGTTGAATTTTTTTTATCTTTTATAAAGATACTACCAGGTGTGCAAGTATGAAACCGGTAATGACATCTCTGCTAACTATACGCTCTGTCAATCCAAATCATTGGCGCCAATTCTTCGCATTTAGTTCTGTCAACAATGTTCAGTTCATAAATTATAAATTAAGTTTCATACAACAGGATATTTTTTTTTCGCAAGTAAAAATGTCAAATTGTGTGCCTACAAACTGCGATATGCGAACATCATTGATTTTCTGTTTTCAATTGAAGAAATCTGCTTTTGAATCTCATCGAATGCCTGTGGAAGCTTACGGCCAGCATGCTCTAGGCAAAACACAGTGCAACGAGTGGTTCAATAAGTTTGAAAGTGGCGAACGTGGAAGACCACCGAATTGCAAACTTTACTTGATGAGGATGATGGTCAAACGCAAGAACAACTTGCAGAACAATTAAATGTGACCCAACAATGCATTTCTCAACTGCTGCTGTTTAAAAGCCATGGGATTGATTTTGAAGGTGGGAAAATGGGTGCCGCATGAATTGGCTAAAATACAGCAAGAAAATCGAAAAACCACCTGTGAAATGTTGAAAAAGAAAGTCATATCTTCATCGAATTGTTACTGGCGATGAAAAATGGATCTATTTCGAGAATCCCAAATGTAAACGATCATATGTTAAGCCCGGTACACCGGCCTAATCGACAGCAAAGCCAAATCGCTTCGGAAAGAAGACAATGCTCTGTGTTTTCTGGGATCAGCGAGGGGTTATCTGGTTTGACCTTCTGAAACTAGGTGAAACAGTTACTGGTCAACGCTACCAACAACAATTGTACAATTTGAAACGTGCTTTGCGCCGAAAATGTCCAGAATATCAAGCAAGGCAACATAAAGTGATTTTTCTTGATGACAATGCACCATCACATCGAACAAAACAGAGTCGGGAATTGGTAGATTCGTACAGCTGGGAATCCCTCCCCCATGCGGATTATTAATCAGACTCGACTCCATCTGACTACCACTTATTTTCATCACTGGGACACTCACTTGCTGAGCAGCACTTCGATTCGTACGAAAATGTGAAAAAATGGCTCGGTGACTGGATTGACTCAAAAAACGAACAGTTTTTTTTTGGCGAGGCATTCACAAATTGCCAGAGAGATGGGAAAAATGTGTAGCAAGCAATGGCCATTACTTTGACGATTGAATGTATAACCATTTTTCTTAAATAAACGTGTATTACCGGTTTCATACGTGTGTAAGTGGTAATACACGAGCTAATAACACTGACACTGCTTAAAAATGTGTAAAAACTAAAGTAAAACCCCCGAATAAGTTTCTGTATGTAACACCGATACTCCGTTATAATTCATATACATAGAATTTATTCAAAATAGCTTTTGGCGGCTTTTTTGTTTTGCTGGGTGTGCATAAGTATGTAGTATATACTAGGTACATAAGTACTAGGTATTTGAGCATATACCTGATATGGTGTTTTTGTTTTGTTTTTTTTATAGCAGTAGCTTGAAACTATGATAACAGTAGCAATAAAATAAGTAGTAAGAAAGAACGAAAGGAGGAGGGAGAAAAAACTTTTCCACTTTTCTACTTGGAGATTTTAGTTTTAGTTTGTGGTCGTCATTTGAGTACCTACATAGAGCAGGCCCATCAGAGAAACTCACAGATAGAAATATGCACTGCACCGCAGACGGCGTACATACGCACTCAACTCCACATTTCTGCGAAGAAATTTTTTAGAAGCTTTAGAAGAAGAAATGCCTTAGCCACTCTGCTGGTCGTAGTGGTGGAAAAAAGGGCAAATGCCCAACGCAACCTTTTTACACTTAAATGAGTTTAGCTTTTCTCTTCTACTTTTTTTTTTTATTTCTTTATACGAGTGCGGCGCATTAGCAGTGTATAGTTGTAAGCAGCAGCAGAGGAAAGTGAAACAACAAACAGCAACAAAAAACAGCAAGTACCATAAACATTGATTTGGCGCCTTAGGGACGTGCAGCAGTGACAGTGACGGTGGCATCGCCATTAGGCTGTGCCGCTTAACAGCTGAGTCCTGCTTAAGTTCTGTGCTTTTCCTTTAAGTTGTGTTTGCGTTTTATTTTATTGTTTTGTTTTATTACCCAACTATTTATTTGACGTTTTTTTATCTGCGTTCTTTCTAAAAATAATAATAAAAAAGCAGTGAAAATGATAAGTTATCTGTACTATATTCTCTCCATTGCTTCTTCATGATAATATCGACCTACTAACACGGGAGGGAAAAAAATTCATTAAAAATTAATGAAAATCCTTCGTTAAATTGAAAATCAGCAAATTAATGAAAAACTTCATTAAATGAATGTAGCCCTCATTGAGTTAATGTATTTGTGCATTAAGTTTTATGAACGCTCATGGAACGTTCATTGATATTACTTACTTTACTTTTAATGGCACAACAGCCCATGGAGGGCCTAGGCCGAACTTTTCGCATCCACTCATGTTGTGCGTGTTATATTTGTACATGAATGGAAGGGACCTACAGTTTAATGCCGAATCCGAACGGCGAAGTGAAAAGCTTTTCATAGCAATTTTTACTTTTGTAGGTTTGCCATTGCCTGCCAAGAGGTGGTGCCGTGTAGAAAAATTATTATTTTTTCTACTTTTTGATTTTGCCTGTGCCGAGATTCGAACCCCGGACACTCGGCGTAGCAGTCCAACGCACTACCACTACACCACAGCGACCACGATTCATTGATATTAATTCATCATAATATCAAGCCATAATCAAATTAATGAATTCGTTCATTAATCGTTAATTAATCGAAAACATTCATTGATTCTACTTAACAACCGTTGCCAGAATGAGTGTACTTGGTATATTCTTTTTTATCGAGTATTGCAGGCGATCTCGATGGTCTAGTGGGTACTGCACTGGACTCTCAGTTCGGAGGTTGAGGGTTCGATTCCCGTCTTGGACTGGTGGTGGTTATTTTTTAGTTAATTTTGCTGCATAGAACTTTTTATCGATATAAAGTGTATGAGAATTATAAGAAAGTGTGCAAGTTTACATATTTTCTTTAGCAGTTTTAATGAACTTATTCGTTAATTTGAATATTCATTGATTTTTGTTCATTAAGAAAACTGTCAATGAAAACTCATTCACTGAATTTTATGAAGTTTTTAATGGGAAGTGTTTTAACGAACCATTGCTGTGATTTTTCATTGATTTTATATAGATTTTTGGGTTCCGTGTATGTATTTCTTTATACCATTCTGGAAAAAGTGAAACAGAGTGGAATAGTACTAACGATGTGTAAAGGGGTGAGGGCTCTGCGTCTCCGGACGAGGGGGGATCTCGAGGGAAGTTGAAAGTATCGTGTATATAAAAAAAAAAGGCAGCAGTAAGCGTTCTAACAATATTTATTAATTATAAAAATATAATTAGGGTGTACCTTTTCCACCTCGATTTTCCTTGTTGCTTGGAGTAGCGGTGTCGGGTAACAGGTCCTCGAAATGTTGGGTTGGTTGCTGCGGTGGACGTCTTCTCTTCTCGGCTTCTCGATTAGTAGTCTAAAATTATTTCAACATATCGGTAAAATGTCTAAAGATTGCCGAAATATCCCCGCTATTCTCTCCAAACTTAACGAAAGGAAAATCGAGCTATAAAAATTATGGCTCCAGGCTTAAACACGATGTCTGAAAGGAAGTTTCAAAAGCTACTCACTTGCTATATGGTCATTATATATGGTAGTCCTGGGGCGAATTCAATGCTTGTCATACTTACTTACTTAACTGGCGCTACAACCGATGATCGAACTTGGCCGCCTCTATAAAGCTTCGCCAGTCGCCTCTGCTATGCGTGAGTTACGTCAACGGCAATTCAAAAAATTGAGATTAGAAACAATCATAATTTTGACTATTGCTTCGACGTATCAAAATCCGATCATGATCCTTCTGATCATTTTTATATTATATATAAATTCTACATAAGGCAAACAGGATGTACTCATCCTAAATAAATATTAAGTTGGGCCTTCCAAAGATAAGGAAGTATCCTTATAATTTTATAAATATGTTGATAACATACGAGGTGTGATCAAAAAATAACCGTTATTTTCATTTTCAATTTCGTGAGTTACGTATGTTCGATTTTCGCATTTTTTTTTCTGTTATGTTGGTACACATGTCTGTTATATATGTTGGCAATACTAACTATTTTGGATTGTCAGTTTGTTTTTGACAGATAAAAAGGTTAGACGTGTTTTGGTGTGCTCTTCGATTTTTTACTATTCGAAAAAATGGATCAAAGAAACTGTATTCAGTTTTGTGTAAAAAATGAAATTAAATGCGCAAGGACATTTGAAATGTTGACTGTGGCCTTTGGCCTTTGGCGAGTCTACTATGAGCAGAACACAAGTTCAATTGTGGTATAACCGGTTTTAGGAAGGCCGAGAAGACGTCAATGACGATGCCCGTCCTGGTCGCCCGG
This sequence comes from Palloptera scutellata, assembly GCA_958295655.1. Taxonomy (NCBI): domain Eukaryota; kingdom Metazoa; phylum Arthropoda; class Insecta; order Diptera; family Pallopteridae; genus Palloptera; species Palloptera scutellata. Next base: position 146,163,106 of record OY282449.1, read on the forward strand.
GCACGTCAACAACCGATGAAAAAATTGACGCAGTGAAGCAAATGATTTTGGATAATCGTCGAATCACTATCACAGAGGTTGCTGATGATGTTGGCATATCGTTCGGCTCATGCCAAGCAATTTTTACGGATGTTTTAGGCATGAAACGTGCGGCAGCGAAGATTGTTCCAAAATTGCTAAATTTTGAGCAAAAACAACGTCGCTTGTGGGTAAGTTTTTGGCCAAAAACAAAACCGTTATCATGCCTCAACCACCGTATTCACGGGACTTGGCCCCCGCTGACTTTTTCCTCTTCCCAAAACTGAAGACACCGATGAAAGGAAAGCGTTTTGCTACGATTGAGGAGATAAAAGAAAAATCGAAACAGGAGCTGTTGGCGATACCAAAAAGCGCGTTTCAGAAGTGTTTCGAGGATTGGAAAAAACGCTGGCATAAGTATATTATATCTGAGGGGGATTACTTTGAAGGGGACAAGATAGTTGTTGATGAATAAATAAATACTTTTTGAAAAAATAAAATAACGGTTATTTTTTTATCATACCTCGTATGTAAACTAAACAAACAGAAACTGATCAGGATATTTGTAAATATGTTCTGTTTGTTTGTGATAACATATGCCAACAATATACATATGTATAATGTATACTGAAGAAACAAACAAAACTGTATACAAACAAATCAAAATTGTGACATTGTAACGGCGCTGATTATCAATATTATGATTATTTACATAATACATTTTCATTCTATGTTATTGTTAATATTCTTTTTCTTATTTATATTGTGTGCAAAACGCATTTATTTACTTTAACTATATTTTTGCCATCACTGTAATGCATAAAGAGAGATCACTCAATTTCATTTACTTTATTACTCATTTAACGGTAATCTCCCTTTATCGCTCACTACTTGTTAAGATCAACTATCATAATTATTATTTGGTCATTCGATACTCAACTATTAAAGAAAGCAAACGCTTAAAATCAAACTTTCGCGTGTTTATTTAATATCATCGAAGCGTTCCTTTACGCTTAGACGCTTGTAGACTTTTTGGCTCTTGCGGCTAGTGTAATCGAACGCAACTCCCACTTTAGGGAAGTAGGAAGCTCCCCTACAATATAAGTTAGTCTTAAGATTCGTTTCAACGACACAAGTCGTAAATATTTGGCCAAAATTCAAGATTCATATGGTTTTTATTTATCGTAATAATTAAAAGATAATAACTGGCACAGTCGTTAAAAGAGCAAATCGTAAGATTTGTTAACGGACAATAATAAAAAATTAAAAACAAGTTTTCAGTTTTCCCCCCACCAGAGAGCAAATCAGATCGATTTTTGTGAAAATTGTTTTTAAAAGAATATAAATAACAACTATAAAACGTAGCAAAGAACTAAAAGATCTTACTATAATAATTAATCAAAAAAAAAAAAAAAATTGTGAATGAAACGTTTACCAAGGCAAACTAATTACGATAACAATCGCAATATGGAAGAATTAGGCAATCGCCTCGTAGAATTACAGCAAGTAATCCAACAACAAGAAGCAGTGGTACAAAAACAACGAGATCAGTTGTTGTTACAACAAGAATAAATACGACAACAACAACCGCAACCGCAACCACCACAAATGATCACGTCCAGTTACCTCATAAAAGAAGCCTAGAAGATAAGAGAATTCCATGGAACAAAGGACTACGACCTGTCCTTCTTCATCAGAGAAGTAGACCAAATCCCTCCACTCTTTCCACAGAACTCCGAGCTGAAAGAATTTGTGTACCAAAGATACGTCAAAAACAAGGTACAAGGCGCAGCGTTGCAGGTTATCCGCACACTCAGTCCGGATCCAACGTGGGACCAAATAAAAGCAGAGCTCTCAAGGAACTTTGGGGTACGCGAAACCTACCACCAGCTATATCATCAGGTGATGCAGCTTCGTAATATAAATGTAAGCGATTATTATTTTATATTAAGAAGAAATATATTAAGCTAATTAAATGCTTGATATGAGTTTGATAACAGTAAACCAATAGAGTTTAAGCCAATGACAAATGAGTCTTTAATTTTAAGAACATTTTTAAACGGTATAGAGCCAAATTTTGCTAGTATTGTCCATGCCAGAAATATCTCCACCTTGAGGGAAGCATACTATACCTTAAAAGAGACGGGTATGTTGAGAAAACCAGCACAATATAATAACAATTCAGGACAGTTACGCAACAACAATTCGGTTAAATATAATAATAACTCAGGACAGCTACGCAACAACAATTCGGATCAATATTATAATAATTCAGGACAGTTACGCAACAACAATTCGAATCAATATAATAACAGATCATTGCAGTTCCGCGGTAGTAATTCTCCACAAAATCGCAGTAATAATGACGACTGGGGTCGGAATTCAGGCCAAACTAATCAACAACGGTCACAGCCTATGGAAATTGACAATGTCCAAGAGGACAGCCGAAGAGCCTCGGAATACAGATTGCCAATAATACAATTAAAAATAGGGAATGAGAGATTATCATGTCTCATTGACACTGGGTCTACAACAAGTGTTGTGAGACCTAACATGTATAAAAGTTATAAAAAAGAACAATTAAATGTACCAAAGTACTTTTCCACAATAAATGGAGTTAATAAGTTGATGGCAATAATTACTACTCCACTTCCGAACTAATTTGGAATAAGGGGTACAATTTCATGGAATGTAATTGAACTTAACAAACGTAGTTATGATGCAATTATAGGGCAGAGCAGAGTTTGTTGATTCCATTGGGTGCAATAATTGACCTTGAAAATAGTTGCATGGAAATAAGAGAGAAATGCATACCTTTTAATACCGATATATGCCCGTCAGAATCACTGAATGTCAATTCCTGCGATCCTCTTCCTATACAAGCTTTAAAAAAATTAAGTTTAACCCACGTTAACTACGAACCAAAAAAGAAATTAGAAAAGATATTGAATCAATATGAAGATTTATTTTATAAAGGAGATAAACTATCATTTACACATGAAATCCATCATGAAATAATCACCAGCAAGGAACAACCAATTTATTCAAAAATTTATAGATATCCCAAAATACACGAGCCAGAAATTGAGTCACAAATTCAAGACAGAATATATTTTTTTTTCCATCAAATTTGATAATTTTTCATTAATTCATCTTTAAAAAGTAAAAATTTAAAAATTTATTAAAAATGTTACTTTAAGATTTATGAAAAAGAAAAAAAGAAAAAAACCAAATTTGTACCATCTCTTAGCTATTCAAAAAGTATAAGATTAATCAATTGCGTCTAAAAATGTATTTTTGAACATTATTATCATTCAACTACTCACGAACGAAACTACACAATCAATATATTTTTCATACAAATCGCTCACTTTGAATTGCTCTGAAAAACAAAAAACTATTCCTATGAACAAATCTTTGCGGATTTTTCTTAGTTGGACTACTTATTACCTTTAAAACGGTACCAACAAATTTGAATTCGAAGCAAGTCAGTCGCTGTGCCACAGTGGTGCAGCGTTTTGCTAAAAAAAAAAATAAGTGCGTTCCTTCTGTCACTGCGATAGTTATCTTCTATACGTGTCAAAAGAAACACAGCTAACAAGTCCGGATTTCTCAGATATTCTGATTTAGATTAGAATTTCCTCAAATTGAAAGTATTCACAATAAAATCTCGAGAAAATTTCTGTCACTTTCTGCATCTGACTGATCCGTCGTCGATTAGGATTGGTATATTTAAATAAATTGTTAACGTTTTCTTATTTATTCGTCATTTGAAATTTTCAATATTCTTTTCGTATTTCTCCTTTTAATGGCATAACAGTCCAAGGAGAGCCTAGGTCGAGCTTTTCGCATCCACCCATGTTGTGCGTGTTATACTTTTTCTTGAATGATGGAAATGACCTACCTCCGAATTAACTTACGAATGACTCGTCATCGCTAAGGATTCTATATTTCGAAGAAAATATTCCTAGAACATTTCCTAATGGGATGGGAACTAAATTCAAAGGGATCCGCATTATTACAAATATTACCAGAGAGATATTTCTATGAAATAAAATTGGTACCTCTATGTTCACATATTTATGTAGTGCTCCTAACTATGTCCTTTCAGTTTTTCGTTTTGATCGAATTTAGAAATTTAATAGTTGGTAATGGAGAAAGAAATCCCCAATTAAAAATGACACTGCAACATTTCTGACTGCAAGTATTCACTCTGGCTGACAAGTCTTGAGTTACTGTTCAACTATCAGATACGTACGTATGTACTTCCCCCAGACATGTTGTTTTAATATTTTTAATAATATTTTGTTTTGTTTTATGTGCTTGCATAAATAAGATTTGACCTAAATTTTAAGGGAATATTACATAAAAATATATATTTTTGATATTAGTTATAGAAAATGTGAACGTTAGCTTCTTTAGCATATTTACTACCGGTTATACATAAATATTACATACTACACACACTCACACACACACACACACACACACACACATAAAAGTAAAGCTCATCTTGCATGCAATGAACATACACAAACATATCCATACATACATACATATATAGTATTATGTATGTAGATATATTCGTACGTGCCGGAAGTTGTTAGTATGTGTGTATTTGTACAACTAGTGGGTACACTGGTGTGCTATGTAAATACCAACCTACATACATACATACATACATTGCTTCGTAAATACACATGTACATATACATTCGCATAAACTAAATGCCTTTTAGCCATTTCCGCCATCGTTGTTGCTGCTGTGGTTCACACACACAAACACACACACATATACACACACACATAGACATACTCCCACTTTATAGGCGGCGCCCATTGGCATGCCACATACCCACGCACATATAAATATAATCGTATATATATACATATGTATACATATATAGGGTGCTCCATCTTTTATGTTGGTATGTGAATATTACTTACTTACTTAACTGATGATCGGTCTTGGCCGAATCTACAAAGCTTCGCCAGTCGCCTCTGCTATGCCCGCGCTGGCGCCAGTTGAAAAGGCCAAGTGCTGTCAGGTTACCCTGCACCTGGTCTTTCCAACGGAGATTAGGACGTCCCCTTCTGCGTTGCGTGTTCCTCCACCGTGGTTCGAATAAAACACCCTTGTAGCCGGAGCGGAGCGCTTTCTTCCATTCGCTCAACATGACCTAGCCAGCGAAGCCGGTGGATTGTTATACGCTTGACTATGTCAGTGTCGGCGTACAGCTCATACAGCTCATCGTTCCATCTTATTCGATACACGTCGTCCACGCATACTGGACCGTAGATCTTACGGAGTATCTTCCTCTCGAACGCTCTTAACAGCCTCTCATCATTGCTGGTCAATGTCCACGTCTCTGCGCCATACATTAGGACGGGAAGGATGAGGGACTTATAGAGCATTATTTTTGTCGGTCGAGAGAGGGCTCTACTTCTCAATTGCCTACTGAGCCCGTAGTAACACCTGTTGGCAAGAGTTAGTCTCCGCTTGATCTCAAGGCTGACATGTGAATATTGAATAACTTAAAAAAGAAACAAACAATCGATTTCCATATATATTAGGTATTTTTATTTAATTTGCTTTTTTACAATTTATTTGGACTAGTTCTTGAGTACAACATCAATCAAGTGGCCGTCGTTATTGACCAAAGCAAAATGTGCCCTCTTTTATACGTTTAAGCTCGTCAATGGTCTGAGGCTTGCTGGCGTCCACTTTGCTTTTAAAATAACCCCACAAAAGATGTCCGGAGGGGTCAAATCTGGAGATGGGTGTGGCTAGTCAGTATCGCAATTTGTTGACACCACACTTCCAGGGAATTTTCGTTGTAGATATTGCATTGTTTGATTTGCAGTGTGGCAAGGCGGCTCATCGCTTTTGTTTTAAACCAGTAAGCATCCAGACACAAATTCTCACACATTTGTGGACTGACATAATCAGCCAACATTCATCGATATCGATTCCCATCGGCTGTTTCGTCTTCTCTGAAGAAAAATGGCTCAATGATGGTTTTGGCGCAAACGTCTACCCAAGCAGTCACTTTTTGCTCATGCAAGGGTGTTTCATGGATCTCTTAAAGACTCTGCTTCCCCATATGCAGCAATTTTGCTTGTTAATGGTCATCAAAATTTCTTTCCTAAAATCAGGTTCAATGTAAAATATTCGTGGACAATCTGTCGGCAATATACTTTGAGTTAATTGTACTTTATATGGAAACAAATGCAAATCATCTTTCTAAATGCACCGCAAGGTGGTTTCACTGACGCTAAAAGGCTGAGCGCGGTGACGATACGGCACACGTGGGTTCTCGGCAACACTCTCTCTTAACGCTTCAACCAGTTTATTGGGAACAGCTTGTCTATGACCTCCCACTGTGCCGTGCTTAACAAAATTCGACACCAAACGACGAATAGCGTTGCCAGACGGTTCGTGCTTGTTGGCGACGTTGTTTTTGACGATATGCACTTTGAGTGAACACAACTGAACGACTATTTTCAATGTGCAGCGTCACTATTTCGGCGCGTTATTTCGATTCAAGCTAAAAATTATACTGAATTGACGTTTCAAAAACATGTTTACTGAAGTTACAAAAATGTTAAAATTTTTCAATGTTTACATACCGACATGGCGCACCCTGTCTGCACAATATAGAAATACAATTGTGTTAGTTATTTTTTGTTTTGCGCTGTTATTGTATCTGCTGTATCTCATAATCGTATGCTTGTACGATATTTTTGGAATATGTGATGAGATTTTTGAATTTTTGTATAACCCAAGGGCAACAGCACCATTGCATATTTTGATCAACTTTTGTTTTTTTTTTTTGTTTTGTTCTTTTTAAAATTGCCATAGTAGTAGTACTTGTCGTTCGAATAGTCGGTGTATGTGTGTGTGTGTGAGTGCATGTGCCTGTATTAGTTTGGTTTCTTTTTGATTTAACTCCATTAAGGCTATAACATTTCGAGCGGCCAATTTACCTTAGGGGTATTTATTTATGTTCAACACATCTTTCTTTTCGCCATTTTTTTCTATTACATATTGCATTGCGTTAGAGATGAAAAGGCTTCAATTACATAAGTTCTTATTATCATCATTGTTATCGTCGTAGTATTAAAAATAAGTGCCTACAGCTCTCACTGTGCATGAATATGTATTGTATGAAATTTTCCAATGAATGTGATCTCAATTAAAAACTTTATTGAAAAATTCAATACTTTACCCACATAAAAACGATATATTTTTATGATTTTTTATGTTATGAAGTTTCTTTATTCTTTGAACGTTTAAGTATCAAATAACTGAAAACCTCATATAATAACTAACTATGTAAAAGCAGTTGGACCCTTAAAATAATGAGGTCTTAGGACTAGGTTCTCCTGCATTTGCCTTCTGTTTTCTCAACATCCATCTTTGATGAGAAAGGTTGCTGCCTCTCACTGACTGCTTGTCATAAAAGTTCTTGGATCAAAGTTTTTGTGTCTTACTTGGTTTAAGCTATGATTTATGTTTTACCTGGGACCAGAGAAAATACTAGGCCCAGGCATTTTCATTTGATATAAGTACAAATTGGGACCATTTAGATCTCTTGGTTTAGAGCTTTACAGCTCCAATGTCTATGTATGATTTACAGGGTGCACCATCTTTCATGTCGGTATGCAAACATTATATAATTTTAACATTTACCAACAGATTGACTTGAGTAAACATGTTTTTGAAACGTCAATTCAATACAATTTTAATCATGTATCCGTCCACGTCGCTTGGCAACGGCCAAACAGCCGCTCGAATGGTTAACACTGAACCTGATTTTTGTAAGGAAATTTTGATGATCGACAAAGCCCATTTCATACTCTTTAGCGCTGTAGATAAGCAAAATTGTTGCACTTGGGGAACGGAGAATCCACACGATATCCATTAAACACCATTGCATGACCATGGAAGTATGGTGTCCAAAAATGGCGACATTAACTGGCCACCCAGATCTCTAGCAAGCCTTAGATCGTTGAAGAGCTCATGGCAAATATTGGTGCCGAAATCATCGCCATACCGCCCGAGATGCTCGAAAAAGTGATGGAAAAGGCCACATTTTGCTTTGCCAGCCACCCTGTACCTGTTTTTTTTAGAAATGGGTCACTTTCTAGCAATTGCTGAAATTCTCCTCTAATTAAGTAAGTTTTTCTATGGGATTTTTATGGTAGAATTACTTGGTGGTAACTTCTCAATGCTTGATGTCATCAAATGAAAATTTGATATGAATGAGCTTATTGACAGCTTAGGGCTGATGTACCATATAGTAAATTATCGAAGAACAATCGGAATAATGTGTTTGCGTAGAGTAGTTAGAAGTGTGCTAGACTAGTAAGTAGTGTGGAATGGGGTCCGTGTTAAGTGGATTCATATTATCTTTTCTAGAAGGGGTATGCGTGTGGTGCAGTCGATCGGCAGTACCAAGGCAATAATTTTGTAGCACCAATTAGCCAATCATCATACGAGCTAATAGTCCAAACAAACGGTCATACTGTTTGTTTCTCAACGACACATGAAGATTTTTTATGCTTAAAACTTGGATTTGCAATGTTATTTTAACTATAATTTATTTAAAAATTTACTTGGATTTCAGATTTAATAGCAAATTCAATACGGAAGATACATTGGCTGCACACATACCTCTTCTTACCCTTTCTTTAAAAGATAATACGAATACACTTTCTATGTACGTGAACCTGGATGCTCGCTAACAGCCATTGCACCTAACCGGCCATATCATCCTCTTGAAATGAAGGCGACATCACCTCCAGGCATGGTCCCCCACTATTAGGCTTCTGGCTAGCCCTCAGCTTTCTTGCACGACTTCAAAGCTGGCGCTTCCAATTGTTCATGCTCTTACTTATTTTACTTTTAATGGCACAACAGCCCATAGAGGGCCTAGGCCGAGCTTTTCGCATCCACTCATGTTGTGCGTGGTATATTTGTACATGAATGGAAGGGACCTACAGTTTACTGCCGAATCCGAACGGCGAAGTGAAAAGCTTTTCATAGCAATTTTTACTTTTGTAGGTTTGCCTTTGCCTGCCGTGTAGAAAAATTATTTTTTCTACTTTTTGATTTTACCTGTGCCGAGATTCGAACCCCGGACACTCTGCGCAGCAGTCCAACGCCATAGCGACCACTTGCTCATGCTCTATATACTGAAATTATTAGACTTACCTACTTCCATTTCTCGGGCGAACCGGTGGCACCGCGCGTAGCATTTAGCTCTTTGGCAAACTTTGCCCACAATTCTCGCACACTAGTTTCGGCCTAGTGGCATGATTTTTCCCTGCTAGGATTTCCAGGTGGTCCTTTATGAAAGGCATGTAATGACGCAGTTGCTCTCGCGTGGATCGTTCGTATTTCGATTCGGTGTAAATTTATGAATTTATTAAAAAATATTTTAAGAAACAATAATTTTTACGTACCCCCCTACATTTTTAAATTCTCAGCGTTGCCAATCATTCACAACTATCAAAGTAAATAAGCTTTAAGAAAGACTTATTCAGAAAGCTTTTTGATGTCAGGTGAGGAGTAGATTTGGGGTTACAAAAATTCGCTGACATCAAAACTGAGAAAATAGGTTTTAGAAAAGTTTGTAAGACTTTTACTAGAATTGAGCTGTTAGCCTCTTGTAATTTCCTACTGGGTTGACATAAAAGTAGGTTTATGCGGTTATTAAATTATATTTTCGTATAAATATTTCGGTAAGCAGAAAATTTAAGTGAGAAATTCTGTTGCCAAATGTCAAAACAGTAAGAAACTTAAAAGTATAAAAATCAATTTATATTGTTAAAACTTTTCCTAATTAAGTAAATAACTATTAAGTAAGTTTAGTTTTCAATAAATTCCTACGATATCAGTAATTCACTTTTCTCTCTATTCATTGATTTACATAAAATATCAACTTAATTTCGTTATGAATTTATTTATTTTTTATATTGATTATAAAACAATAATAAATTGAAGTGAAATTTACGATAATGTTCATCAAATTGGGTCATATGCACTTAATTTGTTTCAAAACACACTCAATTTGCAATGAGCTGTGACACACACACACATACAAACATTCATGCATGATAAGTGGACACACACACACACACACACACACACACACACACACATGGAATTCTCATATGCAAAAATAATAAATTATTATTATGTTATAAACATCATAACTTCAAAAAGCGCACATTAATTCTACCAAAATGGCAAGAAGTAAAAGAGAGAGGAAAAAACTTAAATTATTTAAATCAAAAATGATTTATTTCATTTACAATAGTTCGACATATAAATGTAAAAATAAAATTTTGAGATATTGCACTGCACATATTTCAATAAATGACAGAAAGTATTAAAAGTAATGCATAACAAGCCAAAAACAATTATTTGCTGCATTAATTTTAGTGCAGAGAAACATGTAATTGAAAAACAATATTTTTTTGCTTTTTTGGCTATTGGGCTATTGTCTTTAGTCAAGGGGAAAAAATGATATCGTTATTGTGAAACTTCTGGTAGTTGAATAGAGGGATGCAGCAGCGAGACCAAGATTGATTAGGCAGGCTACTGGAGGAACGTAAGCCATTCGGTATCAAATCTAATTTGGAAAAACAAAAAAATTGTGTTCGTCAGTGTGATGCTCCCTACAGAAGTTTACTTCTTCAGAACGTTCACGTTTTGGGTTTTCAGGTTAGGTTTAGTAAACTTGTAAAAACCAGAGTCTATCGCAGACATTACAGGCGTGGCCGAAGGAATTTTTATCGATATGCCGATTTATGCAAACGATAAGCCTTGTACAAATCAGTTTGATCATTCTCTGATCCCAGGTGTGCTACATCTGCATTAACTTCATTTTGATCGTTTACATTTCCAATGCATGCAACGACCTCAGCAAAATCATAATCTCTATCAAACTATTCATACTCAATGCATGCTAATTTATTTGCTACATCATTATAAATGTAATCTTACCATCATCATCATTATCATCAAAATCTTCCGGTTTTTTTTATCTCAACAGGTGGTAAATTTACTACTGAGTACTCGCGAATGTTATGAGGTTGACTAGAAACTTGGTAAATCCTGACTATGTATTGTTGTGCTGTTGCGAGTTGATTGCTTTCCATAGAAGAAAAGATTTTAGGCAAATTTTCAAGTAAATTTTCTGCCCTTCTCTTTCGTTGAGAAGCTGGGAATTCGGCCACCTCAATAATTGCGTGGTGCTGTATAATCTGAGGACATTCGGCGGGACTCAATGACATGAGTGTTGATGCAATAATTGGCTCTAATGAACTCATTTACCATTCATGCTGTCTTTCCGCATTAGTCTTTGCAAGTTGTTTTTCAATTAAATTCGAATTATGCCTCAAATTGCTTGTGAACTCTACACTCTCGCGATATCTCGGTGCTCGGTTTTTGGTGGTCTCCATTTTTCGAGGAAGTCTACATTCTCGCTGTTTTTGCTGGAGATTTTATCGTGATATAATCGTCATTTAATTGTGCCTCGCTTTCTTTTTTTCGCTCTTTATTCGCTCACTGTTTCAGCTTTAGGACTCTGTAACGATTTCTATTTGAAATGTTAAATTTTTGTTTATCATACCAATTTTTACTAGAAACAGATGGGAAGCGCCCTCTATAATTCGAATATGAATCATACGCTAAACAGCGCCTTCTGTCAATCAAGTTTTTTCTCTCATTCTTAAAGCTCTACAAATTTCTAAAGATTTTTGTTTGAAATGTACAATTTTAATTCGAAATGACAGCGCCCTCTACAATTCGAGTATGAATCATACGCGAAACAGCGCCCTCTGTCAATCAAGTATGATTCATACTCATACATAATTTTTCACACGCTGCTTTCGCTTTTGTTTTTTTCAGTCCATACTCTTTACTTTACTTTTAATGGCACAACAGCTCATGGAGGGCCTAGGCTGAGCTTTTCGCATCCTCTCATGTTGTGCGTGTTATATTTGTACATGAATGGAAGGGACCTACAGTTTAATGCCGAATCCGAACGGCGAAGTGAAAAGCTTTTCATAGGCAATTTGTACTCTTGTAGGTTTGCCATTGCCTGGCAAGAGGTGGTGCCGTGTAGAAAAATTATTTTTTCCACATTTTGATTTTGCCTGTGCCGAGATTCGAACCCCGGACACTCTGCGTAGCAGTCCAACGCACTACCACTACACCACAGCGACCACTCTCAGTCTATACTCTCTCATTCTTAAAGCTCTACAAATTTCGAAAGATTTTTGTTTGAAATGTACAATTTTTATTTGGAATATCAAATTTTACTAGAAACTAATTGTCAGCTTCCGCTATCAAGCGATAGAGGGATAGAAGGCTTCTCTATCGATTGATAGAGGGCGCATAGTGGATGCATATGTGTTGCCCATAATTTATGTGTATGGTATATCTATGCATCCCCATTTTTTAATACTTGATAGAGGGCGCTGTTTCGCTGCCTTTCATTTTCGTGACAACTTTCGTTTTCCCACGAACATCTCTTACTCCCTCGTAAATATAAAAACAATTATAAAGAAGTAAACTTCAAAAATCCAACCAAAATTTCGGACTTTTGCCACTGCAGTGAGGGGCAACGATGAATGCCAAATTACATATGATTGCAATATTTATTTTATTGCCATCCAAATCATCAACTAGCGCGCCAGCAGTTACGCCTGAGTTAACTTGAGGATGCGCTTATTATTTTGCTTTGAGTGTATGTAAATATTTCCAAAACCATTTTGGCGATACACTGGAAATTGGCAAATGGCAATAGAGAATATGAAACAATTGCCCTAACCAGCAGCAGCAGCAGCAGCAGCAGCAAATTATTATTAATCTCGCGCATATACACAAAATAATACAAATACATGAAGGCTGATATTCCGTCGGATTACAACTGTGCATAAAGGCACTAGCCGTTGCCGCGGCGCAAGGGCTGGTTTTTTATTTCCAAAACCTAACCTCGGATTCCCTAATGACTGCATTCGTAGTTATGTTACATGCTCCCTCTTTGTTGCGGGGACATTAACTCCATTAATTTTTCAAAGAATCGATTGATTCTTTTTCCGGCAAACACGATTAAAGGTTTTGCGATAAAACCCACTTTCCCGCCTGGATCCGCCAGCGCATAAATTTATATGCATTTGCATGCATCTGTGTGTGAGTGTGTGCGTTCAATGAGCAACACTCTGAAGCAACGAAACATGAACATGAGCATGTAACGAAAACAAAACATAAAAATATAAAAAAATATATATATTTAATGCAAATTTCGATAACAGGATTACATTTTAAAATTATAATTCTTATCCTGTGCGCGGCACAATTAAAATTAACATTTCTCTCTTTCACAAATTACAATTTGGTTGCGATCGGAGAATTTCCTATGCATGTATGCGTACCATATAGATGTATGTAGTGGTAATGGTTTTGTGCAATCTAAGCATCATAAACTTTATGAGCATGGGAAATGAGGGCGTGGTGACAGGCGGCGGTATTATTTGCTGTTATTTTGGTGCATTTGCTTAACGGTGTACTCGTTTGCAGATGACGACGGTGTTTCAAATGTGGCAATGCCATAGAATAGTACGCGAATGTATAGGTAAACATACATACATACATACGTTTATATGTATGCATGTGTGCTATACCATATAAGCAATAAACCTTTAGGTGCATGTGTGAGTGTGTGCTGCTGGATTACATACAGCTACACTTTTGCATAAAGTTGCATATTCATGAGTTGCTCAACAAAAAGCACCGCCAAAAATAAAAAATAGCATGCAGTAGCGAAAAATGAGAATTGAGCAGATCGCATTCAGCAGATAAAAGTAAAGTATGTGTCTGTGCCATATATGTATTTGTAGTTTATGTGTATGCAAAATTAATGGTGTTGCCACACTAAAATGAAGGCAATTTACCTTAAAACTGCTTGCCAGTTTCAGTACTTGACGAAACATCCGAACCACGTGTTTCGTGTTACATATTGTCAGTGAAGTTATCTCGGTTGTTTTCCGACAAACATTGCAAGTAACACTTTTGCATAAAGTTGCAAGCTTGATATAAGCCACGCAAGTTATGTTACTAGTTATGTCTCATGCTAGTCATGTCTCATGCTAGTCATGTCTCATGCTAGTCATATCTAATGCTAGTCATGTCTCATGGTAGTTATGTCTCAAGAAGTTATTGGAGCTGAAAACTCTACTTGCTTCCTTGTTTGTTGAAAACCCACTCCCGCAGCTCCAGTTGCAAGCTTGATTAAGCCACGCAAGTGACATTACTAGTCATGTCTCATGCTAGTTATGTCTCAAGATGTCAATAGAGCTAGTTTTTGCTTCCTAGTTGTTGAATATCGCTCCAGCAGCTCCAGTTCAATTCGTGAATCTTATATGTGAATTAAACTCCATTGCTTTCTAAGTGTATGTATAGTTTCTACTGTCTCATATATAGTTTTTAAAAATTTTAATTATTTTACAAAATATGGCAACACTGTCACCCCAACTGCATGCACTGGTCAACGCTGAAAAATGACAATCGCCAAGCCTAATTGCATACGACAAGTATTTGCAGCAATGTTGCATGCAATTACTCGTATACTTTTGGCTGATTTCTATATTTTTATGTTATGCTGAAATCATATTTGTAAAATTTAAAAAAAAAAAAATTATATTAAATAAATTTTTTTTTTACCTAGGGGAAAGGAAGTCGTTTGAGAGGTGCATTGAATTAAAGTTAAAAAATGCATATGAAAATACTTTTTATTATATTGTATAGAATATACTACTGTGGGCAAAAAGTAGTAATACTTTTTAATTTAAATTTCGCGCGGAAACCCATTCATCAAAATATTATTTTTTTAAGGTTGGTATGACTGTCGGTGACATCTGTGCCAAATGTCACATCAAAATAATCATTAGAGTTTAGTATACGCTTGTCTTTCCGAAGTACAAAAAGTGCATTCGGCGATTTTCACAATGAGTGAAATTATTCAACAAAGAAGTTCCATTAAATTTTGTGTGCGGAATCAAATTTCTGGTGCCGAAACGTTCAGAATGTTGCAAAAGGCCTTCGGTGATAATTGTATGTCGCGAGCAAGTGTTTTTGATTGGTACAAATTGTTCAAAGATGGTCGAGAACGCGTTGACGACGAACCACGTCCAGGACGGCCATCAACATCAACATCAACTGATGATCAACACGTCAATAAAATCAAGGAATTGGTGCTCGAGAATCGACATCGACGATTAACAGTCAGAGACCTTACTGGCATCGTTGGAATATCGGAAGGATCAGTGAAAACCATTTTAAAACATCATTTGGGCCTAAGAAGAGTGAATGCACGATTGGTTCCAAAATCACTGCATTGGTTTTACGACACCATTTTGCCAAAAATTCGACTGATATCGTTCCGCAACCACCCTACCTATTCTACCCTATTCGCCTGACTTAGCACCGTGTGACTTTTGGCTATTTTCTAAACTCAAAAAACCGCTTCGTGGACACCGTTTTGAGTGAAGACTGTTTAATTGAAGACATTAAACATGAATCGCTAAAGCGCATTGAAGGCTATTCCGGAAATTGACTTTAACAACTGTTTCGAGAAGGCACAAGTGTATTTCGGCCGGGGGGGATTACTTTTACTTTGAAGGGGACGAAATAGATTTGGAAGAATGAATAAAAAAATTTGAAATTATGAACAAAGTCTTACTAACTTTTGTCCACAGTAGTAATTAATTATTTGAATCATAAACTCTTGCAGGCAAGTACGTAGCTGTGCCGTAGTGGTAGTGCGTTGCACTGTTACCCAAGGTTCGAAACTCGACACAACTAAAAAAAAAAAAAAAAAAAATTCTACACAGCATCACTTCTGGACAGGCAACGGTACATTTTCCTTATCTTTCCTATCTCTTTCGTTGGTGCTACATGCGTTCATAGTCGACACTAATAAACTCTAGTTCCATTCAAGAACAAATATAATTACACGCAGAACATGAGAAGATGCGAAAAGCTCGGCCTTTGGCGCTACATGCGGTCATAGTCGACATTGATAAGCTGAAGTTCACTGTGGTAAAGGCATAACACTTGCCACAATGACTGTCTATCTCTTTATCGGTGTCCTGTGACTGCATTCCATCTCTCATTTCGCCCTTCTTCTTCCTCCCACATATCAATCTTCCTTTCAATCAACACAATGCTTTGCATTCATAGGGGTGTGCACCCTGTGT
Source organism: Palloptera scutellata (assembly GCA_958295655.1). Classification (NCBI taxonomy): domain Eukaryota; kingdom Metazoa; phylum Arthropoda; class Insecta; order Diptera; family Pallopteridae; genus Palloptera; species Palloptera scutellata. The sequence goes on from OY282449.1 coordinate 146,179,395, forward strand.
GTTGACTAAACCAAAAAAAAAAAAAAAAAAAAAAGTACAAATAATAGTATAAATTCATATAAATATATATATTATACATTTATCTGTGTTTTTTTCTTCACATTTTCCATTATGAAAACTTTTCCAATATCCTATCAAAATAACAACAACAGAAGTACCACAGAAAAACTCATGCACTTCATAAATATTTCAACTAATAAATTTTTTGTTTGCCAATGCTTTTCTTTACTTTTGTCGTTGTTGTTGTTGTTGTTGTTGTTGTTTTTGTATTTGTTATCTGTTTGCAGTTAATTTCACCATGAAATAAAATTAGCCACAGGGTGGAATTGGATAATCATAATCAACATGAATATTCTCAACTCTCAACATCATTGCCATCATCGGCCAGCGTCATTGTGAATGCATTTGCGGTAACTTTCAGCAGTGCAGTGATAAAGTAATACTTTACATATGCCTATTTGATGCATGTGTGCATGTGTGCATGTGTACGTGTGTACGTGTATGTGTGTGTGTGTGTGTGTGTATTTAGCTGAGTTGGAAAAGTTTTAATCCCAATAATCCCAAACACGGTTCAATAATTATTTGCATAAAATCTATATACGCGAAGAGGTCAATTAATATTTTATTGGTTTGAATTTGGTTCGACCAAATTTTATACTTATACAAACATACATACCTATACATATGTTCTATATGTATGTGTGTGTTTATATTTTTCAACTGTATTTTTAATGTTTTATTTGCATTTATTTTACTTTTGTTTGTGACTGTGTTTTTGTTTTATTTAAAATTCCATTTGAGGTTTCGCATTTCATTAATGCAGTAAAAATGCAAATAAACTCTTTGCTTAAGTGCTATACGTAAATATATGAATTTATATCTGAGTGAGTATTGCATCGTAAATATTGTATAATTTTTCCAATTTTTTTCACATCGGTCTTTTTGTGTATTTCGAAGGTACCCACTCGTAAATGTATGCAATTTTTCTTTTTCAATTTCTATAAGTGTTGGCATTTTTTTTTCCAATTAAAAAACAGCTTTTAAATTAAAAACTTGGAGCTGCTAAATTGAAGATGTTAAACTATTTTGCGTTTATATCAGAAGTACTATGGCATATTTTGCAGTATGTACAGTGTTTGATTAGTTGGCATTCAAGTAGTTGCGTTTTTAGAGTAGATGATTTAAAACAATAATTGATTTTTAATTAAATTTTTTCCATTAAGTTTTTACCTTATGCAAACCATTGTGATTTTTAACATTACATAATTTAATAATTAAATTTATTTCATGAAACATAACTACAAACACTTCAGTTTATGATTTGGCTTGAAAAATTACAGTCAAGATATTTGTAAAAAAAAAAAAACATTAAACGTTTCATGTGTCTAATGTTTACACTATGAAAAACACTATGAAGACCTGAATCAAACATTCCCATCTAATGTTCGTGGGAGAGATATACTCGCAAGGACTGTATTTCGCTGATTTATTGTGCTCTCAAGAGAGTAAGACTTAGCTTACGTCACAATTGAAAGCTTATGGTTACTAGTTCATCAGCAAGAATTTTGAAAGCAAACAGTTTACCAGGTGTACAGGTACTAAACCGGTATTTTTTGTAAAGAAAATACACGATTATTTAAGAAAAATACATTTTTTCCCATTTCTCTGGCAATTTGTGAATGGCTCGCCAAAAAACCGTTCGTTTTTTGAGTCAATCCAGTCATCGAGCCATTTTTTCACACTTTTTTGTACAAATCGAAATGCTGCTCAACAAGTGAGTGCCCCATTGATGAAAATAAGTGGTAGTCAGATGGAGTCGAGTCTGATTAATAATCCGCATGGGGGAGGGATTCCCAGCTGTACGAATCTACCAATTCCCGGCTCTGTTTTGGTAGTGCGTTGGACTGCTACGCAGAGTGTCCGGGGTTCGAATCCCGGCACAGGCAAAATCAAAAAGTAGAAAAAAATTTTTCTACACGGCACCACCTCTTGGCAGGCAATGGCAAACCTACAAGAGTAAAAATTGCTATGAAAAACTTTTCATTTCGCCGTTCGGATTCGGCTTTAAACTGTAGGTCCCTTTCATTCATGTACAAATATAACACGCACAACATGAGTGGATGCGAAAAGCTCGGCCTAGGCCCTCCATGGGCTGTTGTGCCATTAAAAGTAAAGTAAAGCTTTGACCAGTAACTGTTTCACCTGGTTTCAGAAGGTCAAACCAGATAACCCCTCGCTGATCCCAGAAAACACAGAGCATTGTCTTCTTTCCGAAGCGATTTGGCTTTGCTGCCGATTTGGCCGGTGTACCGGGCTTAACACATGATCGTTTACATTTGGGATTCTCGAAATAGATCCATTTTTCATCGCCGGTAACAATTCGATGAAGATATGACTTTCTTTTGTACCTGGCGAGCAACATTTCACAGGTGGTTTTTCGATTTTCTTGCTGTCTTTCAGTCAATTCATGCGGCACCCATCTTCCCATCTTCCCTGCTTCAACATCAATCCCATGGCTTTTAAACAGCAGCAGTTGAGAAATGCATTGTTGGGTCACATTTACCATAATTGTTCTGCAAGTGGTTCGTGCGTTTTGACCATCATCCTCATCAAGTAAAGCTTGCAATTCGGCATCTTCAAAATTTTTCGGTGGTCTTCCACGTTCTTCGTTTCTAAAATCAAAAACGCCACTTTTAAACTTATTGAACCACTCGTTGCACTGTGTTTTGCTTAGAGCGTGCTGTCCACAAGCATTTGATGAGATTCCAAAGCTGATTTCTTCAATTGGAAATAGAAAATCAATGATGTCCGCATATCGCAGTTTGTAGGCACAAAATTCGACATTATTACGAGCGAAAACTGAACTGAATATTGTTGACAGAACTAAATGCGAAAAAATGGCGCCAACGATTTGGTTTGACAGAGCGTATAGTTTTACCTAGCGACACAGAGATGTCATTCATACTTGTACACCTGGTAAATCAGTGCCGGGCAAACCAATAACCTGCTGCGTTTGTGTGTGTGTATCTGAGAGAGCAACAGCGCTGCTTGTGTTATTTACACTGGAAATGATATTAACTTTGTAGTAAAAAAATTATAAATAGTAAATTTCTTATGCTGTGATAATGTGAAATAATAAAGTAAGCTAAAAAGAAAGTTTAGAAAAGTGAAATAGCAATGTTTAAAGAACCATAACTCTGTAAGTACTGCTCTGGTCCGACCTGGCAACTCTTTGTTGGCATCTCTGAGAATCATAAACAAATACATTTTTACCCATTGATCCATTCCTTCATTATTCAACGTCACTGAAATGAGGGAAGAATCTAAAAAAATTCGAAACATTCTACTTTATTTCTTCGAAAACCAATATCCGGCCGCGAAGGCGCACAGAAAAAATTGTTTGTACATTATGGAGAAGGTATTTTATCGGAAAGGAAAATTGACAAATGGTATGATGGTATGGTCGCTGTGGCGTAGTGGTAGTGCGCTGGACTACTACGCAGAGTGTTCGGGGTTCGAATCTCGGCACAGGCAAAATCAAGAAGTAGAAAAAATAATTTTTCTACACGGCACCACCTCTTGGCAGGCAATGGCAAACCTGCAAGAGTAAAATTTGCTATGAAAAGCTTTTCACTTCGCCGTTCGGATTCGGCATTAAACTGTAGGTCTCTTCCATCCATATACAAAAATAGCACGCACAACATGAGTGGATGCGAAAAGCTCCGCCTAGGCCCTCCATGGGCTGTTGTGCCATCAAACTGGCTATTCCATAAAACTGGATATTTGGGTGTCAAATAATCTGAGTGAAAAAATCTTACTGACCGCATTTTAATTTGCTGAATCTCTTCTGAAACGGAATGATCTCGAACCATTTTTGCACAGATTGGTTGCTTGTGACGAAAAATGGATAACGTATGACCTATGCGCAATAGGTCATGGCCAAAACGCGGTGAGCCTCCCCAAACCGTCGTAAAGCCGGAACTGACTACAAGGAAAGTTTTGCTTAGTATTTGGTGGGATTGTAAGGGTCCTGTGTACTACTCCTGTCAACAATTATTTAGATTGAATGAAGCCCTCAAGGAAAAACGCCCGGAATTAGTCAACAGAAAGGAAATTGTCTTTCATCACGATAACGCTAGACCACATAATTCTTTGGTGACCCGCCCAAAACTGAGGTAGCTTGGCTGGGAAGTTTTAATGTATCTACCATACAGACATCAGATTACCATTTGTTTCGTAGTGCTCTTTCAAATAGCAGAATATAACAGAACGACAAAAAATGCGTTCATATTTTCATGAAAAATTGTTTATGAAAAAGAAGTCATACTCCCATTTTTCATTAAGCTTTTTTTTTTCAGTGCATGTGTTAAAAACATGCATTTGATCAGTGAGATCTTGCTTACTTGAATGCTGAAAGTCAACGAACATGATTTGCGTTGATAAAATTGCTCTCAATCTTCTCTCGCATTCCATTTTTCGTCAATAGATCGTAAGGTACACGAAGAAGTTTACAGTTTTATAGACAGCATTACGGAGGCAGAGAATGTATACCTTCTCACATTTGAATAGAAAAATCAAAATTGCTCGACACTGCAATAGCCATTGCTAATGACTAACATTTTTCTCATAAGTTTACGAAAAACGGACTGATGTAATGTTAATGAAAGTAACGTTTCACTTCTTATATTCAAAAATATTCCAAACGAATCAGGTAAGGGAAGTTCAAATTTGAATTATCCATTGGACCGATAGAAAACAAATTTACTTTTAATCTCTAAGTAAATTGGATAATTTTCTTAGTAAACCAGGGACGTCGAATATATTCTGAGTGTGGTTCGCCATCCTCAATGTCTCTTAACAAATTTATTGTTCAAAAACATTCAGGTCTCGTTGATCTTCTTCTATAGCTAGGATTTTTAAGTGAAAGCCAAAATTATTTTCCATCTATTGACAACATATTTCGTATAAATCTTTCAGCGACCATGCCCTTTCTTTATTTTTTAGGGACCACAACAGCCCACAGAGGGTCTAGGCTGAGCTTTTTTCATTCATCCATTCATGTTGTGTGGATTATATTCATATATGAATGTAAGGGACATATAGGTTCAAGCCGAATCCGAACGATGAAGTGAAGAGTCAATGTTTACTCATGGAGAATTGGCATTGTCATCGCAGAGAGGGTGTCATGCAGAAATTGTTTTTATGATCTACTCTTTGATTTTTTGTCTTAGCCGACCAGTCCAGCCACAGACACTAGTTATTTCACTAGTTACCAATTATACTACAGCAACCATGGCCAGTTTTTATTTTTTTGGTTTATAAAAATTACACGCCCATGCCATGCAGTAGTCGGCTAGTTGGGCATTACTTAATAGTATTGTTTTTCCATTTATTTAAAAATATTATTTTAGAATTTTAACTAAACTTTGATGTAGGGTACGAGCAATTCCCCTCACTCAATCACTCATTCCCGCATTGTTGTTGTTTTCACTCTTCTGCTATGAATGCATACATACAATAACCAACTTCATACATATTTACATACTACTAATATGTACGCATAGAATACAACAACAACAACAACAGCGTCGGCAACAAAAACTCTTATGCAAATATTGATTGCATGTTTTTCAAAATGTTCGATATTGAATGTGCTCCTATTTAAATATTGATAAAACATTCAATTTCCATTTCTATTTTTCAATTGACTTGCAATGATATTTTTCCTACTTCCCCGCCACTCCCTCTCCGGCCTCCTTGCCGCTTGCATATCACGTGAAAGTTTTGCTAACCGCCGCGCTAAACTAAACTAAAATAAATCGAGTGTCTTTGCTTTAACATTTGCCTGCTATTACTCTCCCATCTCTAACTCCCCCTTTTAACTCCCCCTCCAACTCCACTGTTTATATCCTATAAACGTTATGTATTGAATTTCTAACGATTTGTGAAATTGTACAATTCCAAATAATAATACAAAAAAAAAGAAGCAAAATGAAAATAAATAAATTGATAAATCGCTGTTATCATGAAATGGAAAGAGGTCAAAAGGGGGCGTGGTAGTTATGTGGGTACATGTATTCATTTCTCGAACGTTTTATTTATTGATCAACGCAAATATTGGAATAGTTTAGAGGCAAAGGAGTTGTGGGATCAAAGAGGGGATATTAAATTATGGGGGGACGGGGTGCGGGGGCCGAGTGTAAATAAAATAAAAATACAACAAACAAACAACAAATGCAAATAGTATCCTTGAAGTATAAACTATGCATCAAGCGAATAAATAAATATCATTTCTGCAGAATTTACTTTGATAGTTTGTCTGTTTGCTTGTTTATTTTTGATTGGAGTACACTCGTTTTCCATTTATACTAACTTAGATAGATAGTTTACATAGGTAATACATAAACGTGTACAATGTTGGGTAAAATTTTGTATATTTTTCTGGGGAGAAAGGTAAAACTGAACTTAAAAATTTAAGTTGAAGGATTTCGCTGCTAGAGTATTTGACTCAATTGTTAAGTTTGTCCTTTCAGCATCTTGACTTTTTTTGACTGGGTGCTGAAAGAACCGATATTTTTATTATTAACCTTACAATATTAACTTTACTTGGATACTCTGAAATACTAACTATTGCGCCATAAATATATTGGTTCATATAAAAAGTATCAGCGATTGGTATCCATAAATCTGTCAGGTATATGATGTTTAACTAGTGCCTCCACTGTCTCCTGACAGTTTGCGTGTTGATCTTGCAAAATTTCAATGGGTTTTTCAGTGTCTCTTTCAGTGCATCTTTTATATTAAAATTTCCTGAACAGAATCGAGCAAACCTCTCCTGGGTCCGGCGATCACTCACAGCGTCCTCACTGTAAGTCGCACAAATTTTTCGGCATGTTTTTGCAGCGGTTTTAACACTTTTCTATAGTAATAAAGCATCTAAATAAAGCGTAAGTATTTCTGCAGAAATTTCATTCATTTCCAAATCAATGTAACTTTTTACACTAGCGAAGAAATGCCACCTTTCAAAAATGTGTTCTCTTTTGACATAATCGGACTAATGTTGTCAGATTTGTGGGTAACTTGAAGATTTGCGGACCCAATACACAGCGGCATGCTAACATTTTAAGAAGCAAACGTCAAAAATCGGACTAAGTTCGGTGGTACAGCCGAATTCAACTCGTTCACTTACGCATCTATTCCAATATTTGCTTTGATCTGTAACTAAAATGATAGAGAAATTATTACATGTACCCGAGTCGTTGGTGCCATAGAAGAAGGTTCAAAACATATCACAATTGAGCAAACTCTTTTAAAAATTTTTTTTACCTACCTCTCGACTAGATAATTAAGCTAATTGAAAATGAAGATTTTAACTTGCCTGCAATTCGCGCTATTATTTTACTGCGTTTTCGCCAGAAACACTGATGCTGGCTCGCCGTTCTCAGCTATGGAAAGCGAAAATATTGTCAAGAGCAAGATACCGGAAATGCCAACTAAGATGCCAAAACCTTCCGTGGAAATACCATCTTCAGATGCGGAGAGCGACGGCATTGCGAAGAACGTAACGGATCATATGCAAGAAGATATTAACAAAAAAGAAGCGGCTAAGCAGGAAGCGATGCGTATAATTGATACTGTACCTAAAGCGATACCATCGGCAGCAGATGGCATGTTAAGAATGCCCTTGAACGTTCTGTTTGATTTCCCGTCCATACGTGTATCGACAGCGATCAATAATATCTGCTTTAAGATAATGGCGGGCGATATGATCAAACCAATCTATACCCCCGATGTGAAAAATATGCAACTGCAATTGCGTACAACCTGCAAAAAAATTATCTTCCCAATGCAAAGGGCTGATGCGATGTTTCAGAGTTCTGAATTTGATACCAAAAAGAATACCGTTATCTTGGTCACCGGCTGGACCACAAAGAAAAATAGTAGCGCTAACGATATTGAGGAAATGGCAAAAGCATACAATTGCCGCGGCCCTCGATGCTGCTCAATATGTTCGCACTCTGTACATGTGGTCCTATTTGAATACCGAAGAAATCGGTTGCCATTTATCCAAGGCTATCGCTCAGTTAGCCGAAATTACGCCACTGGAAAAGATTCATCTCGTCGGGCACAGTGTTGGCGCAGACATCGTTGGTTCTGCCGGGCGCCATTTTACCCAAGAAACGGGAAAAACTCTACCCCGCTTTACCGGTTTGGATCCCGCTAAGCCATGCTTCAATCACGGTGAAATTCTAACGGGTCTGTGGCGTGGCAATGCCGCCTTCGTCGATGTCATCCACTCCAATGTGGGCGTCATCGGTGTCAGCCATTCTGCTGGCGATGTGGATTTCAACCCCGATGGCCTGGCCGGCATACAAAAAAATTGCCTCGGCATTGTTTGCTCGCATATGCGCTCATTGCAATATTTCGCGGAAACTGTCTATCCTGGCAACGAGGTGAACTTCATGGGCAGACAATGCAGATCGCTGACTCGTATGCGTGAGGGTCGCTGCCAGAATGTTGAGCATCCCATGGGCTATGTTGCACCAAGTAATTTGTCCGGCTCGTATATGCTGAAGATCAATGGCGAAGAACCGTTCGGCACAAAAGCACAGAAAAATAGCATGATGTCGACCTCGGACTGTGGCAATTGTGAGGCGGAAATTAATAAGCAGGCAATGTAGATATTTGTGGTAAAGCTTTAAAGATAAATAAGAATATGTGATAAGTGATAGTTTACTATAGTAATAAATTTTTGTGTTTTTGTGATTCGATAAAATACTAAGCTAATTGCTTAAAAAAAATTATTTCACCTTGCCAACAAAGAAAAAATCGGTTAGAAAGATTGGGTGTAAATCGGCCCATAGGATATTCTCCTACACCGTGGTTATATTCAGATTTTACTCGGCAAACACGATACAAATTTTGTTTTCCCAAACCCGAAGAGTTAGAGAGAGAGAGCTTTTATACACGTGCTCAAAATAGTATTAAACGAACAATCAAAATCAATTATGCAACGACCTCAATGTAATCACGGCACAGACCGAGCACGTGAGAAAAATGAAATGTGCTCAGCAACAACTCTGATTTTCGGGCAGCATAGTTAAAAATAAGGAGTATTGCCCGATCTTGCTGTCAATTTTTGATTATTGAAGAACTAATGACTACGTTCACATTAGCCTCAGTGAGCCCCAACTCATTTTGACGTCTGCTGGCAAAGTTACGTGAGGCGGGATTTTTATTTTGTTAACAATTTCTCGACTCAGTTTGACATTTCAATCAGCTGTGAAAAAATAATTTAAACCAACAAAATTTTATTTAGAATGATAGAATATTAAAGGAAACTTGAAAAACTGAGTAATTGGAAGTTCTTCACTATCACTCATGGTTGAAATTTCTCTTGCAGTAAATATTTGGGCTGTGCAAAAGAGCTGGTAAGCGGCAAAAATGAGGCAACGGTGTTCAGACTACATTTTAGTACGAACATGAGAGAGTGGACTTTTGTCAAAACGATTCGACGCTCTGAGGCTAATGTGAACAAGGTCTATTTTTATTAAATTTTTGATACATTCAACACTCAGGTTGTATCCTATGAACGCAGAGCATTGTGTTAAATAATTTTTTGGAATCTGTGAAAATGAAAAAAATGGCTGATACACTGACTTGAAACCTGAAAACTGTGATGTCTCAGGGGCAACTCATAGTTATAAAATTTTTGAGTTTAGCTTCAGTCCTCCCTCTCCAGGTGTACAAGTATTAAACCGGTATTTTTTTTTTAAGAAAATAGACGTTTATTCAATCTTCAAAGTAATGACCATTGCTACTTACACATTTTTCCCAATTCTCTGGCAATTTGTGAATGCCTCGCAAAAAAAAACTGTTCGTTTTTTGAGTCAAACCAGTCATCGAACCAATTTTTCAAATTTTCGTATGAATCGAAGTGCTCCTCAGCAAGTGAGTGCCCCATTGATGAAAGTAAGTGGTAGTCAGATGGAGCCAAGTCTGGTGAATAACTCGCATGGGGGAGGGCTTCTCAGCTGTATGAATCTAACAATTCCCGAGTCTGTTTTGTTCGATGTGACGGTGCATTGTCATCCAGAAAAATCAGTTTGTGTTGCTTAGTTTGATATTCCGGACTTTTTTGGCGCAAAGCACAGTTCAAACGGTTCAAATCTGCCAATTGTTGTTGGTAGCTTTGACCAGTAACTGTTTGACCTGGTTTCAGTAGGTCAAACCAGATAACACCTCGCTGATCCCAGAGAACACAGAGCATTGTCTTCTTTCCGAAGCGATTTGGCTTTGCTGTCGATTTGGCCGGTGTCCGGGCCTAACATATTATCGTTCATGTTTGGAATTCTCAAAATAGATCCGATTTTCGCCGCCAGTAACAATTCGATGAAGATATGACTTTCTTTTGTACCTGGCGAGCAACATTTCATAGGTGGTTTCTCGATTTTCTTACTGTCTTTCAGTCAATTCATGCGTCACCCATCTTCCCACCTTCAAAATCAATCCCATGGCTTTTAAACAGCAGCAGTTGAGAAATACATTGTTGGGTCACATTTACCATAATTATTCTGCAAGTTATTCTTGCGTTTGACCATCATCCTCATCGAGTAAAGCTTACAATTCGGCATCCGGTATCTACAAACTTTTTCGGTGGTCTTCCACGTTCTTCGTTTCTCACATCAAAATCACCATTTTTAAACTTATTGCACTCGTTGCACTGTGTTTTGCCTAAAGCATGCTGGCCGTAAGCTTCCACAGGCATTCGATGGGATTCCAAAGCTGATTTCTTCAATTGGAATCAGAAAATCAATGAATCGCAAAATCGCATATCGCAGTTTGTAGGCACAAAATTCGACATTTTTACGAGCGAAAAAAAAAATGTTGTTGTATGAAACTTAATTGTTTATTAACTGAACATTGTTGACAGAACTAAATGCGAAGAAATGGTGCCCATGATTTGGTTTGACAGAGCGTATAGTTTTATCTAGCGACACAGAGATTTCATTACCCGTTTCACATTAGTTCATCTGCTCAAAATGAAAATCTTCAAAAATAAGTAAGGGTTTAGAGAGGAAGATTGTTATAGAAAAGAAAATATGTTGGGATTTTCGTAAGTTCGATTTTCACAACGAGCAAAGAAAATATACCTGAGATATAAAATTTATCCATTTCTGCACATCACTTTACTTTAAAAAACCCTCCATTGGAAAACCTACCAGCAAGTAATTAAATTTCATCGTTGAAATGATATGAAATTTCAAAGAAGAAAACTGAAGAACAAAAATTGTTTAAAACCAAGCAAAAAAAAGAAAAAAAGAAAGTAACTATGTGCAATTAAAAGAGAGAATAAATTCTATTTACCTAGAACTTTATTTCCTGTAATCCATCATTAATGAGTTTTATTTTCTCTCCATCGTTCTAGCTACATCTATATCTCTATGTCTCTATATCTATTCCATAACCGTTTGCCCTTTCACATGCATTTACAAAGTACAATTAACGTCTTCATTTAAAAAACTTTTACTTGAACAAAATCATCATGAACAGCATCATTATCAGTGGGATTGAAGCAATGACTAGTAGGACTATGTACGTGCAGCATACGGCGCTGCAACAAGGACGCATTGAAGGATGACCTCACTATAATTAAAAAGAAAATATAAAAAACTGAACGCGTGAGAAGAAGAAGGAGGAGATGATGATGATAGAAAAATCCTGGTAAAAGTGCAATATGTGTTTAAGAGTGAAAAATAAAGCAAAGTACACACATACACACACACACATAAATACGGAGATAAACACATACACCCATGCACTCCGATTGAGAAAACAACGATGCAACACTGGCACCGATTTATACGATGATTTCTAACAACAAAAGGCGGAGGCAGCAAAAGGAGGAACAACAAGTGAAAGATTACGCTTCAAAGGATAACTAGGACATGACAACAACATTCCGTCATCCGCTCAGTCACTCGTTCATTCATTCGTTCAGCGCCTGCGGCAAATTACAACAGCAACAGCGAGTACACCAGCAATAAATACGGCTGCAATTGAAAATAATCATAGATACTTCATCTACAATAATGAAACTATTGAGGTTCTTTTTTGTTTTGTTTTGCCACTGTTTTTAATTTCGATTTCAATTTCGCTTTCTGCTCGTATGCGGCGAGATACTTTCAGCTGTTCAGTTTTTTCTACTTTTTTTTATTTATTTTTTTGTTACTAAGGCTTGGCTTTGCTGTTCGACTATTCGAGGCTGTTGCCTTGATTTCATCATTTAATGAGCATTACAATTAGCAACGAATTAAAAACGAATTTTTCTTTTCACAGAGCAATGGAATATGGTATACTTGGTGAATGAAAATGAAAAGTATTACAAGAAATGGCATAGACAGGAATAGAGAGAGAAAGAGATAGAGAGGTAGAGAGAGAGAGAGAGAGAGGGAACGCTAAGTAATGTTGCCATACTGTATCACTGCTACTGTTGCATACATTCGGAGCAAGGAATAAAAGGATGTCAGTGAAATTGATTGGAAATTCATTTTACCTTCTCCATCTGCTTTTCATTTTCTTCTACTACTGCTTCTTCTTCTCTTTTTCTTGCTTCTTCTTCCTCTTTCATGAATAAAGCACACTTAAATGTACGAGTATTTATGTTAAAAAGTAAGCTATAAACAAGGAAATTGTAATGGAAGAGCGGAATTAGCAATGTAGTTTAAAAGCAAATTAGGGCACATCATTATTTATTGCATAAAAGAAGACAGCGAATAGATAACATAAAAATATATCAAGGTTTTTTTTTTCTATTTTCTTTTTAAAATTGAGAGCACTGGTTGAAATGCAATTATACTTTAATGTGCGTTTTTTGTAAATTTTATCTTTAAGGGGATAACAGCCCATGGGAGGGCCTATGCTTAACTATTCGCCATTCATTCCTTTATGTAGTGCGAGCTATAGTTTTGCATTCATTTACACATTTGGAGGTTTACCATTGCCTGCCAAGAGGTAGTGTTCGTGTAGAATAATTTAAGAATTTCCACTATTTGAATTTGGTCTGTGCCTAGACTTGAACCCGGGCACCCGGCACGTAGCAGCCCAGCACACTACCAACTAATCCAAGGCAACTATAGGTAACTGCGACGTATTCAAATCGTTTCAGTGCCTCATTTAAAAGCACTAATTCAACATAAGTAAGCTCAGCATAGGACCATCTCCAATCGGTCCATAATGGACGCTGAACAAAACTTTTAACCCTCTAGTTCCCAAATTTTTGATTGACCTAACAATATTATGATAGATAAATAAATATCAATGTAAAAAGCACATATCTGTTCTCAAAAACATAACTTGAATTCATCTTGTACCAAATACATGTGTGAAAATAGGTAAGTTAACCCTCTAGTTACCAAATTTCTGGTTGACCTAAAACTATTATATTAGATAAATATCGATGTAAAGAGCACAGATCTGTTCTTAAGAACATGAGAAAAATTAATTGGTGTGGATTTATGAAGTCGGTATCTCTCAAAGCAATGCTGATTAAGTATTTGAGCCTGTTAGCACAATTTTTATTGAATGATTAAACATTTTATATCAAATGTTCCTGTTCTTAGCTAGTCATAAGTAGACTATTTATACCTATAGTATCACGGGAAGTATTTCCTTTTATTTGTTTTTACTTTTAACCAAATATTTCAAACTCAATGTAAATAAATTGGGGTGCTCATCTAAACTCGAAACAACCTCGAAAACCTCGAAAATTTACGCGCACCTAGACTATCTGTCAAAATTTGTATGGACAAGAGTTTACACAGTTTTCGAGCCCATTTTGTAGCGAAAGTCTACCTCGACAATATACGTGTGAGTAAGGGTTTGCGTTTGGCTCAAATCAGTACATACTAAAATACGCTGAAGTAGATTCAAATTTTATTTAGGTGCTTTTCGTTCAGAGGTGCTTTTATTTCTTTTTGTCGCTGTGGTGTAGTGGTAGTGCGTTGGACTGCTGCGCAAAGTGTCTGGGGTTCTAATCTCGGCACAGGCAAAATCAAAAAGTAGAAAAAATAATTTTTCTACAAGGCACCACCTCTTGGCAGGCAATGGCAAACCTACAAGAGTAAAAATTGCTATGAAAAGCTTTTCACTTCGCCGTTCGGATTCGGCATTAAACTGTTGGTCCCTTCCATTCATGTACAAATATAACACGCACAACATGAGTGGATGCGAAAAGCGAAAAGCTCGGCCTAGGCCCTCCATGGGCTGTTGTGCCATAAAATTCTTAAAATTCTATTTTTTGAAGAATGAAACAAACAAAAAACAGCGGAATAAATATTTTAAGTAAATATAGCAATGCAACAACAATAAAAAATAACAAGAAATACATCAAGAAAAGTGTTAAGTTCCCGAAAAATCGCGTATAAGGTTCCAAAACTTATTACCTCCAAGGCTGGACGTATTAAGTTCCAAAACTTATTACGTCCAAGGCTGGAAGAACGTTGACTAAGAAGTAGTTTGATCTTGGAACGGAGTAATGTTGGAAAGGAGCTGTATAACGGAAGCCGGTCTCAAAAATGGTTGAATTGATTAATTCCTCAAGAATTTCGAGCTTTTCTTCCAACTGATTTCCACCTGACGGAATGAGAAAAGTTAACTTTCGAAATCTTGAATATAAGTACACACAAATGGTTACCATTGCTTGTTCCAAATAATTCCAGCATTAGCAAATTATTTACTGCTGTATCTTCGAGGTAATTAAACAATGTGGCATTTTCGATTTTTTTAGTTTTGTGCTTGTTTTGAATTAATTTTATTTAGTTTTTATTTGTTTACTTTTGACACTGCAAGGTTGTTAATAAGTATGTGAACCCTGACTGCAGAAGTCTGAAATGCCACCCTAACCGTGGTAGCTATTTTCTCGATATTTACGCTATTTTCACTTTAGCGCTCATTTAAAGTTTACGCGTTGTGTAAGTTTTCGAGTTTAGATGAGCACCCTTAATAATTTTTCAGATTTTCGTACAATTTTGACTTTGATTGTTTCTACACATTGCAGCTCATAGCCGAAGAAAAAGTTTGGGGGGTTCACTATACGATGTGATAAAGTATAGGTACCTCCAAACTACTGTTCTGGTGGTTATAGACACCCGTTTTGGTGACGGCTGTCTAGAGGCCTGCTCGGGCAATAGAGGGTTAACCCTTCGAAATAGATCTTGAATAGTTAATTGAAATGGATGGATTTTCAATGCATTTCGTTTTTCTTTAGAGTTTTTTGACTAGGTAAATCTTCAAATATCAATTAATATCAGCGTATAGAAACCTTTCTGGGGCACCTACAACGTTTCCTGAACTTAGAATTCGGAAAAATGTAAAAACCCTTTTAGGCAACATTAACCTGGAGAAAACCAGGTCAGATAATTTTTAGTATGTACTTATTTTTTTCTGGGTTCGGCGTTTTCCCCTAGAAGAATTAACTGACGGATATAGGCTAAAAGTGTTCAATGCCAGAACTAAAAAGTACTTATACTAGACCTTGAACCATTATCTCTAGGCTATTCGTAGTAGTAAGAAGAAGCAAAATATTGTAACTAAGAGTTTTAGTAAATTTCAAGCTAGACATAACCAACCCGAATTCAGTCATTCAATTTCTTATCTTTAACTTTAAAGTTTTTCTTTTTATGAAAAAAACTTTAAAGCAGTGTTCGGACTTACCAAAAGTGGGTTTCAGCTGTGGTGTAGTGTTAGTGCGTTGGACTGCTACGCAGAGTGTCCGGGGTTCAAATCTCGGCACAGGCAAAATCAAAAAGTAGAAAAAATAATTTTTCTACACGGCACCTCGTCTTGGCGCAGGCAAAGGCAAACCTACAAGAGTAAAAATTGCTATGAAAAGCTTTTTACTTCGCCGTTCGGATTCGGCATTAAACTGTAGGTCCCTTCCATTCATGTACAAATATAACACGCACAACATGAGTGGATGCGAAAAGTTCGGCCTAGGCCCTCCATGGGCTGTTGTGCCATTAAAAGTAAGTAAGTAAAGTAAAACTGGTAGTGCGTTGGCCTCTTACGCAGAATATCCGAGGTTCAAATCTCGGCATAGGCAAAATTTAAATGCATAAAAACCAATTTTTCCACATGGGACCACTTCTTGGCAGGCAGTGGCAAACTTACAAGAGGAAACATTGCCTATGAAATGCTTTTCACTTCGCCGTTCGGATTCGGCATAAAACTGTGGGTCCCTTCAAGTGGATGCGAAAAATTCAGCCTGGGCCCATCAGCTGTTATGCCATTAAAAGAAACGAAGAAGAAAGAAGACTTACCCCTCTCATTTCTGTTCATCATCTAGGCAAAGGTGAACTTAGTATCTCTAAAACAAAAATCATGGTATTATTCAATTCTCTTTATTCCCAAAAGTCTCGAAAACCGTATATGACTTTTCCACACATTGCGCTTTGAAAATTAACCTTCTTCAACTTAGTTCAACTAATATTTATTTCGATTGCTGCTAATAAATACAAGCTACACTGAACTCTACAATGACTTTTGGATGATGGGAAAGAATGCGGGGGTGCTGGGTATAATGAATAATTTATTATATAAAATTAAAAATAACATAAAATTTTTAAGAAAAAAAGAAAAAAGCAAAAGGTCTCAGATTAATGCTTCCCCTTATTTCGGTAATTAACAAAGTACGAGTAACTTTAACATTAATATTGTAACAAGTAACAACAACAGTAACTGTAACTGTAACAACAACAGGCACAACAACACCACCCCCAAAAGCAGCACTACATCTACACTACCATCGCACCAACAACGCCACCACCAACACCAACAACACCACCACCGCAAATAGACTAATTGCACGTGTGTATTTTGTGTGCAACTCACGTTTCAAATTCGCGCCATTGTTTTCATGATTTTATTTTACTTTATATTATGGTACATATTTCTAAGCTGAAACAGCCACTATGTATGTATGTATGTATGTATGTATGTATGTATGTATGTAGTGTTTATAGAAGGAAAACCACCCAAAAGTACGAATAGCTTGATTACTATATTTACGACGGGGCTCACACTAACACAAACACGATTCTACAGAATGGACGGACGTCGTGCATAAACGGACATCAGCAGTACCGACACCGGCAATGGTACCGGCAACGGCACCGGCAACGGCGACCCATTCGAACTATGTATGTATTTATGTACAACAACATGAATAAAACGACATCCATTAGGCGTTAATCTATAATTACATTGCGGTGACATTGACGCAAACGTTAACGCTAACGCTAACGGTGACGCTAACGGTGACGGTGGATGACGTTGACTTGCCGACGCTGCCAGCAATGGACGCACGATGCGGCAGGAAATGTGTCCGTAATGCGGAAGTGATGGACGTCTTGTGTGAATGTAAATGTGAGTGTATGTTTGTGTGTTCTGTGCGCTCGTATCCGTTTTTGAAGAACGTGCCCGAGACACGTTTTTATTTTTATTTTTCAATTTTAATTACAGCATACAGCTTAAAAGGAAAAAAAAAACAAAACGAAAAAAAAAAAACATAAAATAAAATGTAATGAAAAAAGAAAAGTAATAATAAACGTAAAATCGTTGCAAAATGAAGACTTTACATTAGCTTTATGAATAATTAAAATAAAGTAACGTAGAAAGAGAAGAATATAATAATTATTGTCATTGCAATTGTGCGAACACTGGCTGGCAGCGGCGAAAAACGAAACATGAGCAAGACACTTGCTGGTGTATTACATAGCTGAGGGTTTGAGTCCCTGCTGCAGGTTATGTAGAACTTGTTATAATTACTTTTAAATTGAATAAACTTGAAGGTTTCTTTCTCTTTTTACTTGCATTAAAAAAATTCTTAATTAAAAATTGTTAATTAAATTTATTTTTCTAGTTTAACGGAGTACTTCATATGTAAAGGGTGATCCACCTAATATTTGGAATTTGAACTACTGGTTATTTGGAGCATGGCAACTCTAATGTCATGGGTACTATAACGTAAAATTCAGTAGAAGAGAAGAGCCTTACATTAGTGAAACTTGTTCGTGAAACAGGAAATTTATTGGATAAAACAACATGTTCTCGTACTCCTACAGAGTGCACATCCAAAAAAAAAAGGTCTGCTGTTGCTCAGAATGTGCAAGAAGAACCAACCACATACCTCGTCATCGTTCTGAGGAATTGAACATTTCACGCACTTCTTTGTTGTGAATTTTGCAAAAAGACCTCGGTAAGAAGACGTTCAAAGTTCAATTGGTACAAACATTTGTATGGGCAAGAGTTTACACAGTTTTCGAGTCCATTTTGTAGCGAAAAGCTACCTCGAAAATATATGCGTGCGGAAGGGTTTGCGTTTGGCTCAAATCAGTACATACTAAAATACGCTGAAGTAGATTCAAATTTTATTTACTTCTCTATTTTAATTAAGATTTTTAAGAAAATAATGCGTTTCAAATGAGAGGTGCTTTTATTTCTTTTGGAAGTTCAATTGGTACAACAGCTGAACAGCCACATGACAATCCTCAACGTTTTCGGTTCGCTCTGAATGCTTGGAAGAAGGTGAGCATTTTTACCGAAGTTCACTTTAACTTCGGCGGTTGGCTTAATAAGCAAAATTGTCGCATTTGGGGCATAGAAAATCCATGATCGTTTGTTGAGAAGCCAATGCACCCTTAACGGCTAACTGCTTAGTATGGTTTTTGAGCCGGCGGTATCGTTGTCCTATTTTTCTTTGAAAATCGCGTTAGTAGCTATTCAGTTTAGATTTGACTCCATTGGACTATTATTTTTGGGGAGCCGTTAAAGATAAGTGCTACGCTAACACTGTGGTAGTGCGTTAGACTTCTACGCAGAGTGTCCGGGGTTTGAATTATAGGTCCCATTCATTCATATACAGAAATATGACATGCACAACATGAGTGGTTGCGTAAAACTCGATCTCGCCCCTCCATGGGCTGTTGTGCCACTAAATGAAGAAAAAGCAGACACGCTAACAAACCACATTGAAAAAAAAATTATTTGTTTCTCATCTACACCAAAATCAAATTACAAATTATAAATGGTCCACCTTGTATATGTACCGTACAAGCAGTTTCTGTATTAGGGTAAAGTAAAGTTTTCGAAAATCTCATGTATAAGCTAAAATATTATTTTTAAAATGTCTCAAATTAAATTTCATTATTACAGGTGTTGCTAACCGGCAACATTTTGGGTTCAGGTTCATGTGAAAAACTAATAGTGGGTATGCGTTCAGGCTCGTGATCAGGTTCAGCAAATGTTAAAATAAAAATAAAAGTTTTTTCAAATCTTATTCAAATTGTTTTGAAGGTTTATTTATTACTTAAGTATTTGTACCTTCTATGGGTCTTTCGTTGAAAATTCCTTTAATAAAGACTTGAATCATGTGTTTGTTTGTGTTCAAGTGCCAAAAAAGTTCAGTTTGGTTACACATTTAGAGCTAGGGATTGGTCATGTACAAATATAACACGCACGACATGAGTGGATGCGAAAAGCTCGACCTAGGCCCTCCATGGGCTGTTGTGCCATTAAAAGAAGATTGTTCGAAGCTTGCTATCTAAAGTACGTAATTGAGATTAAAAATTTTGTTTACCAGTTGGGCTCTTATCAAATACAAGTCCTGAAACGAATTAACTTATTACAAAAAGCTTTAAGGGTATAAGCATGGGGAAGCATTTGCGGCTCATTTGTTGACAATAGCTTGAACTGCAGTTTAGTTTTTGTTGAGGCTTATTCAGGACGCAGTAGATGTTGGATTAAAGGTCTCAGCATAAATATGTTTTAGTTTTAGAATTTTTCTATGATTTGCATTATTTATATGGCACCCAGGTTTAGATTTAGGTTGAAGGGAAGTGCTCAGATAGATTTGAGCGTCTATGGATCCAAATTGGTGCATTATAATGACCCTATACTGACCTAATGTGACATCATCTAGAGTTTAACTCCGGTCGAGGGGAAGTGCTGAGATCGATTTCAGCTTCCACGTATCCAAATTAGTCAATTATGATGGCCCTACACTGACCTAATGTGACATCACCTAGAGTTTAACGCCGGTCGAGGGAAAGTGCTGAGATAGATTTCAGCTCCCACGGATCCAAATTAGTCCATTATGATGGCCCTATACTGACCTAATGTGACATCACCTAAAGTTTAACGCCGGTCGAGGGGAAGTGCTGAGATAGATTTCAGCTTCCACGGATCCAAATTAGTCCAATATGATGGCCCTATACTGGCCTAATGTTACATGACGTAGAGTTTGGTGATTTTGCCATTGCCTGCCAAGTGCTGTACTCGGTCACTTTCTTTCAATTTTCATTAACGTTATATCGGTTGAAATATAAAAAGTGTATGAGAATTAATCACCAGACCAAGAAGAGGGAAATCGAACCCCCAACCTCTCGATTGAAAGGCTACTACTAGATCATCGAGGTCATCGAATGGCCAGCGGAATACACATTGATTGATTTTGTATAAACTATTTTCTACCTACCCACGTTAACCTGTTCGAAATGATTACATAACCGCATTTAAGTGAGCAAATCCGTATGCAAGTGTACAGTTATTTTGTTTGTGTTTGCATTTGCACCTTCCCTTGTCTTGTTTCGATTTGACTTTGGGCGCTTACTTGATGCATTTTGCGGCTGCTAATGCGGGCATGTTGGTCATTAAGTTCATTCTATACTCTACCCCTGACCCTGCTGCTACCTACCCCCACTGACTATACACACTACTTGCAGTCAAAAGCAATTGCAATTCCATTCGCACTGCAGTGATATTATCGAATATAGCATTATCATCTAAAGGATATATCTAAAGGATATATTGTAAATTATTATTGTTGTCGATGTTGTCGCTTTTGATAATTTGGCATTTGCTGGTGGACTTTGATGTTTTGCTGCTAAGTAGTTAGTGCATCTATTGGTGTTGTTTTCGGTTTTACTGCTGCCATCTCGCCATGCTGATTTGTTAATGAGGCTATAAATGCCCACCAAAATTGCATAATTGTAGATTAGGATACAAAAGTTGCCACATTCTACGATTGCAACTGCGATTAAATTGTGATTTTCATTTGGAGAATGGACGTTGAATGATTACGAAAACATTAAGCATATAGAGTTTTTTAATGATGTCGCTTTAAGCATTTATCACTTAAATTTTATGCACTCATTTTACATTACCTAATTAAATATGACGACACGATTCGTGCACAAGTAATTTCAGTTTCATGTTGCTTATGTATGTACTAATTAAATGCTGCAAGTATCCTCCATGAGATGCATACCTGCAATGTTCCACATGGAGCAAATGAGTATTAATCTCTGTGTCCTACTTCATGGGAAAATATTATAATAATGAATATGTGCATAAGTAGTGGAAGCAGCACAAAAGGGGGGCGCAAAATGAGCTCACGTTGAAAATGTCGCGAATCTTGCAATGTTATCACAAAAACTTCACAAACATGAAGAAGATGAGTTGGGCACCTCAACTCTACTCAATGCAACTAACAATCGTAGCATTCCGGTTTGTTGTTGTGGCATGCACATAAATAGAATGACTACTAAGAGCCAAGCTATACTTAAGTCATCTGTAATGTTAATGTGTTGTGGTGTTTTTTTTTTTCGGCATTGTTGATTCACTCTCGACAAGCATGTCGCACTACAAAAATCTGCTTAAAACTTCAAGCTTAATCGCTATTTGAAGCTGCATTATTTTCTGAACGCATACGATTAGACTGCGCTAGATTTAAGTTTACGCTTCTTGGCGCAGCAACTCAGGTACTCATGTACTCATGCATTCTCAAGATGTGAAACATAAGGACTTGGTGGAGGCATAATACTTTCGAAAAAGTTTAAGAAGATTATTTGCTCGTCTTCTGGTGGCTGATGCTCTCTGCATATTGCCCAGTTCACTTTGTCTTCGTCTTCTTCATGCAGTCATTATTCTTTTGGCCAAGCAGTCAGCAATCCACGTAATTATGGACCTTACTATGACAGTTGATTAGCATAAATGTCGCGCATGTCGTCGTTATTATTGTTATTATTTTTATTATTGTACATAGTTGGCGCTAAAACATTGTACGCAGTAATGTCTGCGAGTTAGTGCAAACATGGAAAAGTTTTGGAAGCAAAATGGGAAAGTTGTAGGGACAAATCTGGAAAGGAGTGTCAGCAAGTGGACATTCGATGAAGTAGTAGTGACTCAAAATCAAATCGGGAGATTTTGAGTGGATGTGATAGTTCCTTTCCTGAACTTATTTTCCTAATCTAACATTTTGCTCCAAACCGGAGCAAAAAGAGGCTTCTAGAAGTGACTTACTTTTATTGAAGTGTAAGACTTTCTTTTTGAACTTTTTCGCGTCAAATTTGGTTTTTGAAATATTCCGGTAAATTCCCTTAACTCTTTATATCACTGTGTGACATTACTGTAGCACACCAAATAATTCATAGCATATTCCAATATATAAAGGGTGATTTCATTCTTCCTTGGTTTTTGACGTTTATATTTCTGACAGTTCACGCGTGATTCTTGACATGTGTCAAAGTAAAAGCTGCTCAGTTTGGTTTGCCATTTCATCATGAATAGACTTACGCCTGAATAACGTTTGCAAATTATTGAAATTTAATATCAAACTCGTGCTCTGTGAGAAATGTGTGTTCGCAAGCTACTTCCATTTTATGGTCGTCCATTTTTTGGCTCAATGGATCGTGTATAATCAGAATTGTCGTATTTGGAGTGAAGACCAGCTAGGGGCAATTAAGCAGCTACCAATGCATCCCGAAAAATGTACTATTTGGTGGTGTCAATGGGCAGGCGGCATCATTGGGCCGTACCGTACTTCTTCAAAGACGATGAAGGCCGCGACGTTACGGTCAATGGAGAAAGCTACCATTCTATGATAACAGAACGAAAATGCAAGAATTGGACTCGGCCGACATGTGGTTCCAACAGGACGGTGCCACATGCCACATGCCATACTGCACGCGAAACCATGTATCAATTGACAGGCTGAGCAGTTAATCTCACGTTACGGTGCAGTCAACTGGCCACCAAGATCGTGTGATTTGACCCCGTTAGACTATTTTCTTTGGGGCTATGTTAAGTCTCTTGTCTATAGGGGCAAGACAAACACGATTGCTGCTTTCGAAGCCAAAGCCAACATTGAACGCGTCATTGTTCACTGGTGAGATTCTGGCCGAAATGTGTAAAAAAGTGTGCAAAAAATGGACCTTCAGAATGGAGCACGTGAAGCGTAGCCGCGGGCAACATTTAAGTAAAATTACCTTTAAAAAGTAAATGCCCGGGATTAATTTTTCTATTCAAATAAAAATTTCATTCACTTTTGTAGAATTTCTGTATTTTTTTGAATTATCAAAAACCAACTTACTTTTACTTTACTTTTAATGGCACAACAGCCCATGGAGGGCCTAGGCCGAGTTTTTTCCAAAAACCAAGCTCCTAAAAAATCACCCTTTATATTTTATTCCATTTTAAATCAATGTGAAACAACGGTAACAGATCTCTCTATGGATGTTAATGCAGTTCTTGTGGACTAGTTGACATTATTTGAGTAAAAAATTTGTTTCAAATTCATGTCGCGCTAATTTGTGACATTGCTTCGTGTCTGAAGATTATGAAGAAAGAAATACTCAAAGTGAATTCCTGTATTATAATTCCAGTAGGTAAGTTTATGAATTGGAGTATTTATTGTTAGGAATGCCTAATATTGAGTAAATTCATGAATTATTATTGAATTACTGTTTGTGGTATTGCTGTAACATTGCGTGATATTTCTGAATTTTTGACAGGATGGCTTCCCGAAGACTAAGAGAAGAAGAAATTTAATTTACTTCGACAATTACTTTTCGTCCTTGCCACTTTTCGAGTATCTGGCCAAACAGGGCATTATTAGTCTTGGAACTATCCGAAGAAATCGTATACCCGACTGTAAACTGCCCACAGAGAAAGAAATTCTGAAGAAAGAACAAGGATACTTTGTAGAAAACATGGGCAGCGTTGGAGGAATAGACCTATCAACAGTGGCATGGAAAGACACCAAAGTTGTGACCCTTGCATCTAGTTTTGTTGATGAGTTGCCCAAGACACAAGTCAAAACGTACGACGAAGCCCAAAACAAAATATGTGACAATTGTCCGACCCAAACATCGTGGGTGAATATAACCGCCATATGGGTGGAGTCGATTTGATCGAAATGATACAACATAAAACTGCGAAGTCAATATGGCAAATACGCATGTTTTATCACTTTTTGGATCTCTAGTAACTTCTAATGCCTGGCTCGTATACAAAAGAGTGTGCAAGGCAAAGAACATAGCACGCAACTGTCGTCAGCCGATTTTCGTGAGAAGGTTGCGCCGGTACTGTGCAAATTGGGAACGAAAGCAAATTCACCACGACAAAGCATTGAAGCATACATTCAAGCAAAACTCGAATGTAAAGGATCCAGCCGAATACATCCCTCCAGTGGCTGTGCGACAAGACCAAGTTGGGCATTGGCCAATATGGGCCGAAAAGAGGATCCGCTGCAAGTATTCTAACTGCACTGACGTATCCCAAACTCGATGTGGCAAGTATGCAAGTTGGCGTAGGGCAACTTATATAAATTTTTCTATAAATTTTACACGCAATTATGTGAAATCAAAATGTAATATCATGTTTTAAAAAAGCGGCATTATTATTCAGAGGTTTTCTTTTTTTGAATGTTAAAAAACTAGTAAACTAGAGTATTGGGAAATCTTTTGTGGGCTCAACTGGTAGAAAGGCAGCCAAAAGATCAATCAAAGATCTTCAAGAAATTATGTGGTCATATATCACAGGAACCTTTGTGGACTTAAATCCAAAATAACGGTTTTTATCCAAATATTTATCCATTACGAATGTAATATGAAAATAAAAAAATAGAAAATAAAAAATTTTACAATTTCATTCTCTTAATGTGGACCACATTTATCAGTGCTATCACGCGAGGATTAAGCTTAAGAATCTCTCAGTTTTTCAACTTGTTCGATTATTTTATTTCTTTGCACTTACCAGGTGGCTTCTCATATTCATTTACGATAGCTTTGGGTTATACTTGTTATGTACAAGTTTTGGTTATTCGGTACTGAGCACTTTAGCTGCTGTTATGGTAGAATGTCTATCAACTCATAGCACAGGCACAGACGCGTAATTTCCCCCACACAGACACACGCACACACAAACACACATACATACACACATGTCACACATAATGATAGTCAATTGATCTTCTCATCTAACCCGGAAGATCAGCGCCAAATGATATAAGAGTTCCCTACAGGATATGTTTAATCGGTTGTTTTGCATGCGATAATCATAAACTCGCATGCTACATAAATACAAGTAACTACCATAACTACCATAACTACATACATACAACCCCATACACTTTTAACTCTTTCTTCCAATGATATTATGCATTCATTAAAACTTCAAGCATCCATCAGCATCAAAATATGATGACGATAATGATGTAGAAGATAATAACGATGATCCATATCTTGTTAAAGGAATTTTGTACGAGTGTGTCCATTATATTCAGAATGCTGAGAAAGCGTAGAGCGACATTGTTTGTTATCTTTACGAACGTTGTTGTTGTTGTTGTTGTTGTTGTTGCTGTTGTTGCTGTTATGTTCTCTTATTTGCTTTCGTCATCATTTCGTGCTGGGTTGATTCTACATATTTTATTATGGTATACTATATGCATAAATAGTACGAGTAGGTACTGCAAAGATGTGATGTTGATGTTGGTTGGCTCTATTGCTGATATTGTTGTTGTTGTTGTTGTTGCTGTTATTGATGTTGTTTGCTGATCTTGCACGTAACAAATGAACTACTTACTACATGCATACAGTTCCACATCAAGATTTTTGATGAGCGGCTTACTTACTGTGACTTTTCTGTATATAACATATAGAAGATACTATTTTCTTGTGCTTCTTGATGTTATTATTGATAAACGCGTTGTGACTTTAGGATTTCAGGAGTGTTTCACGATCTAAAAGTTTACTAGGCCATGAACTAAGGTACTTTTACTTACTTTACTTTTAATGGCACAACAGCCTAGGCCGAGCTTTTCGCATCCACTCATGTTGTGCGTGTTATATGCGTGTATACAGTTTAATGCCGAATCCGAACGGCGAAGTGAAAAGCTTTTCATAGGCAATTTTTACTCTTGTAGGGTTGCCATTGCCTGCCAAGAGGTGGTGGCGTGTAGAAAAATTATTTTTTATACTTTTTTATTTTGCCTGTGCCGAGATTCGAACCCCAGACACTCTGCGCAGCAGTCCAACGCACTACCACTACCACACAACGACCAAGGTATTGGTACATGAATTTTATGGAAGTACGAGAGAGTGCCGATAAAAAAGTCAGAAATATCTTGAGTAGTTTAGTAGTAAATATTATTTTAGAAAAGATACGATATAAATATGGATTGTTGTGGTTATGATTTTTTTTTTGAAAATAAACCCATATTTGCCCAATAAGTTATACTTAGCACACTGCAGAAAGTTTTAATTTGGATTGAATATATACGTATTTAATTATGAAATTTATTGTTTCTGGCTTCAGAAAGGAACAAACCGATATGCCTGTCAATCATTGCTCTGCATAAACTCTCAAGAAATCCAAGCTGATAATCGAACTTGCAGTGGTGTTAATAATATTCAGATAATGTTAATTAGAGAGGCGACTTGATGTAGGGACCTTTTATTCTAATATCCTTTAACGAGAGTTTGATTCGTTTCAAAAGAGTTGAAGTTTGCCGACGAACATAACCAGAAAATATCGATGTATAATTTTTAACCCTTAAGTTCCTAAAAAAAGAAGAATATTATAGTTAAATATCGATGTAAAAGTACAGGTCTGTACTTAAAATCTTTAAAAAAAATTAATTGGCGTGGATTTATGAAGTGGGGAAGTAGGGAAAGCAAATTTATTTATATTACAGTCAACACACATGGTGTATCCCCATGAATGCAGAGCATTGTGTTGATTGGAAAGAAGATTGATAGGTGGGAGGAAGGAGAAGGCAATCACGGGACACCGATAAAGAGATAGATAGCCAGGGGAATGTGTCTGAAGAAGCTACGCTCAACTGATATGAATATAGTCTCCTGAAATATTGCTATAGTTTTTTGTAATACTTATTTCCTTTAAAAGCAATCAAACTTATTCACAGGAATGTCTTCAATTCTTTCAGTGAACAAAAACTGGTATTATCACCATTAACCTTCTAGATCGAAAATTTTTGATTGTCCTAAAAAAATATTAATAGATAAATATCGATGTAAGAAGCACAGATCTGTTCTCAAAAACTTAACAAAAACTTTAAAAAATTAATTGTCGTGGATTTATGAAGTGGGGAAGTCGGGATCCCTCAAAGCAATTGTCGTTGTTTGAGCTTGTTAACAATTTTTTTTTGTGAATTTTTTTGAATGATTTAACTTTGGTTATTAATTGCTCCTATTCATAGTTTGTTTTATATACCGTCAGTATCACGGGAAGTATTTTATTTATTTGCTTCTATTTTTAACCAAAATTGTCAAACTCAATGTAAATAATTTATTTTTCAGATTTTCGAACAAATTTGACTTTGATTATTTCTACACATTGCATCCCATAGCCGAAGCATTATTATGTACCTATAAGTTTGGGGAGTTCACTATACTATATGATAAAGTGTAGATACCTCAAGACTACTGTCCAGATGGTTATTACATCCGTTATGGAGACTGATGTCTAGAGGCCTGCTTGAGAAGTAGAGGCTTAATTGACCAATAACTATCATTGGTTTCAATTAAGTGAGAGTGAAATTCTTTCAAAATGCTCTGCCGAAAAAAGTTTCAGTGTGTTAAAGAAATTGAATAGACTTTAACCTCATAATACAAAAATTATTTTGAGTTTAGAAAAAGCACAGAATCTTTGAGGTCTCAGTGAGTACCCAATATTCCTGTAATAATTTCTTTAAAGTAATAATTGAGATCTGGCTAATGCCCAGTAATATTCAATTGCTCTGAAGTGATCATGCTTGATATGTTCTTCGCCTGCACGATTATCGTCATAATGATGATTTTTATCATCATTATAATTGTTATTATTGTGTGATTATGATGATGCAGA
Source organism: Palloptera scutellata (assembly GCA_958295655.1). NCBI lineage: Eukaryota > Metazoa > Arthropoda > Insecta > Diptera > Pallopteridae > Palloptera > Palloptera scutellata. The sequence continues at coordinate 146,207,598 of OY282449.1, forward strand.
TGCATCTGAAGCTGAAGGTGAAGTCGTAATGTCAGTACAGCGGAGAAACGTGCCTCTTTGCTGATTTGCAAATAAATAACAAACATTTTCAAAGTACATAAAATATTCTGGAAGGGAATTCTTATGCAGAAAAGCAGGAATGTTTTCTATTCTTCGCCAAACGTGGGTACCATACATAAAATACTGGCATACAAAAAGTTGAATGAACTCAAGAATGAATAAGTACGAAAATAAAATGTGATCAAGATAAATGCAATTAACTTTACTTGATTATGTAAAATAACACAAAGAACTGAAAAATGTTGAACATTATTATCATATTAAAAAAAGTGATTTATTAATTATTTCCATGGCAAAAATAGAAAATTCTAAAAAAGTAAACGTTCAAGAATATTCAACTTAACGTCAATTGTGGTATGGTATGAAAATGAAAAATAGCAAAAGAAATTAATCATTAAAATTTACCTTTCGTTGCCGGCGTGTCAGTGCGCTTGTGTTGTGTTGTCATTGAGCTGCGGCAGACTCATTCAGTCAAATTAGAAAATTGCCATTATTTACTTGAAGTATTAATTTGTGGCACACGGAAACATTCATTTTCAATTATAGAAAAAAGCAGAAGGTAGAGGAGGAAAGAGCAAAACAACTCAAAAAGGAAAAAGGTAGCTCGATAGATCGGAAGGTAGGTAGGTTGGCAGGTTGGCAGGTAGCTGGGTAGGTAGGTTCCGTTTCTAATGTGAAAATAGCAACGGAAATAAGTGGTTACAAAAACGAAAATCCATTTTTTTTTCACTTTTCTACTTGCTTCCTTTTCCTGTCGCCATTATGGCAATCAAGTCTAATGTCAGGTTCTGGTTGCTGTTCAACATTTGTATGTAAGTAGTACATAAGTATGTACATATGTACACATGTATGATGCATATTGTTTTTGTTGCTGTGCCTGTTTGGTCGTTTGTGTGAAAACAGGTGTTGTTGTAATTAATTATAATTGTTTTAATTAATAACATTTGTTGCTTCAGTTCATGCGAATTCATGAGAATTACTAAGATTAGCGTGTTTCGAGGGACAAACAGAAACAAAATTTGATTGTTGCTGTAGTCAAATTGAAGCGTCAACTTTTGCCGACGGTGATTTGCGTTGTGTGCCATTAGCCATGCTAATTTTGTTTGGCTGCTTAGCCACAAGTTAATGACCAGTAGAAAATACTAAATAGAAAAGTGCATAGACTTTTAACTTTTATTTAAAAGTGAATATAAGTATTAAATATACTTAGTAGGGACATAAATACTGTTACACACATTTGATGTTATAAAATTAGAATATAATTAATTTTTTTGGACCAATTTTTTTAAATATATTTATTGATGTACATATATTGTATACAAAAAGCAATTACTTATTCGAAATACCCGCCCTTGGCCTTCACGCACACTTTAAGTCGCTGTGGCCAATCATCAACAGCTGTACGCACCTCGTGCAATGGAAAAGTGCTGACAGCACGAATCAAAGCAGTCTTCAGAGAATCAATATTGGGATATCTTTTGTGGCAAATGTCCATGTCCTCTAAAACTGCCCATAATTTGTAATCCAGTGGGTTCAGATCAGGGCTGACAGACGGCCATTCTTCAGAGCAAATGAAAGCTGGCAAATTGTTTTGCTGCCAGGTCTGGTTCGTCTTAGCCTTATGGGCTGGCGCAGAATCCTGCTGGAAAGTCCAGGGCTGGTTTTCGAACAGGGAAATGTTAAGTGGCTTCACAACAGCTTCCAAAATCATCAATAGCTACACGCACCTCGTGCATTAGAAAACGGTTTCTTGGTAAACTTTGGCCGAAGTTTTGACCCCTTGTCCGCAGAAATGCAAGTCAGTGACCTCATCGTAAGAGGCACCCCTCCAAACCATGACTGAGGCTGGGTGATGATCCTTTTCGACCCGTGGGATCAGTTCATGTGCTTCCTTACATGACCGTGCATACAACCTATCATTTTTTTTGTTAAATTTTTCCTGCACGGTAAAACTTTGTTCATCCGTAAACAAGATTTTTCTGTGCAGGTTATAAGCGTGCTTCACCAACAGACGTTTGAATTTTTCTTCCCAATTTTTTTCCAAAGCTGCTGTCAACAAATGTCCGGTGCGACGTTTGAAGCCACCAAGTCTCAAGTCTTTTTTAGTAATTCGACTCATGGACTTTTGCGTAATATTAATCTCACGGGCTATGATTTTCTGTTTTCGGAGCGAATATCGCTGAATTGGCCCGACCGGGGGCGGTCTTTGATATCTCCAGTCTCCGCAAACAGTTTTATGCACCGGTAGACGAACATGCGACTAATCCCGAGTGGGCGGAGCGTTTTGCAAATATCGCCTTTTTTCATTTCACACTTAAAAAGTGCTATAACAGCAATACGGTTCTCATTATCTGACCACTCCATGGTGAAAGCTGACACAATTTTGAATTCCCGCTACAGACTAATGCTATAGAGGTTCCATGTTGTAACAGTATTTATGTCCCTACTTCCATTCATGTACAAATATAACACGCACAGCATGAGTGGATGCGAAAAGCTCGACCTAGGCCCTCCATGGTCTATTGTGCCATTAAAAGTAAAGTAAAAGTAAGTAATTGTAAGCATTTTAAAGTATGCTTCATTATTTTCTCAAACACTTTTCATCATACTTGAACACCTTCGTCAGTTACACTATGGCAAGTTTCTTGCAAGTGTTTTCCGCATTCACTTCATACACAAAAGTACAGTTTTTTACGTTGGTCAACGGCTATTTTCTTTTCTTTTCGCCTAGCCAGCAGTCAAAAATGTCCAAAACAATAACGAAAGAAGTTAACATTACGCTTAAGGGTATGCCTTAAGTTTGTGCTTAAAGTTATGTTTTGTTTTTGGAAACGACCAGCGACACCTTTACATAGTAAAGGGTGTTTTTTTAGAAGTGTGGTTTTCAATATGGTAATACTTTTTTCGGAGTTGGTTTTTTTGACAGCTGTCACTTGATTTATGCTCAGTTTGGTTTGCCATTTCATAATGAATAGACTTACTCCTGAACAACGTTTGCAAATCGTGCAAATTTATTACCAAAATAATGGTTCGGTTCGCGCGACACATCCCGCCCTGCAGAGTCGGTAATTCGAGCAACCACGGATCGGTTTCGCACCACGTTTACTCTAGTGGATAATGCGCATCCTCAGAGACGCCGTACAGTGCGCACCGAAGACGCTATTGCTGCTGTGAGGCAGAGTACCGAAGAAGACGTGAATGAGTCCATCCGCCATCGGGCGCAACAATTGGAGCTGTGCCCATCCACTTTATGGAAGATTTTGCGGAAGGATCTTGGTTTGCGATCTTACAAAATCCAACTCGTGCAAGAATTGAACGAGCGAACGATCATCAATCGCATCGCACGTTCGGTGAATGGGCCCAAAACGAGATGGCCACCGATCCCGATTTTCACAAGAGAATTTTGTTCAGCGATGAAGCTCACTTTTGGTTGAATGGGTACGTTAATAAGCAAAATTCTCGCATTTGGAGTGATCATAATCCACAAGCCATTGGCTATTGTTGAGACGCCGTTACATCCTCAAAAAGTCACTGTTGGGTGTGCTCTATGGGCAGAGGGAATCATTGGTCAATATATTTCTTCAAAGATGAATCCGGTCATAATGTTACAGTCACTGGGGAACGCTATATAGCCATGATTAATGACTTTTTCATGCCTGAATTGGAGGATGTTGATGTGGACGACCTTCGGTTGCAATGAAACGGCCAACTACATGCCATATAGCCAACGAAACAATCAATTTATTGAAGAAAACTTTTGGTGAGCGCATTATCTCGCGTCGTGACCCTGTGGCGTGGCCTCCAAGATCGTGCGATTTAACACCGCTGGACTATTTTTAGTTTTTTGTGGGGTTATTTGAAGTCGCTTGTCTACGCAGATAAGCCCGAGACGATTGACGCCTTGGAAGAGAATATTCGGCGCGTTATTACTGACATGTGGCCCCAATTGCTGCAAAGAGTGTTCGAAAATTGGGCCTCTCGGCAGGAATTTATTCGAAACAGCCGCGGCAAATCCTTATCTTTATAATAAAGCTAAATTCTTGGCCATAACATTAAATTATATGCGTTTTATTTCTTCTTGAAAACCACACTTCTAAAACAAAACACCCTGTAGAATTCAAAGATTTCTCGTTATTTTTCTTTGCTTGTTTTATTGTTTTTCTTTTATTTATCATTCGTCATGTCAATGAATGAAGCGAGTGCAAGCGAAAACGAAAATATCGCCACAACGATAAACAATGCATTTGTTATTTTTGTAAAATTTTATTGTTATGCGTTACCTTTAGTTTTTTGTTGTTGTTGTTTACTTTGAATACTTTCCAGCTGACTGAGCCGGAAAACGCCATAACCACAAAAGTACAAAAGTGCAAAAAAAAAAATAAAAGATGGCGTTGTTTTTTCAAGGACAAAGGACAAAGCTGCTGCGGGGTTGACTATAGTGCTGACTGTAGTGCTGCCAAAATACATAAAAAAAAAAAGAAATTCCAATGCCACAGCGGAAATATTAAGAGCGTTCATTTGCAAAGCTTCTGCTGTTATATACCGTTACTGCCAAGCATCGCCAACAATAGCAACACAAAATCATTGCATGTTTCTTGTTGCGGAAAACTAAAAATTGCTTGGCTGCGTGGTTATAGCCCAACCAAAACCGAAAAGGTATAAGTAAAATTTAAAAATAAATTTACAGGAAAACCAAAAAAGAATAGAAAAAATACATAATAAAAATGCTGATAAATTTATCATGCCTTAACATTAAAACATTAAAAAAAAACAAACAAACAAAAAAAAACTCCAGTCATAACAAAGTTAAAATCAGCCAAAGCAGCATTACAAATCCTCATCAGACTAGCATTAAATATATTATATTTATTTTAGTATATACTTAAGTTAGCATACAAATTTGAGATGAATTGCAGCGTAAAAACTGAAGAACCGAAAAAAAATATTGCTACTTCAGGGGGAGTATATAGTTTTTCTTTTTTTTCAAATCTAAATTGCATTTTATTTTCAAGTAGTTGGTTGAAACTGAGATTCAAAATTACAAAATTATACTTGCATGGAAGGGGGAACAAGTTAATGGAATAATTTGAGGCTTTAAATAATTTACTTACTTTGCTGATGCTTTAAAAGTCAAGGGTGCTAAACCTAAATTAGTCAATGTGGATTTACATAATTGAAGGTGATGCAAATTAGCAGTGGCAAGGGTATGAAAATACTTACTTGTTTCTTAAGTAGTGACAAAGTGACTTCTAGCAAATCAGATAAAATAAAGGGCAATCAACAGCAGCCAAAGGGCCGGTTAGAAGCATCTCGAGGCTGTTGAAAGTAATAGCAGATTGTTAGAGGCGGTCATTGGCAATCGAAGCCACTGAGAGGCAGCCAGAAGAAAGAAAAAAATAATTTAAAATACACTCCTAAGCAATTTAGTTGGGGGCATTCAGTGATCATACGATGGACAAGCAATAAAATACCTTTCAACGTTTGCCAGTCTCATCCGACTAATTCTATATACTAATGTGTATGAAAGCGAAAAGCTCGGCCTAGGCCGTCCATGAGCTGTTGTGCCATTAAAAGAAAGAAGTAGTATGTGTCTGAAAAAGTTAGGTCTAACTGTTCTGAATATAGTATCCTGCTATAGTTTTTATAATATTTCCTTTAAAAGCAATCAAACTTACCCACAGAAAAGTCTTCATTTCTTTCAGTGAACAAAATAACTCGTATTATCACCATTAGCCTTTTAGTTCCGAAAAAAATTATAATAGATAAATATCGATGTCAAAAAGCACAGATCTGTTCTCAAAAACTTATTTTGCAAAGCTTTCCTGTCTCATCCGACTAATTCTATATGCTAATGTGTCTGAAAGCGAAAAGCTCGGTCTAGGCTGTCCATGAGCTGTTGTGCCATTAAAAGAAAGAAGTAGCGTGTCTGAAAAAATTTAAGCCTAACTGATCTGAATATGGTCTCCTGAAATATTGCTACAGTTTTTATAATATTTCCATGCAAAGCAATCAAACTTATCCACAAAAATGTCTTCATTTCTTTCAGTAAAGAAAAAAAACTCGTATTATCATCATTAACACTCTCGATCCCAAATTTTGGATTTACTTAAAAAATTATAAAAATAATAAAAATGTAAAAACGCACAGATTTGTTTTCAAAAACATAACAAAAACGTAAAAAATTAATTGACATGGATTTATAAAGCTGGGATCGCTCAAAGCAATTGTGGTTGTTTGAACCTAGCAATTTTTTTTTTTAATGATTAAATTTATATTGAATGTTCCTATTCGTAGCTAGTCAGAGACTAGCTTTTATACCGTTAGTATCACGGGAAGTATTTTCTTTTATTTCTTTTTACTTTTAACCAAAATTCTCAAACTCAATTTAATAAATAATATTTCAGATTTTCGAACATCCTTGACTTGGATTGCTTCCACACATCGCAGCTCATTGCCAAAGCATTATTATGAAAGTTTGGAGAGTTCACTATACGATTTGATGATGTGTAGGTACCTCCAGACTACTGTTCTGTTGGTTTTAGACACCCGTTGTGTTGAATGGAAGGAAGATTGACAGGTAGGAGAATCAGACAGGTAAGGCAATCACACCGATAAACAGTTAGACAGCCATTGTGGCAAGTGTTATGCCTTTACCATAATCAACTTCAGTTTATCAGTGTCGGCCTTTGGCATGTAGCCGAGCTTTTCGCATCCACTCATGTTGTGCATGTTATATTTGTGCATGAATGGAAGGGATTTACAGTTTTATGTCGAATCCAAACGGCGAAGTGAAAGCTTTTCATAGGAAATTTTTACTCTTGTAGGTCTGCCATTGCCTGCCAAGAGGTGGTGCCGTGTATAAATTTTGTTGTTCTTGCTTTTTTTAAATTTTTTTTTTTTTAGCCTGTGCCGAGTTTTGAACTCCTGATATTTTGCGTTACAATCCAACATACTACCGCTACGCTAAAGCGGCCACTTTCTGCGACTTTTCTAGTGGACTCGGTTTGGATGAGATGTTGATCCAAACGCTTAATTGTTCGTGCACATGTTGCAGGATGACGAGGAAAACGACGACGAAATGACGACATTTGTAAAAATTATGGCAAATTCACATTATGACATTCCTTTCACCCACTACTCATAGATATAAATTTTTGGGAGTAAAATTAACAAGTTTACGTGGATTGTTCTTCTGCAAATTTGTAAATGTATTCCAGAGAAAATATCTTTGAGAAGGTTACAAAATTCATCCATTATAAACGTTGACCTTGAATAAATCGTATATTTAACTGAAAGTAACGAAACCCCTTTGGAGTAATATTAACTTCTATTTCCTGATACCAAACCACACACAAACTAAGTTAAATGCAATTGACCATCCGACTTTGAAAGAGAAAACGATCCTCCCCATTTTTAGTGTGATCATCGTTTTCCAGTCAAAGTCTTTAATCATTCCCAGCAAATTCTACCTACTGGGCATACATGAATAAATACCTACCAATAATAAGTATCCCAAGTACCAAGTATAAGTTTTTCTGGTGCACTTACATATTTTCCAAAGGACAAAATTATGAGTAGGCGATTCTCTTTTTGTATACTAACTGGCACACAGCCAAAGGAGCGCTGTCACTTTGGCACGTCTCCTTCACAAAACTGGGCTGATGGCAGGTTGGCTAGCTGACTTTTGGAAGAAGCCGCAAACTAACATTGGGTACCAAATTAATTGCATGCCATATGTTTTACATAGTGGTCGCTGTGGCGTAGTTGGTAGTGCTAAGTTGAGTGGCCGGGGTTCAAATCACTGCACAGGCAAAAAGTAGAGAAATCTTGCCAGGCCATGGCAAACCTACAAGAGTAAAAATTACCTATGAATAGCATTTCACTTCGCCGTTCGAATTCGACATAAAACTGTAGGTCCCTTCCATTCATCTACAACATGTGTGAATGCCAATAGCTCGTTCTAGTCCCTCCATACGCTGTTTGTGCCATTAAAAGAAGAAAAGAAGAATTTGTTTTGCATGTGCTCTGGTTGGTGTTGCTTTGCAAAAACTTTTAATGTACATGTTCAAGCAGAAATTTGATTTTCCCGAATAATCAAATTAAATTATTTCTCTTCGTTTTATTGCAATTTAATTTCCAGCATTTCTTTAAATATATGTGTCATACAATAAAGTTTTAATTATTCATGCTTTTTAATATTGAAAAAAAATTCTAGGTATTTGATAATATTTTTATACTCTGATGAACCACAAAATTGAAATGTCATTTCGTTTTGCAGTCAATCAGTCAGCGTGCTAGAAAATGCGAAAAATACCGCAAAAACTTCAATCTGTCGGAAGTCACATTGATTTGGAATGTTGTCACTCAGAAAGTCAGTCAATATGCCGCTCACGCCACAGTCAGTCAATGAGTGACCAGTGATGATGTTGATCAGTGTTGCCAGGTATTGATGACCAAATTCCCCGAAACACCTAAAAAAAAATTCCCAAATTTCCTGAACTATATGTTTCACAAACATATTTATTTAAAACGAGATAAAAAACAATAAATAGTATTTAAAATTTATGTGATATTTATCAGAAAAAATGTAGTTAAGAAAAACAAAAACAATTTTGTGCAATTACATTACTAGGCTAAGTAATATGTATTCTAAGCTTTTTATTTTTTTATTTTCAAATTAATATTATTCTTTAGTTTCATAAATGTGTTAATCGGTGTCCTGTGATTGCATTCCCTTTCTCATTCTCCCTCCCACCTATTAATCTTCCTTCCAATCAACACAATGCTCTGCATTCAATAAAAAATTAAATAAAATTTAAAAAAAAATTGTGTTTTGATAAACATCTGTAATATGTCGATTTGAAAGTAAATTATAAAAAAAAATCTGTCTCTTTTAGAAATCCTTTGACTAACAGTATTGCCTCTACAGTCTCTGAAAAAAATCTGGTCCTCTCATTTGTTTTACTTACTTACTTTTAATGGCACAACAGCCCATGGAGGGCCTGGGCCGAGCTTTTCGCATCCACTCATGTTGTGCGTATTATATTTGTACATGAATGGAAGGGACCTACAGTTTAATGCCGAATCCGAACGGCGAAGTGAAAAGCTTTTCATAGCAATTTTTACTCTTGAGGGTTTGCCATTGCCTGCCAAGTAGTGGTCCCGTGTAGACAAATGGGTTATTCTACTTTTTGATTTTGCCTGTGCCGAGATTCGAACCCCAGAAAATTATATCAGAAAATATTCTCTCGACACATGCTGTGGAATGTGTTTTAGTAAAAATATGTTGGACAATTCTTTTGATGACGAGAAAATGTAAGTTCTTCGTTTTTTAGTTTCATTGAACATACTTTTTTTCAAAATTTTAAACGATCTTCGATTTTTAAGTCCATGGCCTTTAACAATCGAAATTCATTGTCTACGTTAATGAACTCAGAGTTATCAATTACGTTTGGAAATCAGTGTTATCAATGGAATAATGGATCTTTCTAAAGCTACTTCGTCTGTATTCATTAACTTACACTTATTTATTATTTTCATGTGTTCTTTCGGAAATCTAAGTTTAATTTGCTCAATAGTTTCAATATAAAAGTTCAATCAATTCCGTTTAAACAAATCATCGGAAAAGAGAAAATCTCTTTTCCGATAGAGGAGTTTAATACGGTTTATTCGGAGTTTTTCAAATGATTATTTGGGTTTTTAAAAACCACAACTTCCAAGATTTCCTCTAAAACAGTCTTGCTATACAAAATTAGATAATATTTTGACATAGTATCAATTTTATCGAACTTTAAATGGACAAGCAATTTTACGCTTTACGCATATCTAAATTGAAAGATGTTACTAATGGCAGAATGTATTCAAAAAATTGGAAATACAATTTTGTTGTATGTACTTACGATCGCTTAATTTTAGATGAATAAATTTATTTACAATATTTGGAAATAAGTAGTTCGGTTTGTGTTTGAAAATATACTGTTACTCGCTTCAATAGCTTCATCAGACCAGTGACAGAGTCTTTGACCGCCAACCATCTTGTAACAGAGGGATGCATAAGTTTCAGTTAGCTCAGCGCCCCAAAGCTCTTCAAAATACGTAAAATTTAAAGCGCGTGTTTAGGACTGTGGAAAAAATATATCTGTGTATATGTCGAAGTAAATCTTCAGGAAACTTCTTAGTTAATTTTTAGCGAATAATATCAGGATTTCTTTCCTTGAGAATGGTACTTAGAAATGACTTAGACCCACACATAACGTTGGCTACGTCAGAAGCGTATCCCATACAGTTATTGAGAGAAATGTTTTTTTTGTCCAAAAAATATCGAATACAATACCTGTCAGCCCAACAGCTATTGAATCATCTAGGTTTTTTAAAACTTGAAAGTGGTATTCGGGTTGTAATGTTTCGTTTACTACTCTTGCTACTGCAGCAAGCTTTTTATTATTATGCTGGTCTGTGCTTTCAACCAGAATATTTTAGTTTATAGAATATTTTATTTCTTGTAATATAATAGTTTGATTGTCTATATGGTATTTTCTGTTTTCAGATAAAATGTGTTTTACCAACATTGTGGTTTTCGTTTTCCAAGAGTAATAACCTTTAATTGAGACCCATAATATTTACTGAGCATCTTAATGAGTTCGCATAAAGGCTGCTCCACGATAATCGCCAAATTACGCATCACTATAAATGCTACAATATTCAACTTGACACGATTTATTTTTACTTTTCTTATAATATGATGAGTTGCATTTTTTAGTGTTGAATCGTGCCTATCAAGCAATGAAAAAGCTCATATGTATGAATAAAAAGTACTGTTTGCTACAATCGATATTCTTAGTAAAAAAAACATTAGAATATGTTTTAATGAAGAGTTTTTCATATTGACTCAAAATTCCTCACAAAATAGAATAATTTCCGCAAACAAGTTAAAATTCCCAACAATTTGGGGAATTCACGAATTCACCACAACCTGGCATTACTGATGTTGACATTCTCAATTCACAAAAACTCGCTCAAAATTAAATTTGTGATACGGTTTTTCTATACTTTGTATCTACTATTTATATTCATATGTTGTATTTACAATTTTAAAAAATGTGTGCTGCCAATGAAGAAAAAATAATCATTTCAAAATTAAAGAATATTTATACGAAAGTATAAATAAATATCACAAAATATGACTCGAGTTACTTACACACAAATTAATTGCTGCATGCATTGAAAAACTGTTATTTCGACTTTTACTTACCTACACTTCTTTAAATAATTAAAATACATATTTCGCACTTTTAAAATAATTTTATGAAACAAAATTATTCCATTGGAATTCTTTAACTTTCAATTTGCTTCACACTCCAGAGTAGAGTGAAACATTCTCTTTCTCCACCACACCACAAAACACCACTCCACACCTCACCTCACCACAATTCCCTACCTTCAGTGTTGTGTACTTATGTGCGAAATTCTTTGTAAATATAATTTAGCATCAAGTACGTGAATATAATTTACATTTTTTATGACAGAACGAACAAAGTGAAAATGCGCTTTTCGTAGTTCCATTTTCGTTTCCATTCGCACTTTATTCTCATTTTCATTTCTTTTCCCCCCATATGAATATGTATGTATGTATGTACATATGAGATTTTATGTGAGTGTATGTCTGTGCTTTAATGCTTTTCCATGTGTATAAATCATGTACAAACTAAATTGAAAATGAGAAGGAAAAAATGTTAAAAGAGCTGAAAAAGTGAAAAAGGACCGCGCTCGCACGTCCTTGATTTCCTTCGGGATTAATGCGCACAATGCTTCTGAAGAAGAGAGGATATGATGAAGGTCGAGTAGTCGCAGAGAAAATAAGATCGAGAGAGACAGAAAGGGAAAACAGTGCGTATTCAAACCTCAAGTATTATGAACATGGTATTGATGATGATGCTGATGTTGCTTGTTGTTGTTTAGGAGTGTACTTCATTTATGAGCTTTCGATTACAAGAAGTTATGGCATAATAAGCGCCTTTTTTTATTTGTTGTTTCTGCTTCTGTTCCTCGTTTTCTTCTCCCTGCTGCTGCTGCTGGTACAGTTTTAAATACAACCGAAGAAATTACGTCAGAAAAATAAATACACACACACACAAACAAAACAAATTCACTTGTTGGTAAATAGTAATAAAAATTTTCGCCTTTATAGTCAATCTTTTACTCTTTTTGCCCTTGGCCTTCGCTCCATCAACTCCTCTCAACCAATCCATCACAACCGCACTGCACTCATCATAACTGAAGCAGCGCCGCAGTAGAGACAGCAACCACAAATATTTTTTATTCTCCTTTGGGAAATTTTGTGCGGCAGGCAACATTTACTTTTGCAGAATGAAAGAAAAAACAACAAAAACAACAAAAATTGTATGCAAAAGAAATTGCAAGTATTTTTATATGAGAAAAATTTGCATATTTTTCAGTATTTCTGTGTACACGTTCATTCGGAAGGTGAAACCGAAAAATTCACAAAAATTCATCAACATAACAAAACAAACTGAAATATTTAGCACAGTGTAGCGAAAGGAAAAAAAATAATCTGCTTATCATAAATCTCAAGAAAAATGAGAAAACAAGTTTTGAATCACGATTTCTGGCAACTTATTTTGATGTCCCGGCAGGGCAGGCCAATGGGCTTTTCTAATTTTTGAGATATTTGCTAAGTCTAGACATTGCCATCATTTGAGATTTGCTTTATTTGACGATTGAACATGACCAAAGTCGGCAGATTATTTAACTCATTTTGTAGCTTCCTCACAATTTTTCCTTTTCTGTCCGATGGAAATTATAGGTTTAATAAGTTTGACATATTATAACAAAGATGGTTAAAGAATTCTTCCCACAAACTGCAGGAGCTATTGACGGGTCATTTGTGAGATTTCTGGTTTGTGTTAATCATAAAAAGAAGATTTTGCACTACACTTTCCGTTGGAAATGAATATCTTCCACTCAAACGCTGCCATCATTGCTGAAAAAGAATCCATTAAGGACTTCCCCTGTAGGTGCTCTGACCCGAAATGCGAAACTAGTTGAATTACAAATTTTTTAATTCTTAGGAAACTTGAAATTTGAGGAGGTGCTATCTACTTATACAAGTACATACATACATACCATACATATGAATATGTAATACGAGTACTTATGTACTTAAGTATATAAAATATTTAGAACGGGACAAGTTGTTTGTCAAAACTTGTCTTCAAAAATTCTTATCCGATCTTAATCAAATTGCAATTCCATGATTAAATGGAGAAGGTCGCAAGACATATATGAAGTGACTTGGAGAAGTGGGCGTGGCACATCTCATACAATCCTAATGCTTTTATGGGTTTATTTTCGGAATGATTTACAGTACGAGATTTAGTAGAAGTTACAAAGGATATGCTAGACGAATTGCAAAAGGGGATGTGGCACAACTTTACTTTTTTACTACTATTTTCTACTCCTTTTTCTACTACTACTTTCTACTACATAATTGTTGACAAAGAATATGTTGGTGAAGTTGGTAAAGGAGATGTGGCACAACTTTAATTTTCTACTACTATTTGCTACTACTATTATCTACTCCTTTCAATACTACTACTTTCTACTACTTTTACTACTACTATTTCTGCTTTTATTTTCTACTACGTTTTCTACCACTATTTAAGTACTAGGTACTATTTTCTATTTTATTTCTACTACTACTTTTTCTACTATTATTGATACTAGTATTTTCTACTACTTTTCCAGTATTTTTTTTATGAAGTGAACAAAAATATGGGGGACATTAGAGCCAAGTTTTAAGTAATACTTCCCCAAGTAATCACCTTTTGATCATGAGTTCCATTGATTTTAGTTTTGTTAGTACTTGAATAAATAGAATTTGGATACTTAGTTTTGGGGGTAACACTTCTTTTATCGGACAAAGTCCTCAGTAGTAATGAAGTTGCTATTAGTTACTGAAAATTCGATTTAAAATGTATAGAAAACAATTTTTATTTTTAGCAATTATTTTATATTAAAAACCTCAATTACTTATTCGAAAACTAAATGGTTCAAGTGCGATCAAAAGTTTTATCTCATAAACTCTTTCACATTATATGTAGTCCTATGAAAACTTATCTGTTAAGCCTTAAGTAACTGAATCTTTAAATATTTTTTTTATATTTGATTGTTGTGTTTTTAATCCACTGTACTTGTAAAAGAAACTACTTCAAAGTGAAAATTTATAAGCCCGCAAAAAGTACCAAAGAAAAAGCGTAACGCTAATATTTATTAAATGAATTCCACCTGTACGATGATGTATGGCTGAATTAAATTATTAAATCGGGAGACCGACGAGTGAGCGGGGGGAAGGAGCAAGAAATTGTTTAAATAAGCAATAAAAGTGGAAAATATTTTCATTTGCTCATCGCTATTTTGTTTAAAATGTTTTGAAATTTAATTTGAGTATGTAAAGTTATTAAAAATTTTTGTTCTTGTTGATTTACCTACCAGTAGCATCAACACAAATTGCTGTAGCTTGTTTTTGCTTACAATCTTGGTGTATAAATAGTGTAACAGAAAAATGTAACAAAAATCAGATAAAATCTGAACGACCGTTGATTGTGGATCCTCGAAATCATCGGCCTTGATAGTCAGCGAAATTGACATAAGTTTTTCCACCAACTGCTCCTTGCCTGCCAATTTGCAAGATCACTTGTCAATCTCCACAGAGTCCCTTGGGATCACTCGTCACTCTCTTTCCCCCTCTCTGTCTCTCTGTCTTTCTAATGTTGTGTTAGTGCCGCCAAGTTCAACACTGACGTTGTTGCTGTTGTTATTGCTGCCTGCAGTTTTTCCTTTTTAGAGTCAATTTTTTATCTTTATGGTAGCTGAAAATGTAGCTCATAAATGTCATAATTGTGAGTGGCGCACGATATTGATCGCACAAGTTATGTATGCCTCGTTGAATGCTGTAGTGTAGTTCTGCTGGCAGTGCGAAAATGATAGCTTCGTGGCAGCGCAATAAATGTCGGACATGCCAATAATAAAAAGCAACCATACAACAGCCAACTGGTAAAGTATAGCATAATATCGTGTAGTTGTCAATGGGAAAATGATGCTATTAAATGATCGCAAACTTGGCAGCGGAAAAAAAGAAGAAAAACATGGAGATTTCTTGGTGTTGATAAATACTAAGAAAACAGTGGCAGTAAATGTTGGAAAAAATGTTTTTTAGCAGCACAAAAAAAAAAAAAAAACTAAATATAAACATTGTTTTTGTAAATGCGAGGAGCTCATTAGTACTAAGAGAAAGTACATATTAGATTAGTACATATTTTTTCGTGCTATTTTGTTTAATGGGAATATAGCAAAAACTTAAAACACTTTTTGTATTAGAAATTAAATCTTCGTCTTCATAGAAACTTGCATGTATCTAGTACGTTCACAATCTTTTTCCGAGTGATTTAAAACCATGTACTAACAGAGTTTATTAGAAGTAAAATAAATTACCCCGAAATTTCACCCAAAGAAGAAGAAAGAAGAATTGTCCGAAATATTATTAATATTTAGTACTAGGCGATGTTGAGTTAGCGATGAAGGGACAGTTCGCTTAGCGAAGTTTCACTCCATTTTTGTTGAGTTACTGTAGCTCAGTATCATACCACAATTGGTATCCTAGGATATCTCATAATGAAAACTCAGATTATGTGAGAGGTGCCACATACCCTTTTTCAATTCATCCTACATTGCCAAAGTGATAAAGTGATTTTACCAAATTTCAGTACTGTACTGCAAATACATAGTTTCGAAGATGTACCCAAAAAAGCATCGGGAATGTTTGAGAGGTGTCACCTCCACATTTCCAAGCTACTTCATATGTACTTATATATATATGAATGTATTTATGTCTTATGATCTGATTAATTTGATTAAGATCGGATGAGAATTCTGGAAACGTATAAAGAACAAATAAACAGATATTAGATGCAAGAAAGTTAAGATAAGTACTATTGGCATTTTGCAAGCTAGTTTGTCCGCTCATTTCTATCACAAACAAATTATTTCTCAACTTTGCTTTGCCAAACAAAAAACTTCTCGTAAGCAAAGTTCGGGCGCGTAGGAACTTTACATACCCTAGACGTTCTCGGAAATAAAATAGCTTTTTGCATTCAACGGTGGGTTAAATTTTTATGGTTTTCTCATGAAATTTGTTTTTTAATCAGCCTAACTCACTATAATCGAGAAGCGAAAAGTTTGACGCTACATTCGGTCATAGTCGACATTGATAACACTGAAGTTCATTGTGGTAAAGGCATAACACTTGCCATAATGGCTGCCTATCTCTTTATCGCTGTCCTGTGATTGCATTCCCGCTCTCTCATTCTCCCTTCCTTCTTCCTTCCACATATCAATCTTCCTTCCTATCAACATAATGTTCTGCATTCATAGGGGTACACCCTGTGTGTTAAATGTACCTATTAATAAAAAAAATCAATTTTGTTGGCGTTAGCATTATTAGCTCCTTTCATATTGTTCTTTGGAGATTTGATTTGTATGGGAGGTAGGTGTGGCTATTGGTGACTGATTACAATTTTCCGATCAGTTAGTTTTTAATTGCGTATACAGTAAAAGCCGGTTAAGTACATCAGATGTCAGGCTTTTGAAGTACTTAAGCTGGGAAGACATTTAAAAGGGGAAATTTCTATGGATATTTGAAGAAAAAAGTAGCAAATAATAGACAGCAAAGGGGGAATGACACTTAAGAGAGAGATAATTAACCGGGGTTTACTGTACCACATTTGGTTCCATTTGCTTTACTATTTCCTTTGACATTATCCTTTGAATATGTGTGTGCATTTCGACGATGAGACCAGTCTCATGAAACTTATTGATATTCTCTCTTGAAGTTTCATGTAGCTTTTATTGCATGACACTTCTTCCTCTTTTTCTAAATGGCACAACTGCCGATGAAGGTCCTAGGCCGAGCTTTTCGCTTTTCGCATCCATTCATGTCGTTCGTGTTATATTTGTACATGAATGAAAGGGACCTACAGTTTTATGCCAATTCCGAACGGCGAAGTGAAAAGCTTTTCATAGGCAATTTTTACTCTTGAGGCTTTGCCATTGCCTGCCGTAGAAAAATTGTTTTGTTTTTAACTTTTTGACTTTACCTGTGCCAAGATTCGAACCCCGGACACTCTGCGTAACAGTCCAACGCACTACCACTACGCTACAGTGACCGCGACATGACAGTAGCCTCATGAAATATCGCTATTGGCTTTTATCTTTTAACCAAAAAAATCAAAGAATCAAATTCTCAATCAATTTTGACTTACTAATTACTATTATATATATTACTAATTATACTACTAATTTACTATTCAAAAAATAAATAATTATTATTCGATGCGATCGGCGTGCTAAGATAATACATACAAGTATGATCAAAAACTAACCGTTATTTTCAATTTTTTCAAAAAGTATTTATTTATTCAAAAACAACTATCTTGTCCCGTTTTTTCCAATCCTCGAAACACTTCTGAAACGCGCTTTTTGGTATCGCCAACAGCTCCTGTTTCGATTTTTCTTTTATCTCCTCAATCGTAGCAAAACGCTTTCCTTTCATCGGTGTCTTCAGTTTTGGGAAGAGGAAAAAGTCAGCGGGGGCCAAGTCCGGTGAATACGGTGGTTGAGGCATGATAACGGTTTTGTTTTTGGCCAAAAACTTACGCACAAGCGACGTTGGTTTTGCTCAAAATTTATCAATTTTGGAACAATCTTCGCTGCCGCACATTTCATGCCTAAAACAGCCGTAAAAATTGCTTGGCATGAGCCGAACGATATGCCAACATCATCAGCAACCTCTCTGATAGTGATTCGACGATTATCCAAAATCATTTTCTTCACTGCGTCAATGTCAATGTTTTCATCGGTTGTTGACGTGCTCGGGCGACCAGAACGAGCATTGTCATTGACGTCTTCTCGGCCTTCCTTAAACCGGTTATACCACAATTAAACTTGTGTTCTGCTCATAGTAGACTCGCCAAAGGCCACAGTCAACATTTCAAATGTCCTTGCGCATTTAATTTCAAAATCGAAGAGCACACCAAAACACGACTAACCTTTTTATCTCGCCAACTTATTTAATGTGTTTGAATAAAACGAACAAGTTGTTAACTCTCTTTTTCGTTGTGTTGCCATTCATAATAAATCTGCTCAAAAGCAGCTGGATGCTGGAGGTGATTTTATAGTACATGAGCATAGACATTCCTCTTCTTTATTACCATAAGTGGTCGAACCCGTTTTTGCTGTAACTTAACAGCTATAATTAAATGCGTTAAATCTCTTCATATTTTGTTATTTTTTGCCGTACAGTTATCACTGCTAGTTATACATAACTAGGAGCGAGTGGCAAATAAAACGCAGCTATTATTAAAGCTGCGAGAAGAGAAACGTGAAAATGTTTCTTCAAAATGCTACCCGAGAGATTTGGTTCAACCCCTGACGTTTCTCTGCTGTTCTCTAGATTTGTCAAAGTTTCGTTTCGTTAGACTAGCCTCATGGTGTAAAAGCTGAGTGTTTCATTGAAGTAATCGGGGGTTTTTTGTGCAATGGCGGCAATTCTCACAAAAGTTGTTCAAGAAACTATTTTAATTATGTGATTCGAATATCACTCATTCACAAATTTCACTTCACCGATTTTAACCATTTCACAACTTAAACTCTTTCTGACAATAACAAATGCCTGTACCTGGTACAGATAGTTGGTTAAGATAGTTGAAGACTAACTAAGACGCCTAATTGTTGGCGTTACAAATAACCGTGACTCGATTAAAAACAATATTTATACCGTGTGCACAGTCAGTGTATGTAGGGCATAGCGAGAGTAGTGCGACTAATCACATGTGAACGCTTATTTTGTTAAAACAAATTAAACATTTATCAGACGAAGCAAGGCAATTAACTGATCGGATATCAATAATCGGTTAGTATTCGTTAAAATTTCGATTTCGTTAAACATTCGATTAACTTGATCCTTGCTTCTCAATTTTTAAGAGCTTCAGAGAATCCCGTTTTAAGTAAATTGGCAAAGTGCGTTTGTGTAACCCTTCTCGATTGCAGTTCCCGATTGATTTTCTGGATTTGACGTCATCTTGACATCATTTTAATTTGACTGTTGCTGTAACAAATTTCCCAATTCAATCGAGTCACATCGAATCGAATTCAATTACAGAGAAACATTCTCACAAAAGAGTGTCTGTAACTAAAATGAATGGAGTAGAGCCGTCTGAAATTCTCTCTCTGTTTTCTCTTTGTTTTTTACTTGAGAGAAATGTGCCGATTGCAATATTTGTTGATGTTGTTGTTAAAATGGGAGCATGTATATAATACAATTTTCAAGGTTATCACCCTTATTGGGAGTTCCACGTTAATTTTTCTGTTCGCCCGAAACTTTTCCCCTTAAGTATTGGCAATTCCGCCCTAACAAAACTTTACTGTGAATGGCATAGAGCATTTCGAACACACTATAGCGAACATGAACCACCGTTTTTACGTGTTCAGACATAGTTTATTCAGTTTATTTTGAACACATTCAGACATAAGATAAGAACTAACCTAAGTTCTAATATACTTACTTTTTAAAAACAAAAGAAGTAAATAAAAATGTTGAATTTAGTACTTGAAACGGGAATTAAACTAAGTTTGGTAAAAGTGAATTGGGATCGCAAATTTCTTATACATGTTTATTCCGAAGAATGTCCAATTTAATATTCTCTATTTCCAGCATTCGAAGATTCTTCTCAATTTTAGTTTCTACTTCCTCCTTTCTCAATTTCTCCATTTCCAAGTTATGCCTTTTCATTTCCAATATCACTTCACCCACTTTGGCGCACAAATCTTGCTGCATTTTCAGCTCTTTTAAAACTACTTCGTTAGTTGGCTTCAACTAATGGCTGATCTATGCTGCTTTCCCCACATTCCCCCAACATTTCATTTTCGAGAAATGTTTCTGCTTCTGTGCTTAACCCTTTTTCCTGCTCAGCCGGAGATAATCCAAAAGCCTTTGAATTTCCAACACCTTCGACAGCCTCCTTCATTGCAATGAGCTGAAAAATGGACTCTTCTGCAGGTGAAAGTTTTTGGGTCTTGTTAGGTCCACCTCCTGTTCCTCTTTCATAAATTTTATTCAAAGAAGCCTTATTCCGTACGTAGCGCTTTTGATCTGACCAAACCTAGTCAAAAAGGATTCTATTAGCTAAGGGCTTATATAATCAATTAAATTCATACCTTTTTCCATTCAGATACGGCCTTCACTGGTGGGCCTGAGCTATTCAACTCCAATGTTAATTCCTTCCAAAATTGCGATACTTTTTCACGATTTTCCCTGACAAAAACCCTACCAATATCTTATTTATTTATTCTTTTAATCCTGAAAAACACACAAAAATTATTTATCTCACTTTTCTTTGTTTTAACAATGCAAAACTTACATTTTTCCGGTGTTTTCGCTTCCAAAAGTGAAGTGAAAAATAAAGGTGAAAAATTCAAATATTCCGTGTGAAAAAAGTGCTGCCAATTTTCGAACATGAAAATTTTCCGCCCGGATTTCACAATAAGGGAAAAGTGAAGCATTCCGGTCGATTGCTGTAAGGGTGTCTATTTTCTCCACTGAATACTTTTTGTTCTCGCATTTAATTGCTTTCTTTATACTAAGTATTTTGTTTCGTAAAATATTGAGGGAGGAACAAAATAATATTTTATATATAAATTTTATACATTTAACTGTGTATTAATTTTAAAATTTAATGTAATAAGCGGGCTTATTCGTTTCGTAACTAATGCGGTTTTTGAATCATTTCGTGTGTTGACCAGTGTAATTCCATAGTATCTCGTTTAAAACAGTTTAAATGTATGACCAATTCTGAGAGAGAGAGATGACATCATTGTAAATTGTAAATTTAATTACACAGAAAACAAAAAACAGAAATAAAACAAATAACAAATAACAAGAGTATGTAAGTATGAATAATTACTTCCCAATATGAATTTCAGCTTTTAGAAATAAATAACGAAATTCCGTTTCATTCATACTTACTTAGTGTAAAGACTAGTTGCAATATTAAATCGTTTTACTTCATTTGCAAACTTAAAGCAGTTCAGAACAAAAAATGACTGTCGCAAAGATTTTCCTAGTCATCGTCGTCACTATAACTTTGGCTCATACAACTTTAGAAAATCGAGAGGGACCCACAGAATCATTGAATGAAGTATCAAGTCAAAAGGAAGAATCAATCGATATAAATGGTGATATCATTTAACTTGTGTTATTTCTATTTCTCTTTGTGTTTTTACCTAGTTGCTTATATATATTTTTGTACTCTTAGATAAAGTGGAAGCATGCTGTGAGTGTCTAAATTATGGATATAGCCACAACGTTATCAGGAGCGAATGTTTATAACTCATTTACGAGTTATTTATTGTACTGCACAGGTTACTCACTACTTTTGTGGTATTTTCGCTTGTCTAATCGCTTTTATTAGCATATGCTAATACAATACTAAAGTAAAATGCATAAGATTAACTATAAGTTTATAACAAAGGCACGATTTTTTGATCGGTATGAGAGACTCCCTCCACGTGCAATATATTCTACGTAGGCATATGCCATGTTTGCCATAACTGTAGGTATTTATTAATTAAGTTAATTAACTCAAATGTAAGTCCATAAACTATGTATGATCATTATTAATTATACTACATAGCAATTGTATAAAAGAGATGTAATTTAGATGTGATTTTAAACTTCGAACAAGTAAACAATAAACAATTAAATACCGACTACAATGGTTGCCATAAAGAGTCTGCTACCACCACGATTTTCGCTATAAATTTTACTTATCCATCAACAGCAAATACCGCAAACTCTTTAGAATTATTGGAAGCAGTCGAGCCTGATATGGAACCTGTACTCGTAAGTCATAAATTGATTATGCAGTGGAACAAATTAAAGCGTGATTTGCGTGTAACAGAGTTACCACACGTGACATAAGGAAAGAGGAACATTTCTGCTAAAGAAAGTTATAGTTTATAGGTTGTTGTATTATACAGGGTGTTTTTTTTAGAAGTGTGGTTTTCAAGAAGAAATAAAACGCATATAATTTAATGTTATGTCCAAGAATTTAGCTTTATAATAAAGATAAGGATTTGAAATTATGTTTTAAAAACGATTTCGGGCAAGTGGCTGCCGCGGCTGGTTCGAATAAATTCCAGCCGAGAGGCCCCATTTCCGACCACTTTTTGCAGCAATTGGGGCCGGGCCGTATGTCAGTAATAACGCGCCGAATATTCTCTTCCAAGGCGTAAATCGTTTCGGACTTATCTGCGTAGACAAGCGACTTCCCATAACCCCACAAAAAAATAGTCCAGCGGTGTTAAATCGCACAACCTTGGAGGCCACGCCACAGGCCCACGACGCGAGATAATGCGCTCATCAAAAGTTTCCTTCAATAAATTGATTGTTTCGTTGGCTGTATGGCATGTAGCGCCGTCTTGTTGGAACCAAAGGTCGTCCACATCTCTTACTTTACTTTACTTTTAATGGCACAACAGCCCATGGAGGGCCTAGGCCGAGCTTTTCGCATCCACTCATGTTGTGCGTGTTATATTTGTACATGAATGGAAAAGACCTACAGTTTAATGCCGAATCCGAACGGAGAAGTGAAAAGCTTTTCATAGCAATTTTTACTCTTGTAGGTTTGCCATTGGCTGCTAAGAGGTGGTGAAGTATAAACAATTTTTTTTTTTTACTTTTTAATTTTGCCTGTGCCGAGATTCGAACCCCGGACACTTCAGGCACGAAAAAGTCATTAATCATGGCTATATAGCTATAGCTTTCCCCATTGACTGTAACTTATTATGACCGGATTCATCTTTGAAGAAATATGGACCAATGATTTTCTCTGCCCATAGAGCAAACCAAACAGTGACTTTTTGAGGATGTAACGGCGTCTTAACAATGGCTTGTGGATTATGATCATTCCAAATGCGACAAGTTAGCTTATTAACGTACCCATTCAACCAAAAGTGAGCTTCATCGTTGAACAAAATTTTCATGTGATAATCGGGATCGGTGGCCATCTCGGTTTGGGCCCATTCACCGAACGTGCGACGCGCTTCATGGTCGTTCTGTCGTTCAATTCTTGCACGAGTTGGATTTTTTTAAGATCGCAAACCAAGATCCTTCCGCAAAATCTTCCATAAAGTGGATGGGCACAGCTCCAATTGTTGCGCGCGATGGCGGATGGACTCATTCGGGTCTTCTTCGATACTCTGCCTCACAGCAGCAATAGCGTCTTCGGTGCGCACTGTACGGCGTCTCTGAGGAGGCGCATTTTCCACTAGAGTAAACGTGGTGCGAAACCGATCCGTGGTTGCTCAAATTACCGACTCTGCATGGCGATTATGTCGACCGAATATTGGACGCAGCGCGGGATGTGTCGCGCAAACCGAACCATTATTTTGGTAATAAATGTGCACGATTTGCAAACGTTATTCAGGAGTAAGTCTATTCATTATTAAATGGCAAACCAAACTGAGCATAAATCAAGAGACAGCTGTCAAAAAGACCAACACTCCGAAAAAAGTATTACCAGATTGAAAACCACACTTCTAAAAAAAACATCCTTTATTTACGAGAGGGTGAAATTGTCACATTTTTTTTATTTTTAGTTTACTAGAAACTGATATCAACGCCCTCTATCAATCGACTATAATTCATACTCAGCGCCCTCTATCAATCAAAAATGACAAAATGGGCAACATATATGCATTCACGATTATCAATCAAACTCGATTGATAGAGGGCGCTGATTCGCGTATGATTCCAACTTTATTGATTTTTTTTAAACATAAAACAAATTCCTAGAGCGGAAAAAATGGACGAGTATACCGTAGACTGAAAAGAAATACGCGAAAGTAAGGTATGCAAAATTATGTGTATACACATATGCATCCACTATGCGCCCTTGATTCGTGCATGATTCAAAATTGATTGATAGAGGGCGGCAGAAATATTGTACATACGAGTATATGAAGTTTGAAGAGAATTAACCACCATTCCAAGAGGTGAATCAAACTTCCAACCTCCCGGGTGAAAGCCTACCATATTCCTCTACCCTCTCGACTATCGAGGTCTTCAAAACAAAAATATTACTGGAACTAATGTTTTCTATAGGAAATCCTGTATTCGAAACTTACGATGCTAAGGAATTTTAGGCGAATGAGGTTCTGGAGCGGAAGAGCTTGTCCTAAACCCACCATGGGCTGTTGTGCAACTGAAAGAAGTAGAAAAAGAGAGTTCCAGAGCGAAACGCACAACTGGCCGCATAAAGCACAGGAGAAATTTCTTTATTATGTATCAGAAAGAACACGCGGCAAATCTGTGTCAGACGTACAACGCTTTTTGTGTGTAGAGCAGTGTCAGTCAAGCTAAGTACATCATCAATTCATTGCTTGAGGAGTTATTAAATGATACATTGAAACTGATTACTCAAAGGGTGGATATTTGTAAACGACGTATAAGTAAAAAGACAAAATTTAAAGTATGCAAATAGTCTTTTCGAAAAATTTTGGGTCCCCACAAATCTGTCATGTGATTGATGTTTAATGCCTCCGATATCTCCTGACAGCTTGCGTGTCGATCTTGCTCCATCAGTTGCAAAACTTCATCGGCTTTTTCATTGACTGGCCGACCAGAGCGAGATGCATCTTTGATATCGAAATTTCAGGAATGGAATCGAGCAAACCACTCCTGGGTGGTTCGGTGTTCACTCACAGCATCCTTACCGTAAATCGCACAAATTTTTCGGCATTGTGTAACTTTTCTTTAGTAATAAAGCATCACATAGCGTATTTCTTCAGACTTTTCACTCATTTTCAAATTAATGTAACTTTTTACACTACCGATGAATTACATAACTAGAATCTTCCTTCTGATTCCTAAAATGTCAATAAGGCTTCAAGAATCCAAAAATCATGCTAAGTCAAGTCATTAAGTTTAATGCTTCTCAAACTTTCTAATCAGCGCCACCTTTGTCTTCACACAAAATGTAGGCCTGTAATGTCACCTTTCAAACATGTGTCCGTCTGACATAATCGTACTAGTGTTGCCAGATGTGTGGGCAACATCTTGTAACGGAAACCTACGAATACTTTTTATATGACCCTTTACTTTTTTCTATATTATCCAAAACAAATCGAGAATTTGTTCAGTGGGTCGATAACGTTTGGATTTGGATTAAAACTTAGCAAGATATTAATAGAATAAAATCGAAAAGGTCACTCGGTTGGTTATTGGTAAGCGGAAGGTTAAGCTAGACGGAATTTTTTAATAATTTTTCTTAAATTAGTTTTCCTTTCGAAGTATTCGCATAAATTGTGTATGCACGAAAATAAAAACACAGAATTACAACCAACATTCACTTGAATTATGCACACACTTAAGCATAAAGATACATAAAAAGAGATTAGCCACAATTAGGGACGGACCGGCATACGTAATCATATGCGCTTATCTTAAATTGTGGTAATTATTTGAAAATCCGTCAAAATAACTTCCTTTCGATGTAAAGGCGATTAAGCGCAACACACATGGCTGAGACGAAAGCTGGCTGTATGTAACTGCCATAAGTTAGCTAGCGCGTCGATTACAGGCTGGCTGAGACTGGCTGGCTTTAGTTTAAAACAATTTTCGCGCATGCAGCAAATTATTCACTTTAGATGAGTTTAATAAATTTACATACGATTAAAATCACAGCAAACAGCACACAGCACACAGCAATAGCAACTGCACAAATGCTGCTGCTGCTGCTGTTGATGATGTTGAAGTCAACTGCAATGAATACAATGCATCGTTAAACCTTAAACGAAAACAAAAATGAATAAGAATGACGTGAAAAATGTTGTCGTACATCATTTGTTTACAAACCGAAAAGAAAATTCTATGCATGCATATAATCTATTTTATTAAAATCAAAGTAGAAACAAAGTGGCAACACTCGTGTTTGTATGAGGAGGAGCTCACACCAATCAGTTGCAACACTTATTCATGTATGTGCCACTAATCAAGATAATAATTTCTAAGGCTGTGGTTATATTCAAAGTTTACTCGGCGAACACCATGCAATTGCTGTTGCCCGAACACGAAAAAAGAGCTTTTACTCACTCTCACGGCGAACATGATATGCTGGGTGAAATGTACACCGAGCACGCCGAGTATTCAGGGTTAGCAATGAGTTATTCTACAAAAAAGGAACAAAAATTTATGTAAAAAATAAGGAAAACATCAAAACCTGTACTACTGTGGGCAAAAAGTAGTAAGACTTTTTAATTTAAATTTCGCGCGGAAACCCATTCATCAAAATATTATTTTTTCAAGGTTGGTATGACTGTCGGTGACATCTGTGCCAAATGTCACATCAAAATAATCATTAGTGTTTAGTATACGCTTGTCTTTCTGAAGTACAAAAAGTGCATTCGGCGATTTTCACAATGAGTGAAATTATTCAACAAAGAAGTTCCATTAAATTTTGTGTGCGGAATGAAATTTCTGGTGCCGAAACGTTCAGAATGTTGCAAAAGGCCTTCGGTGATAATTGTATGTCGCGAGCAAGTGTTTTTGATTGGTACAAATTGTTCAAAGATGGTCGAGAACGCGTTGACGACGAACCACGTCCAGGATGGCCATCAACATCAACATCAACTGATGATCAACACGTCAATAAAATCAAGGAATTGGTGCTCGAGAATCGACATCAACGATTAACAGTCAGAGACCTTACTGGCATCGTTGGAATATCGGAAGGATCAGTGAAAACCATTTTAAAACATCATTTGGGCCTAAGAAGAGTGAATGCACGATTGGTTCCAAAATCACTGCATTGGTTTTACGAGACCATTTTGCCAAAAATTCGACTGATATCGTTCCGCAACCACCCTACCACCCTATTCGCCTGACTTAGCACCGTGTGACTTTTGGCTATTTTCTAAACTCAAAAAACCGCTTCGTGGACACCGTTACCGTTTTGAGTCAATTGAAGACATTAAACATGAGTCGCTAAGCGCATTGAAGGCTATTCCGGAAATTGACTTTAACAACTGTTTCGAGAATTGGAAAAAACGTTGGCACAAGTGTATTGGGGCCGGGGGGGATTACTTTGAAGGGGACGAAATAGATTTGGAAGAATGAATAAAAAATTTGAAATTATGAATAAAGTCTCACTAACTTTTGCCCACAGTAGTACATCATTATTTTCATATGCACAAAAGCGAAGTTGCGAATTTTTTTAGTTTTTAAAAGTGAATATTAAATACATATATTATTCATAAAACTATTGAAGAAAAATCATATTATTTTCATTATTTTATCAATTATATTATTAATTGCACATTCTAATGGCACAACAGCCCATGGCACCAGGGCCTAGGCCGAGCTTTTCGCATCCACTCATGTTGTACGTCGTATATTTGTGAATGAATGGAAGGGACCTACAGTTTTATGCCGAATCCGAATGGCGAAGTGAAAAGCTTTTCATAGGCAATTTTTTTTCTTGTACTTGCCATTGCCTGCCAAGAGGTGGTGCCGTGCAGAAAAATTATTTTTCTATTTTTCGATTTTGCCTGTGCCGAGATTTGAATCCCGGACACTCTGCGTAGCTGTCCAACGCACTACCACTACGCCACAGCGACCACTCTCCATATTGATAAAATCGTTTAAAGTTTTTTGGTATACCATTTAGTGTTGCCGTTGCGAACAAAATAGAATTAAAAAACAACTGAATTTTGACCGAAAGCAACTCTGCAACGAGCTCGAATGTAACCACTACACCCAGCACGAGAGTAAAATATGATGTGTTCGTCGAACAGCGAACACCAGTATAACCAGCAGCTAACAGACAAGCGTGGACAGAGAAAGAGAGGGTATAGAGGGGGGAGTGAGAGGGAGGGGTAGATAAGGAGAGGGAGACGGACATAGCCTCGGTTCAAGTACTTCGGTCTAACAATCAGTTGTAGCAGATCTGTAATTCATTTTTCGTTTCCACTTTTAATTCAATTTTATTTAATTTAGCGTAAAAGTGTTGTACGCTGCACATATTAATATTACTCCAGAGTTACCGTATGAGTAAAATTAAACCACACAAAAAAATAAATTACTACATTTAATGAATAAGTTTTAATTATGGAAATTAGGTTTGCTAAATTCATTACTACTACCAACTAACTATGGAACATATAAATGAGATTAAACTGTGCATTGTATGTGTATGTGTCTGAGAGTATACATGCATATACATATATATATATATATATGTGTGTGTGTGTGTATGTGTGACAATTTTATCTGAATTAAAAATAAACGAAAAACTTTTGCTGGTAAAAAAGTATTCATCCTTGAATTAACCTCAAACCTTAGACTTGTGGACAATTTACATGCGAACATAATCACGGCACACACTCATAAACATATCGACTACATATAATATGTACGAGTACCTATACACAGTGGCGTTTCTAAAATTCGTGCTTGGGTGTCTGATATTATTTTTCTTTCAATGGCACTACAACCCATGGTGGGCCAAGACCGAGCTTCTCATATTCATTCATCTTGTACACAAATGGAAGGGACCTACAGTTTTATTCGGAATCCGAACGGCAAATTGAAAAGCTCTTCTTTGGTGAATTTTACTCTTGGAAGTTTGCCATCACCTGCCAAGTAATGGTGCCGTGTAGAAAAATAGTTTCTTCTTAGTTTTTGATTTTTGCTCGAAGGGAGATTTCTACCCCGGATATCCTGCTACCAACTACGCCCCAGGCGACCGCACTGATTATGCTATTCTATTGGAAAATTATCAGACCAACAACTAGACCAAAATATCTGAATAAAAATTTACACAAAAAATCAACACAAAATTTAGCTCTGAAGTTAGACCAAATTCAAACGAAAAATCACATGGAAATACAGACCAAAGGTTTTGGTATACTTTTGGTATACCCAAAAGTATATGAATTCAGTACGATTTCAGATTCAAATGAAAAGTCAGATCGAAAGTGTGCCTCCAAAAGGGTCACACAAAAGTAGATCAAATTCAGACAAGTAATTAGATAAAAGGGAAATCAAGTGCAGGTCGAGAATCAGACTGAAATTCATATTGGCAGAAACTAAACCTGAAGGAGACCAATTCAGTGTGGTCGCCGTGGTGTAGTCGTAGTGCGTTGGACTGCTACGCAGAGTGTCCGGGGTTCGAATCTCTGCACAGGCAAAATCAAAAAGTAGAAAAAATAATTTTTCTACACGGCACCACCTCTTGAGAGGCAATGGCAAACCTACAAGAGTAAAAATTGCTATGAAAAGCTTTTCACTTCGCCGTTCGGATTCGGCATTAAACTGTAGGTCCCTTCCATTCATGTACAAATATAACACGCACAATATGAGTGGATGCAAAAAAGTTCGGATGCGAAAAGTTCGGCCTAGGCCCTCCATGGGTGTCATTAAAAGTAAAAAAAAGACCAATTCAGTCTAATAATACGGCCAAAATTCAGGGGAGATCGAAATTCAGTATAAAATTCTAGGCAAACGCAAAATAAAGTCAAACTAAAGATTACTCCAAAATTCAATCCACAATCCATAACTAAACCTGAAGGAGTCATAAGGCCGAAATTTAGAGGAGAACGAAATTCAGTCGATAAAAGTCGAGACGGACGAAAAATAAAATCAGACTAAAGATCAGTCCAAAATTCAGTTCTAAATCCAAATTTAGATCAACAATAGATCTAAAATTCCAATCGAAAGAAGTCCAAAAAATTTAAACCGAAAATCAGACCAAAACTCAAGCTTACCATAAATTGAGACTAAAATTCAAACCAATATTCAAATCCAAATTAAGAACCGAAGTAGCCCAAGAATCAAATCAAAAGTCAAGTTAAAGTTCTGACCGGCAAGATTTTTAAAGGCTATATCCCTCACAACCCCTCCTTTGGATCCACCATTGTCTATCGTTCCCTAAAACCTAATCGAAAGTTAAAGTTCTGACCGGCAAAATTTTTCAAGGCTTTAAACATTAACATTTCAAGGAGCAGCAGCATTACCCACAGCTCCTCCTTTCGATGCGCTACTGTCTATGCATAAGTGTTTACCTACCTATACTTAGTTAACAGGCAACCAGCAAATATTTTTCATTGTTGCTGCTGCTGCTGCTGTTGCTGTTGTTGCCGCTTCAAATTGCCTGCATTTTAAGTTGATAATTTTTCATTCTTTGCATACATGAACAAATGATATTGCAGCTCCAGCTACTAGCAACATTTTGTGGGTATGGTAGCAACAATAAATACTTAAAATTGTTCAACTTGCAGCATTTTTATATTCATTTCTGTTTTTTGTTTCAGCTTAATGAGTTTGTATTTTTCATTTCTGTACCAGTTTTGGTTTTATTTCTTTTTTCGTTGGTGGGAAATGAAGATTGATTTGATTGTTTACTGATGATAGTACAAATGTTTTCGAAAAAGCTCGGCCTAGGCCCTCCATGGGCTGTTGTGCCATTAAAAATAAAGTAAGTAAAGTAAGTACAAATGTTTTCATTAAGATTTGCAAGATAAGTTTATTAATTAAATTTTAAATGCTGTATTCTCTGGAATAGTTATTTCATTATTGGGAAATGATGATTTGGAGATCATTTTAAATTTCGTGTAGGGTTTTGTGCATCATTTTTTTCGTAAGTGAATTTCGTAGCTAATCCAAGAATGGAATTGATATCAAGTTCAGACTCAAAAGCTATGTAAAATATTTGGTCTGGGGTGGCTTATTCTTCCCAATACCTTCCATTGGCCATTCTTACGTTTTAGTCACATCAATGCAATGCAGACGGATTCAGGGTAACTGGCAAAGCATAATTTTACTATTTTTCAACTTCCCTTGCAACTCGTTGCAGATACAATAAGAAACAAACTGACCCGGCAAACTTCATTGTGCCCAATTTGCGAAATTTGTTTTCAATAGAAAATAAAAAGTGTTTTAACGTAAATCAAACATATTTTAAAACACATACTTTATTGTCAGACTAAATCGTGTACTACGGTTTTTTTTTTGACTCTCCATTTTCGGCAGCAGCTGCCCGTGGAAGAAGCATGATTTTTTCCAAGTGTAAATCACATATTTTCATAGACTGGTATAATTCTTTTTTTTTAAATAATTTTGATTTTTTAATTCTTCTGAAATTTAATGATTAATGCTGGTAAAACAACTTTCCCTAATAAACAACACATGCCTAAGGTTTAATTTTAAAATTTTAGAGCGCAGCAAAAATTTACTTTACTTTTAATGGCACAACAACCAATGGAGGGCCTAGGCCGAGTTTTTCGCATCCACTCATGTTGTGCGTGTTATATTTGTATATGAATGGAAGGGACCTACAGTTTAATGCCGAATCCGAACGGCGAAATGAAAAGCTTTTCATAGCAATTTTTACTCTTGTAGGTTTGCCATTGCCTGTCAAGAGGTGGTGCCAGGTAGAAAAATTATCTTTTCTACATTTTGATTTTGCATGTGCCGAGATTCGAACCCCGGACACTCTGCGTAGCAGTCCAACGCACTACCACTACACCACAGCGACCGCCATTACCAATCTTTAATTTTAGCATGAGCAGAATATTAAGTCTCAGGATCATATTTAAATATAGTTCAATTAAGAGAGATCTTCGTGGTGTACTCGTTGTGTAACGAAGCAGAATAGCTTAAAGCACAGATCGTATTGGAAAAGTGCCAATATGCTCAAATGACAGATATTATTTGAAAAGTATGAGATCGGGAAAGTAGGAAAACTATAGAGAAAGTTTGACTTCTGTTATATTGTTCAACACTTTGCATGTACAAAATGTAATAACTACTAATCAAATGTCAAATTAATATAGAAATTGGTATATGAGACCCCTAAAATTACTTACTGGAAGTATTTGAACATACAAAAATATTTTCCACACATATACTTATTCGGAATATGAGCCCAATCAGAACATAAACACAGTTTCGTAAATATTCCCACTTCAGCGCCACCTACCGAGTACCGAGTAAATATATTTCTCTGCATTTTACTGACATATGTGAACCATATTATTAATATTTTTTTTTTAATGGATAAATTCAACTTTCAGGTTGTAACCCTATGAATGCAGAGCATTGTGTTTAATGGAAGGAAGTTTGATAGGTGGGAGAAAGAAGGAGGGAGAATCAGAGAGGGAATGCAATCACACAGGACATCGATAAAGGGACAGGTAGCCATTGTGGCAAGTGTTATGCCTCTAC
Organism: Palloptera scutellata; assembly: GCA_958295655.1. Lineage (NCBI taxonomy): Eukaryota > Metazoa > Arthropoda > Insecta > Diptera > Pallopteridae > Palloptera > Palloptera scutellata. The sequence continues at coordinate 146,240,011 of OY282449.1, forward strand.
CACAATGAACTTCAGTTTATCAGTGTCGACTATGACCGCATGTAGTGCCAAAGGCCAAGCTTTTCGCAACCACTCATGTTGTGCGTGTTATTTTTGTACATGAATGGAATACTTATGAGCTAAATCGAACCATAAATACAATTTACTGACATATATGTACGTATCTTAACATCAGCGCCACCTACCGGGACCAAAACATGAATAAATCCACCATATCAGTTGAAATTTATTTGACAGCTGGTGCTCTACGCAAGCACACTCTCTTGCTATTGTGCCCCAGCCTTTGAAGAATCTATCTTCTATATCTACACATTTATTAGAGTAACTATATCCTTGTTTGTTCCAAAAGATCCATAAGTACTGCACAATCTACTTTCTCGGATTTTCTTTTGTTAAAAACCTTTCAAGGACCATAACGAACAAAACAAAAAAAGAGCTACGCAAATCCACGAATATAGTCGCGAGTTCATACAAAAACCCCATGGCAAAAAACAATTTCAGTTTTTCCCGAATTTTCCAATTTTCCACCCAAATCATTTGTAGGT